>BLBF01000052.1:2343098-2431275 GCA_015471245.1 Laticauda colubrina
ACACCAATCAATCAAACTCCAAGTCCAATGAAATAGGTCCAGGCTCCGAGCCAATCAGAATGAACCAGCCTCAAATTTAAAAACCAGGAGCTGTAAGACCCACATCCATACAAAAGCCTGATGATGGCAGATGAGATTCTGCTGAAACGTTGCTACAACCTTAACAGAACTACAATGACGTGGGATAATACCCGAAGGAAGCTGAACAGCACATATATATATATATATATATGTATGTATGTATGTTTGTATGTATGTATGTATGTATGTATGTATACATGTATATGTATATTTGTTTTTTTATATGTATATATATATGTATATATATATACATATACATATATATATATGTATAAATATATATTTATATAA
Organism: Laticauda colubrina; assembly: GCA_015471245.1. Classification (NCBI taxonomy): domain Eukaryota; kingdom Metazoa; phylum Chordata; class Lepidosauria; order Squamata; family Elapidae; genus Laticauda; species Laticauda colubrina. The sequence continues at coordinate 2,343,471 of BLBF01000052.1, forward strand.
ATATATTTATATAAATATAAGGTACTCCATAAACAAAATGAATATTTCTGGAATCATGTGATTGCTTTAACTGTTCTGAAGTGCAGCAGTGCCTTTATAATGTATGGTAATAGAACTTGCTGACTCAAAGGATTCATTTTTGGTGCTGTACTGCTTTACAAAGGTAGCTTTGTTCAAGCAAACACTTAGAGTTGATGGAAGACTTAAATATAAGTATTAACACTCTTTTAAAAATCTATATTTTTGACATGTACTGGTAAATTGTCATGTAGTATTACAATGAAATTAACATATTTCTTCTAGACTTTCTGCTTTAATTGTTTTTTAAAAAAGAAGCTAACTAATTCAAAGGGAATATTAAAATAGTAGTACTCTGCAGCACTATTTGGTAAAATTTGAGACTCCGGTTATAGTTGTTTCCTTTATTATCTTCATATGTAATACCAAAGAAACAATTACTGGTAAATTATACTTGTGAAGTAAATAGTATAAGTAATCTAATTAAAGAATATGTAAAAACTTTGACAGGGAGCGATTTTTCCCCATCTGTCGTGTCAATGACTTCCAGATTGCAGACATTATACATCCAAGTAAGCGTTAAGTTTTTTTTCTGGATTGTATATGCTTCATAGCTCAAATGGTCATATATTTTTATTTACCCAAAACTGGTTCACTAGATTTTATATTATGTTTTTTATAGTTAAGTTTACATTTCAGTATTAATTTTCTCAAGAGCAATGGTTAATATAATAATATGGAAATATATCAGGTTAGCATGTTGCCAAACTGCAGGCATGACTGCATGATCTGTCTGACTTATAGGACTGTAGCTTCTCCTATAATTGGAATTCTAATAATGTGGAAGAAGTTATGCTTTAATAAGAAGAAATAGTTCCAAATTTATTTTTGTTTACTACATTTGTATTTTCTCCTTTGGTTCTACCTATTTAATCTTTGGAATAATTAAGAAGAAATATTGATCTATATGACTTCATAATCTTTATGATAAGGAATTTATTTTAATTTGTAGGATACTTTTCAATTCAAATAAACATGTTTCACATAAGAAAGTGAAGCATGTATACGGAAATATTAATAACAAAATTACTGATCGTTACAGGGAGATACTAGTGGTTAAGGCACCAAGCTAGAAAGTGGGAGATCTTGAGTTCAAGTCCTGCCTTAGCCATGAAAGTCAGCTTTGGATGACTATCGACCAGTCACTCTTTCTTAGCACAACCTACTTCACAGTGTTGTGGGGGAAAATAGGAAGGAATATTAGGTATGTTGGTTGTTTTGAGTTATTTGTAAGCATAATAAAGGCAGGTTACAAATAAATATAGAAAAATAAAATAGATATCTTTATAAATCTTTCCTAATTTAGATTGGAAAGAAATACATTCTCTAGCCTGCAAAAAAAAAAAAACCACAACCCACCCATAATTTCTTCTTTATATCTCAATGTCTGAACAGATTTGAAATCTATGAAACAAAATAGTTTAATAACAGTGTTTTAAATTGCTCCCAGGAAGTAAATTTAGGAACATATATTTCAACCTAAACCACATGTTTTCCCAGACATCTTTATCAAATTGCAGCCTAACTTCTATATTTTACATCAGTTGCAGCTTTTGGACGTTTTTCCAAATCTAGTCCTTCACCTAACACATTGCAGTAGTCTAGAGCAAATGTGACTATGGCCCAAGCATAAGTTATTGTGGCACTATCTGCAACTGTACTCATCATCACAGCTGCCACCTAGTAATGCCAGTCAAGCGCAAGAAGATATCCCAACTTGCAGACTTGTTTCTTCAGGGGGACCGTAACCGCAGACAGAACAGACTGGAACATAAACCTAAATTTGTGTGAAAAAAACTTTTTAATTAGTTGTTTCTGTTGTTGTAACTGTCCAGAACCTACAGAATTTGTAGATGCAGTTCTTTAATTAAATCTAGTACAAGGGTATAATTGATAAGGAAACAGTTTTACATCATCTAGTTAAGAGGTGTTAAACTCAATTTCATTGAGGGCCGCATCAGGGTTGTGTTCAACCTCAAGGGGCTGGGTGGGTGTGGTCACACTGGACATGATCAGGATGCATGTCCCGTCCAGTCTCCCCTCCTATGCGGCACGATAGGTCCTTGTGGCTTGCCTTTCTAGCCTGCCTTCCCATGTGGTGCCTGCACCCCAACTGAGCTGCCCTGATCTGCCTGCTCACAGGTAAGACTGTGAATTGTGCTAGACTCTCCCACCATTCCTAGATCTTCCCACCCCCTCCCACTGTCCCTGGAGCTTGCTGAGGGCCCCCCCCCGCCCATCCCCAGGCTCGGCTGGGTGGCTTCCCCACCAGCGCGGCCCCACCCTAGTGGCAGTACTGGCTGGGGCTTAGCTAGTTGCCCCCCCCCCCCCATCTCCCAGCTTGGCTGGCTGACTAAGCTACCATGCGCCACTTTCCCAGCTCTCCCTACCATGTGGCAGCTGTGGGGACCCGGCTGCCTCCTGTAGCAGCACTATCGGCCTCTGCTGCCACTTGCTTCCTTTCATTTTGTCCCCTGGGAGAAGCGAGCGGTGATGCTCTGACTGGGAGGGTGGGTGAATGTCCTGGGGCTGCTCCACTCGCTGCTCTGGAGCTTTCTGGATCAATTCATCCCAGACCAGGTGTGTATGTGAGAGAGAGTGTGTGTGTGGGGAGTGTGTGTGTGTCTGTGGGAGAGAGAGAGAGATATCAAGAAAGTGGAAGGGAGAAAAAGAACAAGAAAGAAAGAAATAGAAAGGAAGGGGGAGAGTGGTGTGTGTGTGTGAGAGAGAGAGAGACAAGAAAAAGAAAAAGCAAGAAAGGAAGGGAGAGCAAGAAAGGAAGAAAGAACGAGAAAGAAAAATATAAAAAGGAAGGAAGTGTGTGTATGTGAGAGACAAGAAAAGAGCAAGAAAGCAAGAAAAAGGAAGGGAGAGAAAGAAAGAAAAAAATAGGAAGAAAGAAAAAGAAACAGGAAGGGATGGAGAAAGAAAACTCTGCTATTATTTTTAGTTGTTCCATTATTTATCATATGTTAATATTTTACACTGTCCCTACATCTAGAGTGATTTTACTCCCTTTTGCCCAGGCCTACCACATATTTTTCAGGGTTTACATACATTCAATGTCTATAGTCCAGAGCATAAATATACTTGTGTTTAACAGAGTTGAAAGGGGCTTTGGAGGTCTTCTAGTCCAACCCCCTGCTCAGGCAGGAAAACTGAGGATACCAAAATCTGAATAGAGGTCTTGGGAAAGGTGTCAGAATAACAGAATAGCACTTAGAAAGGACCTTGGGGGGAACCCTATACCATTTCAGAGAAATTGTTGTCCAGTCTTTTCTTAAAAACTTCCAGTGATTAAACACCCAGAACTTCTGGAGACAGGCAGTTCCACTAGTTAATTGTTCTCACTGTCTGGAAGTTTCTCCTTAGTTTTAAGGAGGTTGCTTCTCTCTTTGTTCATTTTCCATCCATTGCTTCTTGTTTGCCTTCTGGTGCTTTGGAAAATACATTGCTCCACTCCCTTTCTGGTAGTCCCTTAAAAGCCTGTTGCCTATCACCCTCTAGGACAAAGCATGTGAGCCATTTCCTCCTTTCAGTGATCCATGAAAGTATATCTATATTATGTAGATAATAAAGTCAAAAAAAGGTGAATAACATTTTTACAGAACTATATGTACATTGAGGCTAGGTGTGACATGGAATGGCTGGGAAGCAGGGGGCAGGTGAGGCACCCCTTGACATGAGTGACATTGATTTGGCCACACCCACCCAGTCACATGAACACTAAGCCATACCCACCAAGCAAACCATGCCCACAGAACCGGTAGTAAAAAATTTTGAATCACCATTGATTTACTTCCATATTTGAGAACAGTGCATTTGATTTTTGCGACTGCTGATTTATTTGTATTGGATTGTTATTTACTGTGAAAGAGTTGACAAACTGCTTCTAATTTGTATAAAATATTAGAACAGATATTAAATTTGTATAAAACTCTCAGAATCCTAGCTTCACCCATGTTCAATTTCAGAACTGGGAACTATTGTTTTTAGAAATGAATTCCAAAATAAATAGAATGAGATTCTTTGCTGAAAACAACTGGATGTTTTACAGTGGTTTGATAATGAATTAGATTCTTAATTATATAACAGCCATTCAAGCCATCTTCCTCTTTAAAAAGTATTAAGGTACTAAATTAGATATAAAAATGGAAATCTGGAATAGATTTGTAAATGCAAAGGTTTGAAGTTCAATTATATCTTTCATTATGAATACCAAAGAAGCATGCCACTTTTGCCTTTGTTTATATACACAAGACTTGCATTCAGATGTGATCAGCTCGCAATAAAATTCATCTGAAATCATTTAAAGTGCATTTCTGTTATACAGTTCAACCTGTTCATGGATACAGTTCAACCTGTTCATGGATACAGTTCAGCCTGTTCATGGATTCCTAGTTGCCATATATCATCTCTTCCTGGTTGGTTTGTTTTCAGACAGATAGGAGTTTAAATCTTACAATTCTTTCAAACAAAATATTCAACCATAGGTGTCTTTAAACTATTTTTTTTGTAGAAGCAAACAGGACAGCTCGATTTTTGAGTGGTATTTTAAATTTTCTATTCTTCTGTGACTCACGGCGTGAAGTCTACTTGGAAATCCAGAGTATACATGTAAGATTAATTTTCACTTTTTTTCCTTGTTAGATCTTTAATTTAATTCTGACAAATTGCATGTAGTGTATTGTGGAAAAGTTCTAATTTCTTGCATCTTTTGTTTTGTTAATTTCACATTTTTATCTTTCTAGCTGTTAATCAGTACTCAACATGATTTTTGTACCACTTTAGTAAACAGCTTAGCTTTGTCTAAAATGCCCATAAAATTGCTTTTTCCTTCTAGTTTAATTTCTGTCAGTTTTTTAATTTGCCTTTTTACAAATTCAGCCAGTTCAACAAAAAGCTGAACATTAGAATTTGTCAAATTCTAAATAATATTAAACTTATGATCTTGATCTATCCTTTAACTTGTTCTCAACCTTCAAGACAATAAAAGTGCAAAAGAGAGTAAAAAAGCCTTATGTAGCTTTTTGATGAATGGATTCATAAATCTGCAAGAAAAAAGGCCAAGTAAAATCTGGATCCATACCTTTTTTTCTGAGCAGTAAAACTTACATTGCAAAGCTGCTGCTGTCTCATCTTGCCTGTAATATCACAGTTATGTTTTTTCTTGAGATTGAAAAATTGGAAAACTAGATTATTACCACTTGGTGTTCATTAATCATCTAGGTATCAGATATGCAAGCAATGAAAATCCCTCTTTTTAGAGCAAGGGTCTTCAAACTTGACAGCTTGAAGACTTGTGGACTTCAACTCCCAGAATTCTTGAGCTAACATGACTGGAGGAAGAATTCTGAGAGGTAAAGCTGTTAAGTTTGAAGACCCTTGGTTTTAGAGGAATTATCCATATACTATTCAAAAGAGATAATCAATGAGATAAAAAGAGAACAAAAACACCAAAATATCTCATCATCAGGAATCAACACTCAGAGGAGCAGAGAACACTGAGATTAACATTAGATATTCACGAAACAAGTGATACCCCAAATCCAGGAACTGCCAAACAAGCTTAACGGTAAACAGCCCAAGAAAAGAATCACTAAAATCGCTCCCAACAATACTGACAGGGCAAATCATTAGAATATAAAAGGAGAGCAAACCCCACTCTGCTGGCACAGATGACGTTAACTAGTTTGGGTAAAGAAATGTCTGTAAGAAAACAACCAAGCTCAAAGAACAAGGACCCCTCATTTCAACCCTGAGCTATGAATATTCTTTAAAAGTTGAATCATTTTGCTGAAGGTCCTCCTATCCTCAGTTTTAAAGAATATTCATCTGATTATATTCTGACCTGCTGAAGAACAAGAAAAGTTTTTTGAGATGTGAATCTGCTGCTGTTGAGAAAGTGGCATTTCTCTCCTTTCTAGTTTAATTAATCATGGAGACATATCTTGCTTTCATGTATCTGTAGCCAATATTGTCAGTTCAAACTGACAAAACCTGGAGCTTTTATCGCCTGATTTGTAGCAAATAGGCATAAATTTATTAAATAAGGATATACTCTGACCAGTATAATTTCGCTTTTATAGTCAGTTGCAATTTTTCTATAATATGTGGAATTGCATGTAATGTAAGTTGTTCTTTTTCAAAGAAAGCAGCAATGGAGAAAGAGCAACAACTTCAGGTGGCAATTCAGGATGCAACACGGAAGCTGGAAAAGATGGAGTAAGATAACTATCTGATAAGTTCCTCATTTTAAAATAATTAAGAATTAGTTCATAAGACTGAAGTACTTTCTATCTGACATAGAATTTTTAATATTTTGAAGAATGCACACCTGAATTCTGCTTACATGCTTTTCACATGGATTTGAATCAGATTTGTCATAGCATGTTGTTACAGGGAGTGTTGTAAATTGACTCTGGATATTCAGTACTTAAGACTGTTGAAAAATAGGTGTTGCTAGTGAGTTCCTTTGAAGTACTTCTCTTAAGGAAATTTTAGGGACAGTCTTTCTGTATGTTTGTTCTTTATTATTTCTTGTCATTTATGGGAGATTATATTTATCTGTAGTAAATGTTATAATATGAAATTAAAGCCTGCATGATATGATGGGTCAGGACACTGTCAAAGAAAGGAAACAGTGATCATCTATGTTTTCTCAAATTTGGTTTATATCTTCCAAGGAGAAAGTAAGATTCCTTTTCCAGTTTTTCCATTACACATATCTCTGCTCTTCTGCTCACATCTCTTAGTGCAGGGGTCAGCTCTTTCAGCCCTCTGCTGCAGCTCCCTGTCAGTTGATCCCACCACTGACTAGCTCCTCCCCTCCCAGTCACTCCTCGCCTGGCCTGAGAAGGTAAGGCCAATGGTGGGGGATGGACACTTGCTCCATATTCCAGAATGGGAGCTTGCCTTTGTGCGGCAACAGCATTCTGCCTTTGTCATGGTACATTTGTGCTCAAGGCAGCCCTTGCCTCCCGCTGCTTCAGGCTAGGAGTAACGCCCACCCAGGTTTTGTGGCTCCCAGTATTTTCTGTGGAAAGCAGGTCCAAATGGCTCTTTTAAGGTTTCCAACTCCTGTCTTAGTGGATAGGGGAAAAAAGAAGAGCTTATTTGAATGTGCATGTGTGTGTGCAAGAGAGAGAGGGGGGGTAGTGGTGGTTTCCCAATGGAAAGCATGGTTGAAATGTTTTGGGAGGGACACATTCTCACAATGGCTTATTGGAACCAAATTGGTTCAGTTTCTATAATACAGCCTCAAAATTACTGAGATTTGATTTCAGTTAAAAAAGGAATAGATTGTACTTTTCTTGGACCAATTTTCTGGAGCTACAGTCACTATTTTAGGTGCAAATAATTTTTGAGTTCATCGTCTAGATGTGGCTTGGGTTAATAAGGGGCAATAGGTTTCTTTGTGTCCGTCATGTTGGTTTATCTCCCCTGCTATTTTCATGCAAGATCTTTAAAAGTCATCCTCTCCAAATAAAATTTTTTAAAATCTTGTATATTAAATTGAAATTATCTAAGCAAATATCTATAGAAAGATGTTTTATATACATATCTAAAATTTTACATTACATATATTATTGCAGAACATAAAATTGCCAAGTAGCTTCATCAAAAACATGCAGCTTTTTAAATAGTGAAACAACATGTACTTTCTGTATGTTAAATTTGTGTGTGAAATTCATTTTTCTCTAAACTGAGCACTATTTCTATATCCTTAGTATTGTTCCTGCAGACCAAGAAGTAGAGTTCAAGGAGCTGTCTCAAGAAATTCAAGAACTACAGCATAAACTCAACCAAGAATATTGGCAGAAAACAGTATGTGTTCTTACAAGAGTTCATGTGATATCCACAAGCTATGCTGTGTAGCTGTCCGTTGCATAACAACTTTAAAAAAACTTGTAATAAAATATATACTGGTAGACCCTGACTTATAACAAGTTGCTTAGTGACTATTGGAAATGATGATGGACCTACCAGGGACTACTTTGGACCCAGATTTGAAGTTGCAATGGTTGCAACCCCTTCTCCCTGACTGCATTCATAGTGATTTGCAGCATTTTATGGTCATGTAATTGCATTTGTCAAAATCTGGCATTTCCGGTTTTCAACAAAACTGCCCCTAGTGAACCATTGGTTTACTTAGTGACTTGGATGTTTGCTTAATGACTGCTGCAAAAAAACTGGTGAAATTTTGTTGGTTGTATCACCGACCCATTTTATGACCATGATGGGCAGGCTTCATCACGGTCATGATCACCTCTACTATCACTTGCTACATTTTTAGAATATTACTTGAATGGTTTAGGATTGAGAAAATATCCACGGATTTGTTGCAATTGTATGTTTACCATTTTCATAATTATACCGTGTTTCTCATAAAATAAGGCCAAGTCTTAATTTTTTTTTTTGAGCTCTGAATAAATGGCTAGGTCGTCTTTCGGGGGTGACTTACTTTCCTCCACCACACACACCCCAACCTAGAGTGCCCCATGTGCAGTCACCTCTCCACGAGGCCACTTCTATTGGCGGATGGAAGCTCCCCAAAGGCAAAGTCACCAGCCGCTTCTATCAGCTGATAGAAGCGGCCTTGTGGAGAGTTGAGTGCGCATGGGCCGCTCTAGGTGGGGGTGCGCGTGAGGGAGGAAATCTATCAGCCAGTAAAAACAGCCTCGGGGCAAGCGCCCACATGCACTCCCCTCGCCACAAAGCCGTTTCTTTTGGCCAATGGAAGCTCCCCAAAGGCTGCTTCTATCGGCTGGTAGAAGCGGGTTCGTGGCAAAGGGAGTGTGCGTGGGAAACTCGCCCTGAGGCTGCTTCTACTGGCCGATAGAAGCGGTTGGTGTCTCTGCCTTTGGGGAGCTTTGGCCAATAGAAATGGCTTTGTGGCGAGGGAAGGGCGCATGGGTGTTCATCCCGAGGCCGCTTCTATCGGCCAATAGAAGTGGCTGGTGAACTCTGCCTTTGGGAGCTTTCATCAGCTGATAGAAATGGCTTCGTCGTGAGGGGAGTGCACGTGGGTGCTCGCCCCGAGGCCGATAGAAGCAGCTGGTGACTCTGCCTTTGGGAAGCTTCTATCGGCCGATGTTCTATCGGTAGTAGATTGGGGTATTCTATGTGCAGGGCACTCCTAAAGGCAAGTTTTCTCCCCCCTGTTCCCCCCATTTCTCTTCACCTCGTGTAGTTTTAATGAACGATGTAAGAAATGGTGGGGAAACCCATGGATTAAATAGGTCTAAATTTTGGGGTCAGGGCTTAATTTCACCTCATGCCTAGAAATCATGCTGGGCCTTCCTATTGGTGGAGGCCATATTGGGTATATTTGGTGGAGGCCAAATTGGGTATATTTGGTGGAGGCCAAACAGGGTATTTTGTACCAGAGATGTGTGACTTACAGTGAATAACAAATAACACTTCTCTATTTTCTAGTAAAGCTATTATAAACTGCTTCTGAGGAGCTGGATTGGATCGCCTATTCTCCTTTGTATGGCTCATATGCTCATAATACCTGGGTTAATGTCTCATTGTAAAATAAGATTCTTAGCTTTGGTTTGTTGAATAAACTATAGTTGGCTGGATTCACATATAGGTTACTTTATAAACCATTTAGCTAATTGATATGTGAAACCTGATCTTAATCTTACTAGAAATACTTCATACTTTGGAAGAAAAAATACCTTATTAAAACTGAAGGTATTCTAAGATGAAAAATAGAAGACACTCTTTCAACATAAGAAAATATAGATCCTTTTCAGTTGGGATTCATTAGTGGAAGAAATACAGAATTATTTGCTCTGGTAGATGACCTTCATGAGAGTTAGAAGTGGGGAGTCCCTTGGTCTTGGTAGAGCTATTAGCAGCTTTTGATAACAATGAGCATGCTGTAATTCTAGTTCACATTCAGGAGTTGGGAGTGAGGTTTATTTTTTATTTCACTGAATTGCCCATATGATTATTATGATGGAGTCTTCAAGTGCATGTCCCAAAAATGCTTTTTTCAAGAGGAAACTGGACTTTCTGGTTTTCCTTTGAAGATGTTTCGCTTTTTATCCAAGAAGGCTCCTGTAGGGGTTTTTTTGAGATTTGCTGAAGGCCCAATTGGGATAGTCATATGTTCTGAGGGCTCCCTTGATGTGTTTACGTTCTTTTTCTTCATGTTCATTTTCTTTTTGATGTGTTTATGTTCTTTTTGGGCCTTCATCAGATCTCAAAAAAGACCCTACAGGAGCTCCGCTGGAACAGACAATGACAAGGACAATAAACGAAGCAACATTGTCATTCCATACATTGCAGGCATATGGGAAAAACTCAAGAGGATCTTATGTGCATAACATATCTGCACACTTCAAACCCAAGGATACAGTAAGGATACATGTTCACTCCAAGGATAAAACACCCAGACAGAAACTGAGGAACATGCTATATATAGTAAAATGCAGTGAGCCATGTACAGATCTGTACATTGGGAAAATGAAGCAACCACTTTATAAATGCATGGCACAACATAGGAGTACAAACCTGTCAGGACCAGATTCAGCAGTCCATCTGCATTTAAAAAACACAGGCCACTCTTTTGAAGACAACAAAGTCCATATTTTGGACAGACGGCTGGTTTGAAAGGGGTTAAAGAGGCCATCTGTGTCAAAATTGAACAGACCTCAACAGAGGGGGAGGCATACGGCATCTCCAATTTGCAACATAGTCCTTTCAACAGGTCCAAGAAGGCTCCACACCAATTTGCACCATTCAGGTAACCCTGATGACACAGATAAACCTCCAGGTGACTTTAAAGAATGCAGATGTCCAGCTGTCTGTAAGGAGTATAAATCCTTCCATTCCCCACCATCCAGTTAGAGCCGAAAAAGCTTCTTGGATGAGAAGTGAAACATCTGCAAAGAAAAACCAGAAAGTCCAGCTGCCTCTTGAAAAAAGCACTTTAGGACAACCATGACCTGGATGACTTAGAATGTCCATAGACACTTTAAGCGCATGGGAATACCACTACAGGATCCATTGATTCACAAATCCATTGATATGGATGTTTATGTCTCACATTAAACTATTGGGAGAAATTGTCTGTTCAGGTGAAGTGTTATCAGGATGCATTGCTTACCAAATTCAAGCCAAGATGCCATGGGAATCTTGAATGGGAAGAAACAAGCTCAGATTAAATCCTACCCTGATAAAGTCTATGGGTGTCAGTAAGCATTGAATCTATACTATTGGTTCCAGTAGTTATCCCCAATTATTTTTGGCCATCCAGAATCATAAACTTGAGATAGGCAGCCATGTAAATTTAGAACAAACATACATGCGCAATCCCATTGGAGAGGTGGGCCCTGGCTTGGGTCCTGGATTCTCAGCTTCTGGTCAGGCAGCAAGTCAAAGCCGTGGTCAGAAGAGCTTTCTTACAGATTTTGTCTGTGTATCGCTTACAGCTTTACCTGTACTAGGATGCCATGGCCACAGTAACTCCTGTCCTGTTCACAACCTGATGGGGCTCCTTCAGTGTGCTTTTGGGTGGGGCTGCCTTTGGATATCATGTGGAAGGTACAGTGACTGCAAAATATGGTGACAAGACTGGAACAGCCTTGATGATGAAGAATTAAAACTACTAAAATGGTGGATTGGTTGCCAGTAAGCATCTAAGCCTCATTTAATGTAGTGGTTTATCATTATCTTTAAAGCTGTACGTGGTGTAGCACTGTGACATACTATACAACGCTTCTGGAGGATTGAAATTATCCATTTGCGTCATCTAGATTTCCCATGCCCATGGCAGCCACATTTTCTGAAACTCTTCCCACACCATACCTTGTTAATGTTCAGCAAGCAAGCCAAACCTATATTGTTTTAGCAATCTTTGGCCTCTAGATCCTTAGTGGGCATGTTTATCCTTTATATTTAAGGTTTGGCTTTTATAATGCAATACTTTTACTTTGTGTATTGCTATTTGTCACTTAAAAGTCTTCTGGGATTGGGACAAATTACTGTATAAGCATTGCAAATGTTCTTAATTGTCATGCAATTTTTTTGTAGAATGTTTTACAAGAAGTGATCCACCAAAAAAGAATGGAAATTGCAGAAAAGAATCAAAATTTAGTAAGTAGCATTTAAGCAAAGATCAATAAATTTAAGAATCTAATTTCAAAAACTGACAAGAGTTTATGCTTATCCATAATAGTTTACATACTGTATAATGTGAGATTCTTTGAAAAATATTTCAAAGTTGTTATATTTTAGAATCATAGGGCTGGAAGGATCTTAGAGGTCTTCTAGTTCAACCCCCTGCCTATGGCAGGAGACCTTACATCATTCCATATAAATGATTGTCCAATCGTTTCTTGAAGACCTCCAGGGATGATGCACCCACAATTCTGGGAGGCAAATTGTTCCATTAGTTAATTGTTCCCAGTATTTAGAAATTTCTCCTTAGTTCCAGTTTGGATCTCTAATGATCTTACACCCATTGCTTCTTGTCCTGCCCTTGGGTGATTTGGAGAATAAGTCAGCCTCTCTTTTTCGTGACAGCCCCTCAAGCACTGGAAGACAGCTATCATGTCATTCCTAGTCCTTCTCTTCGATAGGCTAGGCATACCTTATTCCCTTAACCATTCATCGTATGATTTAGCCTCCAAAATCTTTATTATCTGTGTTGCTGTTCTCTGCACTAGAGTCTGTTGAAGTATTCATAATTACAGCATTCTCTTAAAGATACAACAGTCTTAAATGACTGTCTTGGTTTATATATTGCCAACCCAACTGTTAGGTGACTATCATTCCTAACAGAGTCTCAGCATCTTTTTTGTTTCATGATGACCAGGACTCGATGCAGTATTCCAAGTGTAGCTTCATTACTGCCGTACGGAGCAGTACTATCACTTTTTCTGATCTTGATGCTACCCTTCTATTGATGCAGCCCAGGACTGCAGTGGCTTTTTTGGTTGCTGCTGGCTCCTACTTAAGTGATGGTCCACAAGGACACCTAGATCCTCTCATAGTTACTACTGTTGAGCCAGGTACAGCCTATTTTTATACTTATGCATTTGATTTTTTTTTCTCCTTGGATGCAGGACCTTACTTTCCCCCCACTGAACTGCATCTTGTTAGCCAGGGCCCAGTGCTCAAGTCTGTCAAATTTTATTCAAGAATAACAGAGTTGGAAGGGACCTTGGAGGTCATCTAGTCCAACCCCCTGCTTATATTAGCTTCTACATAGGATTGAACTCATAGCCTGCACTTCATGTTTGTATCACTTTTGAAGTGAGATTTTTTCCATTAGGGATGTGCAAGCCTTTCTGTATGAGTTCAGGCACCCCCTGCCCAGATCAAGGTATGTTTTATTTTTAAATAATTTTAATGCATTTTTGTCAGGTTCCAGGCCCAGAGTCACTGTTGTAACAGGTATTTTAGGGTGGGAGAGAAGGAAAGCTAATCATATAGAGATGGGGGGAAGGAGAGAAAAAAACAGATATGTTATACCAGCTTTGTCCTATTTGTCCCTTAAGCCACCTTTGGTTTTTCTTTTATCAAAATCCGTTTCCACCCATTTTGCTTAAGTGTCACTGTCCTCTCAAGAATGGTTCAGGTAAGCTTCAAGGCACAATATATTTGCATCGTGCATCAAGCAAAACATGTTTTTCCTTGGTTTTTGAAGATTGGAACCGCATCATTCATTCATTCATACATCAGAAACCAGCACTTTGAATTCAAAGACAAAAATGTAGTTGAAAACACGAAAGGATGTGCATGTAATACCAGTTTGCCAACTTTGTGAAACAACCTAGTCTTTTATCAAGAACATGCAGTTGCTTTGCATTCTTGGGAAGATATGCATTTGGTTTAAGAATTTGCAGATATGTATCAACATACATCTCTGTATAATCTGACATACTCCCTTTGAAGTGAAATTTAATCTTCTAGCAAATAATCTATCCCTCTGTATAATGCTCAGTTCAGAAATGGTGTATGGTCAGAGATAGACCAATTTCTTTTCCATCTATTATTTTTTGTTCTAATCTGTCTGCCATCAATTTAAATCAATTTACAATCCTAAACCAAACACAAGAAAAACACCTGCAATACAATGTTCATAGAAAAGATTTTAAATTGTGAGAAAATCTGTGGTTATTTATATCACAGGTTAATTTGATCTCATTTGTTATAATGTAGGCACTTTTTCTCTTTGTGACAGAAATGAGGGATGTTATATATACTATACTATAGTATTACTGTGAATCATGAATAGCATCTTCTATAGCTCCACATCATGTAGAGAAATAGAGTACTTTTTCAACACAAGCTACATTGCCTTAAAAATGGCATAATACATGAGGTCCACCAGTATCATCTAGTTTTGGCCGACAATTTTCAACAAAAATCCTGTGTGGTATTGATCAGAAACAAAGTCAGCTCTCAATGTAAAATGATATTTTCCTCCCCATCTTGAAGATGAATAAGAAACAAGGTTATTCTGAATGCTGCCTGGTTTTTCTTTCTTGTGAGTTAGAGTTACCAAATTGCATTTCATTCTCTCCCCACCCCCCTATTAACAAAGAAGTGCAGGGCAAAGACATTTGACAGGAGATAACAGGGAGGGTAAGGGTCAGCACATTTGATGGTAATAGTTTCATCCCTCTCTTGTTTCCCAGGAGACTACAGTTGCAAATACTCCCACTTTACATTTATTCTGAACTTACTGTTTTTTTTTTAATAAAGCAGTATCCCTTACTGTCTTTTCTATAGTACACCAGTTTGGTGCAATGGTTAAAGCCCATGTCACACTGACCAACGGATGCGAAAAGGACACAGCGGAGAAGCAAAATGTTCCATCCGTTGTTATCCGCTCTTGAAAGGGGCAAAAATTTGCATAACCGGAGCGGATAACACGGACGCGGGGAGGACGCAGGGCAGATGCAAAGCGGATGCGGAACGGAAGCCCAGCGGATGGGAGCGGATGGCGCAACCGCAGGGCTTCCGGGGGGCCTCAGCGAAGCGGACACGGAACGGATACAGTGGATGCAGAACGGACACCGAACGGATAAACCGGATGCACAGCGGATAAACCGGATGCACAGCGGAAGCGGAACGGATGTCGAGCGTTAATTGCGCATATGGGGGGGAAGTATTACATAAGCCCCCCCCGGATATAAAGAGAAGCAGCTCGCACGTGGCCAGCATTCCGAGGAAAGACCTGCTGCTGGACACTTTGAGTTCCTTGCCTGCCCTGCCAGCCTGCCTTCTAGCCAGCCTTGGTGCCTGCCTGCCTGCCAGCCTTGGTGCCTGCCAGCCTCCCTGCCAGCCAGCAACCCCACAACCATGGGGAGGAAGCGAAAGCCTCAGCAACCTGCCGCCATCCCTGGCAAGAGGGACAGGGCCAACCTCCCGCCCCCTGCCCCTGACTCTGCTTCTGCTGGGGCTTCTGCTGAAGCTGCTCCTGGCGATGGTGCTTCTCCTGTTGCTGGGGCTTCTGCTGGTGCTTACTCTGTTGAAGCTGCTCTTGGTCCTGCTCGACCTGCTCGTGCTCCTAGACTTGCTCGTCCTGCTCGTGCTCCTGGACTTGCTGGCCCTGCTGGTGCTTACTCTACTCCTGCTGATCCTGGTCCTGCTGCTGCTGCTGATCCTGCTGCCACTGCTGCTGCTGCTGCTGCTGCTGATCCTGCTGATGCTGATGCTGATTATGATCCTGCTGGTGAGGATGATGATGATGATGATGATGATGATGATGATGATTCTGCTGGTGCTGCTGCTGGTGGTGGTGGTGTGGAGGAGCAGCCCCTACTACCTGGGAGCCCCTCTGATGAGGGCCCATCTGGTCCAGCCAAAGGGAGGAAGAGGCGTATGCGGGGACGGGAGAGGAGGCAATACTATATTGAGGCGCACGAGGATGAGGTGCTGGAGTGGCTGAGAGAGAACGACTATCTGTGGCGGAAGGGACACCAGCTGTACAGGGACACCGAGCAGAAGCAGGCTGCTTGGAGAGAGAGGGCAGAGAGTATGGGTTACACTTCGGAGGTGCTCCTCGGCTGGTGGAAGCACATGCACAACTGGTACGGGAAGCTGCACCTGAAGAAATCTGGCCAGGCCACGGTTAAACTGACGGACAGAGAGACCTATGTCATGGCCAGGTGCAGCTTCCTGGAGGGTGAGGCCCGCCACCGAGGAGCACCAGGAGCCCCTCGGTCTACCCTCTCCCTCCGGCAGCCTGCTGAGAGCCAGTCCTCTTCCGGCCGAGAGTCAGTCCCTGTCTCCAGGCAGGTTTCTGTGGAGCGTGCCACGGCAGAGAACCCGCGGACAGATGTGGTAAGCGTGGTGGAGTGCGTAGAGGACTCCCTGGTGCGGTGGGAGAAAGGAGACATTGAGTCCACCACAGTCCTAGCCGCATCCACACACCCCAGCTCTGCCTCCGCAGAAAGGCAGAGAGCCGGACAGCTGGAGGGGCAGAGCCACACTGTCCTGCTGGAGATCAGGGACACCATCCGCACCAGCATAGATCTCCTCTCTCAGCTGGTCCACACCGACTCCTCATCCTCCAACCGCAAACCCTTCCTCACCTATGTCAACCAGACCCTCAAGGAAATGGCGGATCCACAGTACCACCTGGTGAAGGACCGGATCACCAAGCTGCTTCACAACCCTCCAGACCCAGAGGAACCTGCTTCCACCCAGTGTCCCACCCTGCTCCTCCACCTCAGGTGATGTCCCTCCCATTCCAAGCCTTCCCACAGACCCTCACCTACAAGGGCTACGGCTACCAGGAGGTTCAGCAGCACAGGCAGCAGCCCTTCCCAGTCCAGGCACAGAGTCATTGGGCGACACCTTTGCCACCTGTTTCACTGATGCCACCGATGCCACCCAGGACAATGATGCCACCGACGACAGCGATGCCACCCACGCCAATGATGCCACCGACGACAGCGATGCCACCCACGCCAGTCCTCACCCAGCTGCAGAGCAGACAGCCCCACTACACTACTCCTTCCTCCACCCCACAGCCAAGCCCGGCCTCAGTACATCTGTCATCAGTACTGGGGCTGACACCCCATGGCATGGAGGAAGGACCTCTCAGCATCACGGGGCTGAGCCAGCTGTCCGAGAGCTTTCTCAACACACCGTCCCCTGTTGTCCTCTCGAGGCCAGGCACTCCAGCACCACCCACACCACAGTACCTGGACCCTTCACCCCTGAGATTGGGCACACCTCCGAGTGACCAAGAAGAGTTCCAGAGACCAGGTAGCTGGCTACCTGTGTACTTATTTGGACACTTGACTTAGGTCATTTTTTTTTACAGCTTGTTGTTCAATAAAGTTTATATTTGATTCACACACTTGCTTCATTTCTTTTTTTTAATAAAGTCTTGGTGGAAACTTTTAGAATTGGCTTAAGCCTTTGCATGCTTGTGGGATGGGTTAAGATAGCAGTGGGGTGGGCAGGGATACCTGTGGAATGAGCAGGGATACCTTTGGGATGGCTAATAGCTGTGGGATAGACAAACCTCCAGTGCAAGCGTAATGGGACTGTATGGTCTACCCTCCCAGGTGCCACACCTAGGGCCCTTTTTTATCAATAACAATGTAAGCATTGATCCACACATTTGAATGCAAACACAACTCTTTATTAAACTCCCTGTTCATTGTAGGCCCACCCAACATACATGGGACAATCTCATCCGTGTGATGAGACAGGCTGAAGGAAGCATCCATTAAGCATCTACCATCCTGTCCTGCCACTCCACCGCTCCAGCTGGGGAGTTGCACCAGTGTTTCAGGAGGTTGCGCTGCTTCTTCCCATCCCATGAGGCTCTGTTGTGGCCTTGCACATCCTGAGTGTCGATCAGGTTTCGCCCTTGCCTCCATTCCCCAGGCTCCATGTCCCCATTGCCTTGTTGACGGTCCATGAGCCTGTTCTGCAAGACTGGGTAGCGGGTGCACATGAGATTGTGCAGGATGCAGCAAGCTTCCATGATCCTCCTCACGGTCTCTGGGTCATGCTGCATGGTGGTGAGAAGTACCTGGAACCTGTTGGCCAGGATGCCAAAGGCGTTCTCCACCACCCGCCTTGCCCTGGACAGCCTGTAGTTGAAGATCCTCTCTTCACGGGTGAGGAGTCTGGAGGTGTAGGGCTTCATGAGGTAGGTTCTGAGGGAGAAGGCGTCATCCCCCATGATGAAGTAGGGCACATCTTGCGTGTCATTGGGCAGGGGGTCTGGATCTGGGAAGCCGACGATGAGCCCCTCCTTGAGGTGACTGGCATTGTATACCTGGGCATCTGAAGATGAGCCGTAGCCTGAAGCATCGATGTACATGAATTTGTAGTCAGCATCGACCATGGCAAAGAGGACGATGCTGAAGAAGCCCTTGTAGTTGAAATAAGTGGGCCCCGACTTGGCTGGAACTTGCCATCGATGGCTTGCCACGTGCTTGCCATCGATGGCTCCAACGGTGTGTGGGAAGTTCCACCTCTGATACCACTGCTCTGCAACTTTCTTCCATCCTTCTTCAGTGGAGGGGCACTGGAAGAGCTCCTTGTATTCTTCGATGATGGCCTGCACCACTTCTCTGACCACAATGCTGATGGTGTTGTGTGGCACCCTCCAGCCGTACTGCATGCTTTTGTAGGTGGTCCCTGAGGCCAGGTGGCGCAGAGTGAGTGCCATCTTGAGCCCAGGTTCCAGGCTGGGCCGGAAGTTGGTGTTTGCCTTGGTCAACCTGGGTGTCAGGCGCTGCACAACTTCGTCAAACATAGCTGGAGGCATCCTCATGAAGTTCTGGAACAGCCTGAGGGTCTTCGCTCCTGAGCTCCATCAGCTTGTCGTAAAGTACGTACTGTGCTCTTTTGGCGAACCATCTTCGGAGCCAGACTTTTTTTGGGTGCCTCCTTTTCTTCCCGTGGTACTGTTCACAGAGATTGTAGATGGTTTTGCAGTGTTGCAGAAGGATGGTGGCTGCTGAAAGAATTTGGTCGCAATCCACGGTGGACATGACTGGATGCTGTGGAAGAGCAAGAGTCAGATGAAGGCTGCAGAGGTCTGCACAGCTTGGCTGCTGTTCTGAAAGTGCGATGCAGGCGAGTTGCTCCCCCTTTTTATAAGCAGTATAGGTGTCCCTTTGCATCCTCTAGGCATCCTGTAGACATCCTTAATATCTGAGATAGGTCCCCTCTGCGAACGTTTTTTCTGCTTTAAACGCTTTGTTTCCATGCTGCATCCGTTCTGCATCCGTTCCACGTCCGTTCTGCTTCCTCCCTGCGTCCGGGCGGATGCGAGTTGCACGGATGTGCAGCGGACGCCTAGCGGATATAGCTGATGCGTAATGGATGCGTAGCGGATGCAGAACGGATGAACTGGATACATTTTCCGCGCAAAAGTTTTAGGCAGCCCAAAACTTTAGGAGCGGATGAAATGTCAATAAACGGATGCTGGACGGATAGAGAGGAAGCCAAACGGAGGCAGTGAGTACATCGTGTTTTCGAACGGATGGCAAGGTTTTTTGTCCATTTTACATCCTCTTTGCATCTGTTGGTTCAGTGTGACATGGGCTTAAGGTACTTGAAACCTGGAAACTGAGTTCTTGTCACACCATATGCATGCTTTTGTCAGTCCAGAATCCAGAACAGTTTTGGAAGTTCGAAGCTGCAAAATTCTCAGGAATCACTAGGTGATGGCAAAGACATAACAAAATACCCTGACTCTTTGGTGCCATCTAATGATCATGGGAGAGGAATCATGTTCTTTCAAAATCTACCCCATTATTGAAAGAAATGGGTTGCTTTTTCTTTTCAGTAGCCTGATGCTTGGGTGGCTGCCAAAAAAGTTATTTGCATTCTATCAGATTGATTAACTGACCCTGGGAACCATGTTCACTTAAAATGTAAATTAAATTTATCATAGTTATTCTTTAGTATACATAATAGAAAAAGTAATCATAAACAGAATCAAACTCATACTCTTTCATCAAACAACAAGTCTTCCTTTAACCCTTGAAGAAAAAAAACCTGTGGCAAACATATCAAACAATTACAGACAAAATATACCATTGACAGCATCATCATCATAGAATATAGCAACTGTCCTCACAGGTTACCTAATCCAATTCTTTGTTCAAATTCACTCCTAGCATCAGTAATACATGGCCATCCGACCTCTTTATAAACACTTATGTTCAATAAACAGTGCACAAGACCATAAACGGTTCATGCATGTAAAACTTGGAGGCCAACCTCAGTATAATCTTTTATGCATTTGGGAATGTGTACTGCAATCTCCAAGTCCCTTAACAAAAAGAGACAAGGAACTGCAATAATTCAGTGTAAAAGGATAAATAAGTATCTGGTTTTGGCAACAACACTCTCCAGCCTCTAAATCTGTAGAGAAAATATTGACAAAATATTTAAGTACAAAAACAGTGCAATGCAATGAAAATGTAATCTTAAATCCAGTCAAATTGAGAACTTTATATTTAAGAATGCCTTGCTATCTTTTTTATGCATGCTTTTTGTATATTTCCTATAGGGAAATTAACAGTCCTGCAATTTATTAATATTAAAAGAAATGACTATGTGTTGGGCTCTTAATCCTTCTCTCCAAAATGTATACACAAACACTGACAATTTAGCTGCTTAAGATTTATTTGATAATCAAATGATTCTAAACTACTGAAAGCATTAGGATTAAAAAAAAATTTTTTTCCCAATAAACAGAACGATCTGAAAATGGCAGTCTGTTATCTAAAACAAGAACAAGAGCAACTGAAGTCCAGGATTACAGAGTCTCCAGAGACACTCACTAATTTCAAGGAACGGATGAAGCAGACACAGCAGAAGATTAAAAAAGACAAGGTGAATCTTAATATTAAGGGCATTTTCTGTTTTCTTTTATAATTTATCATAGCAATTACAATTTATAACAAAATAAGTATTTGTCAGATTTGCCTCCCATAGCTTCAGCTTCTATGGATTTCTAAAATTTAGTTAAATTCATAAGAATATACATTTTTCAAAATTAATTCAGTTGATTGTATGTTACATATTTGTTGTAATAATGAAAGTCAGTGGAAAGATATCATTAGTGCAAAATTTGACCACTGTCTCAACTTTCTTCTAGCTTTTTTATGTCTACAGAAATATTTAAATGCATGTCCTCACAGTCTTCAGAATTAGTAATGTCCCCAAATTTGGTTCCCATATTATTTAGCTCTTCATCATTTCAACCAATTTATTTCCAGCTCAAATAACTCCATTGAATGAACTATTGTGAAGACAGGTTTGCAGCAGTAAATTTGCCACAGGCATTACACAGCAGTCTGCTCTCTGTTGCCAAGATCTCTTAAGGCAAGGTCACACTGGCCAACGAATGCAAAACGTATGTAAAAAGGACACAGCAGATGAGCAAATTTTCCATCCGTTATCTGCTCTCAAAAGTGCCCCAAATTTGCATAAACAGAGAGGACAACAACGGAAAGGAACGGACGTGAGGAGGATGTAGCGGGAATGTAAAGCGGATGTTCGTAGGAAGTCTAGCGGATGGAAGCGAATGACACATCGCAGGGCTTCTGGGGGAGAACAGCGAAGCGACGCGTAGCGGAAGGAATGGATGCATAGCGGATGACGCGGATGCATCATGGACGCCTATAGGATGCATAGCGGATGCCTAGCAGATACAAAGTGTTCACTGCGCTTGCGGGGAGGATGAATTGCGTAAGCTCAGCGGATATAAAAGGATGCAGCTCGCAAGCAGGTCACCATTCAGAGGAAAGACCTGCTGCCAGAGACATCTTGAGAGAACACCATGGGGAAGAAGAGGAAGCCTGTGCCTACTCCTGGCAGCCCTGGGAAGAAGGACAGAACCAGCATCCCACCCCCTGGCGCTGACTCTGAAGCTGCTGCTGCTCCTGGTGTTCTTGGTGTTGCTGCTGCTGGTGCTTCTCCTGCTGGTGGTGCTGCTGGTGCTGCTGGTGCTGGTGCTGCTGTGATGGACCAGCCCCAAGGCCCTCAAAGCCCTGCTGCTGAAGCCCCTGCCAGAGGGAGGAAGAGGCAAGGCAAGGACAAGGGAGAGAGGAAACAGTACTCCATTTCCGAGGACCATGAGGAGGAGGTGCTGGAATGGCTAAGGAAGAACAAGTACCTGTGAGGGAAGGGCCACAGGCTCTATCGTGACACCAAGCGGAAGCAGGCAGCGTGGAGAGAGAAGGCGGAAAGCCTGGGCTACACTTCAGATGTCCTCCTGGGGTGGTGAAAGCATATGCACACCTGGTATGGCAAGCTGCACCTGAAGAGATCCGGGCAGGCCACTGTCAAGCTAACTGACTGGGAGACCTATGTCATGGCCAGGTGCAGCTTCCTGGAGGGTGAGATACTACCAGGACTTCCCACAGCAGAGGCAGCCCTTCCCAGTCCACACCTAGGTTCTTCGGACGCCACAAATGCCTCACCTGACCCAGCTGCAGACCAGACAGCCCCACTACACTCCTCCTTCCTCCACCCCACAGCCAAGCCCTTCCTCAGAACATCTGTCATCAGTCTTGAGCCTCACATCCCAGGTCCTTGAGGAAGTGCCTCTCAACCTCACGGGACTGAGTCAGCTCTCTGAGAGCTTCCTGCACACACCATCTCCTGTTGTACTCTTGGGGCCAGGCACCCCAATGGCGCCTCAGACCAGCACTCCAGCAACAGCCACCTCCACAGTCCCTGGCCCCTTTACATCTGAGACCATGGGCACGCCTCAGAGTGACTAAAAAGAGTGCCAGAGACTGAGTTGCTACCTATTGACTTTATCTTTGCTTAAGACACTTTACTTGGGTCATTTTGCTTTTTAATAAAGTCATACAGTTTGTTATTAAAAAAAGTTATGTTTGCTTCACACACTTGTTTCATTTTTTTGACTTAATAAAGTGTTGGGGAAAACTTTGAAAAAAGGGTTAAGCCTTTGCATGCTTGTGGGATTGGTAAGGATAGCTGTGGGATAGATAAACCTCCAGTGCAAGCATAGTGGGACTGTATGGTCCACCTTCCCAGCTGCCACACATATGGCCCTTTATTATCAACAACAATTTAATCATTGATCCACACATTTCAACATAAACAAAACTCTTTATCAATGCCCTATTAATTGTAAGGTCACTCAACATACATGGCACAATCACATCAGTGTGATGAGACAGGCTGAAGGAAGCATCCATTAAGCATCTACCATCCTGTCTTGCCACTCCACTGCTCCAGCTGGGGAGTTGCACCAGTGTTTCAGGAGGTTGCGCTGATTCTTCCCTCCACGTGAAGCTCTGTTGGGGCCTTGCACATCCACAGTGTCTATCAGGTTTAGTCCTTGCCTCCATTCCCCAGGCTCCATGTCCCCATTGCCTTGTTGACGGTCCACAAGCCTGTTCTGCAACACTGGGTAGCGGGTGCGCATGAGATTGTGCAGGATGCAGCAAGCTTCCACGATGCTCCTCACGGTCTCTGGGCCATGCTGCATGGTGGTGAGAAGTACTTGGAACCTGTTGGCCAGGATGCCAAAGGCGTTCTCCACCACCTATCTTGACCTGGACAGCCTGTAGTTGAAGATCCTCTCTTCACAGGTGAGGTATCTTGAAGTGCAGGGATTCTTGAGGTAGGTTCTGAGGGAGAAGGTGTCATCACCCACAATGAAGTAGGGCACATCTTGTGTGTTGTTGGGTAGTGGGTCTGGATCTGGGAAACCCATAATGAAGTTGCGTTCCAGCCCCTCCTTGAGTTCACTGGCGTTGTATACCAGGGCATCTGAAGCTGACCCGTTGCCTGAAGCATCGATGTACATGAACTTGTAGTCAGCATCAACCATGGCAAAGAGGATGATGCTGAAGAAGCCCTTGTAGTTGAAATAAGTGGACCCCGACTTGGCTGGAGAAGGCCACGTGCTTCTCATCTATGGCTCCAACGGTGTGGGGAAAGTTCCACCTCTGATACCACTGCTCTGCAACTTTCCTCCAGCCTTCTTCAGTGGTGGGGCACTGGAGGAGTTCCTCCACGTATTCTTTGATGATGGTCTGCACCATTTCTCTGACCACAATGCTGATGGTGTTGTGTGGCTCCCTCCAGGCATACTGCATGTTTCTGTACGTGGTCCCAGAGGCCAGGTGGCGCAGAGTCAGTGCCACCTTCAGTCCAGGGTCCAGGCTGGGACGGAAGTTGGTGTTTGCCTTGGTCAACCTGGGTCTCAGACGCTTCACAACTTCGTCAAACATGGCTGGTGGCATCCTCATGAAGTGCTGGAATGCACGAGTGTCTTCATTCCTCAGCTCCACCATCAGCTTCTCATACAGTCCAAACTCCGCTCTTCTCCCGATCCATCGTCGGACCCACACAGTTCTTGGACATCTCCTTCTCTTTGCGTAGAAAAGGTGAAACAGTCTGAAGAGGGCTTGGTTCTGGTGTTGAATGATGGCGGCTACCAAAAGGAGTGTGCGATGATCCATGGTGGAGATCAATGGATGATGTGGAAGAGCAAAAGCAAGGCTGAAGAGGTCTGTACACCAGGGCTGCTGGACTGAAAGTGAGATCCAGGTGATTTCCTCCCCCTTTTTATAGGAAATGTCAGTTTTCCTCTAGGTGTCCTTCCACATACTCTAGGCATCCTCCAGACATCCTAAATATCCGAGATACGTCCCATATACGAAAGTTTTGTCCGTTTTAATGCTTTATATCCGAGCTGCATCCACTTTCATCCTTTCTATGTCTGTGCTACTAACGCTGTGTGGACGTTCCGCGTACCTTTTGTTTCCTCCCTCTTTCCGCTGCAGCAGATGTGAGTTGCGCGGATGTCCAGAGGATGCCGAGAGGATACATTGGACATGTAACGGATGACAATGGACGTAGAACGTTTGTTGCCCATATGTGTCGCAGATGTAGATTGTATACGGCGGAAAGTTCATCCGATCAAAAAGTTTTGTGCAGCTCAAAACTTTTTGAGCCAATGAAATAGCAGTAGACGGATGCTCGACAGATAGAGTGTGTGAAAGAGTTACGCAGTGAGTACACAACGGATGCATCGCATTTTCCAACTGAAGGCAAGCTTTTTTGTCCATTTTACATCCTCTTTGCATCCGTTGGTTCAGTGTGACATGGGCTTTATGTCCTGTCTCCTAAGCTCTTTTTTTTTTGCTTGAGCAAAATGCTCAAGCACCAGAATGCCACATTACTGCTTCACCACATTTTAAAAATTGAGCAACTTTATAATTTTGCTCCTCTTTCCAGTGAATGGTTGAGATTTGTTGTTTTTAATCTGTCTAGTATTTGTGAAGCATTATAAAAGTTTACCATTCTTGTGATATAAAGAGTAAAAAGACAAGCAGATATATCAATGCATATATATTTCTTTTAGCTCAGAAATATACTTATGTTCTTGCCTTCATCAATTGTTTGTTTCATCTTGATGGGCACCAATAGAGCCTAATATAGTGCCGACTTGTTTGCCCACTATTGATCAGCAAATTTGCAGCTGAGAAAAATAATGGCCTGCCCTGGAGACATACGTGTATCTTGTGCAGCACAGAAATGTTAATGAACCTCTAGAGAAAAACACAGGAGAAATATTTTTTCCCCTTGATATTTATCCTAATTATAAAATATCAATGATTGAGATGTAAAATGTTATTTGGATCAGAAAATTCATTATATCAAAAATAAGATAACCTGTAACACGGTAGAAAACTTTCAATAACAAAATAAAAGATAGAAGAAAGGAATTGCTGACAGTTATAGTACTTTGGATTTAGAACACAAGACTGATTAGGCAGTTTTATGTGGCTATATGCATATTATGAATGTTGCAGCTCCACCTATACCAATCTCCTTAATTCCTATTTCTTTTATTATAAAGCAAGAAGTAATTGAGAAGTATGAATCTTATAGAGACTTGGTAGAGATGTTTCCATCATGTCAACAGGAGGTCCAATTTTATAGAAAGAAAATGCAAACACAAGGAGCAAATATGGATAAGCTATCAAGTATATTGGCCCAGGTTTGTGCTATTCAACTATATCTATCAAGCTTGTTGATAAAATATTTTGAGGTACTCATTCTTAGTAGAATATAGTCTGAAATAATGGATTCAGCACAGCGTTAGAGGGCTCATAAAGGAACTAGGACTTTTTTTTTTTTTGCTTCCTTGTTTCAAAGTAAGCGTGTACATGAACACACACACACACACACACACACACATATATTTGCTGAAGTTTACCAAATTCCTCTTTAAATTAGAGGGAGGTAATGGAAACCCATTTTTCTCAATTTATATTAAATCTAAACTGGGGAAAAAACTTATAGCCCTGCGGGAAATGGATTGGAAGACAAAATCATAGGTAAGATACATTGAGGCAGAGTAAGATTTTGCCTGAGACACCCAGCAGCAACTCATCCAGACAAACTCTTAGCAAAGTAATATAGATAAGTCCTTGAATTATGAATATAATGGAACCTGCCCATTCCATTTGTAACCTGAGGATTTGTGGGAGTGAATCTCATACTTTGAATGTGATCACTCCCTCCTTTCACCCATGCATTCACTAATCAAATGCGAGGGTAATTAAGTGCACATGAGGTATCTTGGGGTGGGGAAAGCCATTGGGGTTAGTGATCAAACAGGCCACTTACTTCAGACAATCCAAGGCCTCCCCCAACCCACAGATACTTTATCTCCCTCCCATGGGGTCCCCACAATTGCTTCCACCCCCATCCTCCCATGCCAGGTGACTTTATGAAGAGCTGTCTCCTCTCCACCCTGTTTCTTTGCCTGCTTCCTTCTTTCTCATCAGCAACGGGCTTGATGAGGACTTTTTTTGTCACTGGAGGCCTTGTCATGTGGATTGCCAGCATGAAAAGAGTCCCGGAAGTCTGCGCTTGGCCTTCTGGGTCTCCTTTTTTGTCACTGGAGACCTCATCAAGTGGATCACCAGCGAGAAATTGCCTCCAGCAATCCATGTTGACAAAGCACTTGAGGATTACATCTCTTTAGGCTTCAGCCCTTTTCCAAAAGCCCTTGCCAGTAGGAACAGAGCTTCAGAGGGGGACACCCTCTTCTCCCAAGCTCCGCTGGTGCTAACAAAGCTTTTTGAAAAGCGCTGCCAAAGCCTACAAGAACGCAATCTCCTGTAGGCTTTGGCAAGGAAACAGCAAACAGAGGGAAGGCCTTTAGGACCGCCTTCCCTCCATTTGCAAAAGTCCAGGCTTCAATTCGCAGAGAATAGAGGCCTAAAGTGCAAGATCACACAAGATCAGCAGCATGAGCTCTCGTGCTTCTTATCTTGCATGATCTCTGGGTACATTAGGCTTCTTTTCTCTGTGAATGCAGCAAAAGGTTGAAGCAATGAAGCAGGCAAAGAAAGCGCAACAGAGATCTTAGCAAGATAAATAAATCTCCACAGGCAAAGTGTCTGTAAAGTCTCAGTGGGGGGTGGGGGGGAATAGGCAGGGGAAATGTTACAGAGCAATATTCATAATTATGAGATTTCATAATTTCAGGATTGTTTGTAAACGCTATGGGGCGCTAATTGCATGTATTTGAGCATTTGCAATGGGAACACTTGTAACCTGGGGATTACCTGTACATTCTTCTTCCACAATGCATGAGTTTCCATATTGCATCAATAGCTCATTTATCAATCTGTTATGAGCAGAATAGCACATTCCTTTAAGAACCCATAATAGAACAACTCTAAAAAACATTTGAAAAGCAGTCTTTGTAACCTTGGGGAAACAATAGTGAATATCTATATATACTCTAATTGTTTTCTTTTTGCAAGAATATTATGTAAATATTACACCTCTTTCAAAAGTTTTCTTCCAAAATAAATTGGCTTAGTAAATGTGGATTACTCAGATGTTGCATTTATTTAACTCTATAGCATTTGAAGTAGTATTTTCACTAATTAATGACATATCTGCTACTTGCATTCTAAAACATTCTAAAACACTTGTTTTTCAGATCAGAATGTTAGAGGACCAGATTGAGAATAGCAAAAGTGGACTGAAGAATGCTAAGACAGAGGAAATGTCATTGAAGAGATTAGTCACAGTTAAACGTGAAAAACTTGCTGCTGTTGAAATCAAACTTAAAAAGATATATGAGAATACTGAACTACAGAAAGAGGCGATAACTGAGTATGAATACTGGCATTTAGATCATTGTTTAATTCTGCTTATTCTGCCAACACCTTTGATACAATTCAAAATTAACAATTTGAAGAAAACACTGTGGGAAGAAATATCCATCTGGTCCAGTTCCAAGCTGGGAACTTGTTTGTACTTCAGTTCCATACTGAAGTATGGAACTTCAGTTCCATATTGAAAACATGGAGGTTGATTGAAAAGAAGGTTTATTGATGAAGCAAAACCACGTGGGTTTGTGATTCTGACAAAAGAGTTGAGAGTGGGTGGGTTTTATACCTTCTTTTGGGCTTCACACTTGAGCTTCTTGTTCTTGTGCAAGAACATATATTCAATTGGCTGTTGTCAGATTCCTATGGGGTCATAGCTGTCTAGGCAAAAGAGGAAATGCAAATCCTAGGTGTTTGAGCTCCAGGTTTGGTTGAAGTTTGGACTTCTCTGAGATGGTGCAATGAAGGGGCTTGTGTTCTGAAAGGGTGTTGGGCAATTCTTATTGTGTCTTAATGCCTTTTCCTGTGTTGGATCTTGAGTGAAGGCTAATCCTACCATTCTGCCTTTGTTCAGACTTTGCTGCAGAGAATTTCAAAATATCCTGTCTTAAATGGATATCTGCTTGCAGTATTTGCCTTGCCTATGAATACAGCTATCTCGATATATGTCTTCCTTTTTCAATATGCTCTTTTTCTCTTAAGTGCTGACATCTGCTGTGGGCTATTAAGGCTGACATCTGCCTTTAAAAAACATATTTCTCCAGTTCTCCCTTTGGGAAAATATAATATTCTGCCTTTTTAATATTTCCCAAAATATTTCATTCTTCTAGGAGGGTAGGCGCTGACTTTCTACAACAGGGTGTCACACTCACATCATGGCGGCATTACATGATGTATTGGGACTTTTTTCCCCTTCGCTAAACTGGATGTGGGCTTGGCCAGTGCATAATGCATCTGGCCCGTGGGCCAGGAGTTTGACAGCCCTGTTCTATAACACACTAAAATATACTGCTTTTAGTAAATAGGTATGTTCTTGAAGACACAACTTTCAGTATAGTTTGAACTTCATGCTGCTTTTCTATCCTTTAGCTCCCTGAAAAAAGTAACAGTGGAATAGCTTCATGACAACAACTATTTGTTGTTCCTGAATCATTCATAATTTCACTGTCATTTTTCTCATTATCAAACACTTCAAGGTCTCTTGGGAAATTGAGATTTGGATCCCAAAGGAATGCAAGCAAAATGGGAAATTATGCTTGGTCCTAGACAGTTTTGTCATCAATAGAGACACGTGACAATATTTACAACAGAAGGTAGTGCTGTATTCAGATAACATTCCTAAGAGACTAAAAAGCTGTCCTTTATTGCCACCTGATACTTCAAGGAGTTGATGAGTAGAATGCAGAAATACTTGGCACCATTCTCTTTTTTTCTTCCACCCCATCCACTATACAGAGTGAAATAGAAGGAACTTGCGCCATTTTCTAGTCCTGTCTGCTTTTGAGAATTAGGGCTGGTTGATGTTTCCCAAATTCCTTCCCCAAATTACATAGAAGGAATGGAACTTAGTTCAACCATTAAACAACAAACCATTAAAATCCTAGCTTTTTAATTTTTATGACCCACTTTTTTCTTCATAAAAAGATTAATCTTAATTTTTGAATGTTGTTTCTAAATAGTAAAAATATTTTCTAGATGCTGCAATAAATTTCAAGAGAAGAGAGGAGCTGTCTGTGAAAAACTGACAGCAACAGACACAGAAATCATGCAACTCAAAGGTGCCATTCAACAGCTCAGTGACAATATTGGGAAAGAGAAGGTGAAAGAGAAGGTGAGTGAGTGCAGCAGACACTCTTGCTGATGTGGCTTTTGTTAAAGCTTCTTCAGGTATAAAGTTATCCAGCCTGCTCATGTCATCTGCAGGGTGAAAGCTTCTATGTATAGAGCTATACATTGATTTCGGTCCCTGCAGACATTGAGACTGAGCGTGCCAAACCTTCCAGGGGGGCAGGTATCATCTCAGTAACATTGGCGGGCCTTATCCAGGCATTCATTTGCTGAGCGCTTAGCCTGGCATAATACCCAAATGTGATTTAAATAGCACAGCAATACAAAAATTCATTCAATGACTTATCCAGGAAGTGGGCACTGTTGACTTCTGATACTACAGAGTTTGTATATTTTCCTTCCATATATGTGTGTATATGTATATGCATGGTTAGATATTCTTTACAGATCAACTCCTGAATGATATGCTGCATAGTAATGGCTGGTGTTTTTAAGATTTCACAATTATATACAGCCAGCCCTTAAATGGCTCGAGAATAAAGATAGAAAAAGCATTGCACAAGACTTCATGTGGCACCAGCATTCCATTTCTTTGCCCTGGAAGTATAGATAAAATAGATAGTCAAACACTTGGCACAGTTCTTTTTGCATTTTTTTCATATAGCTGGGAAAGTTTGAAGGGAGCAAATCTGTGCAGTATGACTTTTGACCAATTTTGCCACTTAAAATTCCTTGGCAGCCCTCAGCCAAAATGTACCTGGAGTAGGATTGTCCTTGATAAGGCTGGTTGAACTCTCAAGCCTAAAGAAATTAAACAGCTCTACTCTTGAGAAGTTGTATGGATGAGAAGAGACTCTGAACACTTTAATTCCAAACTTTTTTTAAAAAGATGTTTGATAGGTTTGGCGAATGTCTGTTCCTTGTACTTAACATTGAAAAATACATCTCTTAAGGGAATGAGTGTGTGTGTATGTACATCTCATGTCTCTTATAAAAAATAACATCTACTGATCTTCTGCCTCTTTAAGGAGATCTACCTCAGCTTGAGGGTTGGCTTGGAGAAATACCATGAAAATCTGGCCAGGACAATGAACAGCTACATATCATCGAGAGAAGGCAAAATTGATCAATTAATTGGACTTTTTTGATATTGTAATTCTAAGTATTTTATATCATTTTCTTGAGCTAAAAATATCAAATAGCCTGTTAACTGCAGAACTATAGAGCTTACAAATTTCTGTTGAAGTGTCAAATGACTATTTTCTGGTTTCCATTATGTTAATATTTTCTTAAATTAGTAGTATTGAGAGATGCAAGCTTGAATTTGTTTTCATTGGATAATAGCCTTATGAATGGATATATATTTCTAAATTTTCTTTTGTCATATCATAAAGATTTGTGAATTTAAAAGTTTATAAACCCTAACTCAACATTTTCACTGTTAGACTGGTTCTTTTTAATCACTTTGTAAAAAAAAATCACCTGAAGTTTCAGCAACAAATATTGGCCATTGAAGTTTTTGAATTTCAAGATCTTATGCATACTATTGCAGATAATTCCTGTAGTACAGGAGTATCAGACTTACGTCATTACAGCAGTATCACATGATGTATTGAGACTTTTTTTCCCTTTGCATGTGACGCATCTGGCCCATGGGCCAGGAGTTTGACAGCCCTGCTCTAGCACCAATTATTTTAACAGCCCAAATCTCAGAAGATTATTAAATTCTACAAGATCTTGGCCTTGCAGAAAATCTTGCAAACATTTGATTTGAGCACACCATGCTAGGAATATTTAATCTTGTAATTGGGGTTCTATGAACATCATCTGAATGGCTTGCCTGAGCTAAGGTGCTCACTGGCATGTTTCTGATAAAGGGCTTACATATGATTTAGAAATCTGCTAAAAAATAAAAGTTAAGACTCATTAACCTACATGTTTCATTTTTCTGCATCAACCAAATTTGATAATCTCTTTCTGATGCATTTATGGTGATGTGTTTATAAAGAATATAACATGGATATGTTTTTATAAAAATTGCAAATTGTATCTAAAGGAATCTTTAGCTCAATATTAATTAGCAACCTCAAATTCAGCATTTTAATAAAGATTAGATTTATATTCAATAAAAGTCCATAAAAGTTATTGTTTTACTCATTTTAATGAAGTACTACAATAGATAAAACAATAACTTTTCAAATGTTTTTGTGATTGTGTACATATAGAATTGCTTTTATTCAAGTAAGTAATATCAATAAAACCCTTCTTGAAATGGGGAACCCTGCATTGTAATGTTTAGGTTAGATATTTTACAGCTGAACAATACAGCTGCAATGTAAGAACACAATCATACTAACTACAGAAGTTCTCCAGCGTGCCAGGCCTTCACTCTTTTCTGAAAGATAGGCTGCTTCAGTGGGAAAGGAACTTCTTTGGGACATATGTCAGAGTTTGCAGCACATCCAACCAGCACACAATTAAATAATTCTGCAGGATTCATTGATACAAGAAACCTATTTCTTTATATACAATACCATACAGTAGAAATCAGCATACAAAATCAGGTACACAGAAGCAATATTCATAGAAGTAAGTCATTACAGAGTAGAGAGATACAGAGGCCTTGGTAACAGAGGGCAAACCAACTCATACAGTTCAGCAAGTGTAACACCCAGACTCCAAACTCTCTTATGGCCCCATTACAAATGAATACCATGTTTCAGTTTACCAAACAGTCCCCATTGGCCAACCAGTTGCCAAACAGCTCCCTTGGCTAACCTATTACCATGTCTATCCAAACAGTCCCCATTGGCTGACCGGTTACCATGTCTGTTCCAATTCTTGAACTGTACTGACACGCCTCCCTTCATGATAGACATAAAACTGAATAACTTAATACAGATCGTGCACTCCACCCAATGCAGGAGTGGGATGCTACCAGTTCGGCCTGGTTCTGTCGAACCAGTAGCTCCAAAGAGCAGCTAGACAACTAGTTTAGACAACTCTGATGTGGATTTTGTCAATACAAAGAAGCAACATGTTAATTCCCCCCCCACCCTTTTCTGGGAACGTAGTTGAAAAACGTTTCCCAGGAAATTTCTTTCAGAGCTGGAGTTTTTATGCCCCCTTCTCCTCTTGCTATCTCTCCAAGAGGTGACAAGTTTCCAGGCATCTGGGCTACAGTCCCCAGTTGTATATCATGTGCAAGTTATAAAGATTCAATACAAGGCTTAAGATATTCTTCCATTGAAGAATGACAGATACAAGGATCTGACACTGTGTTTTATTCCTAACTGCCCCAATCACTGTTGAAAACTTGCTGACATGAATTCTGAATCTTGTCAGTTTGCAGCTGACATACCTGTTATTTATATCTCCTTTTCCGAAAGCTTACCCATTGCTTAAATTTCTGTAGCACCTCTATTTTACTCTTCAATAAATAGCAGAACTCAAATCTGCTGTAGTCATCTACAATGACCAGTGCATACTTTGCTCCTCCCAAACTGGCTTGCATTGGCCCCACCAAATATGCACATACCAGCTCTAGAGCTCTTGTCTGCCTTGTACTACTTTTGCTTATTGGGAATGCCTTGGACTTTGATGATAAACATACTGCACAGTCCAAGTATGTCTTACGCCCCTTTCGGTTTATACCTTCTGCAAACTGTTGCATCTTTTGCAAAACTCTGAAGGTAGCATGGCTAAGCTTTCTATGCAAGAGATGAACACATGAATCATATTGTGCTACATTTTCAAATGTTTGAGCACATTGAACCTTTTAGCCCTGTGACACATAAAGATTATCCTGCTTTATGCCCTGTGCGCATACATTTCCATTCCTTTTCATGAGACACTTCCCATTTACAAATGTAGCCTCAAAACCTTTTTGGTCTAGACTAGAGACACTCAGTATGTTATGTTCCATTTCAGGCATGTAATACATTACTAAACTTTTTCTTCAGACATGGAATCAACACGTTGCCTTTTGCTGTGACTTTAGCCTTGTGGCCATTCATTAAGGCTACTGCATCACCTCCAGCTGGATCCATTCTGAAAAACAATTTAGAATTATTAACAATTGTTTGACTAGCCCCACTGTCTATTAACCATTTGTCCCTGCTATTACAATAGAAAATTTTTGGAACAGCAGGCTGTCCATCTATAATCCTTTTCTTTGCAAACACCCTTTCTTCAAATGACTCTTATCACCATAGATCATTCTGTTGCTTTCTTTGTAGGAAAAACATCACTGGGCTGTCATCCGATTTCTGCAGACAGACATCTTGCCTGTTGCTTTTCTCTCTGCTCCTTGGGCCCCATTTCAGGAATTTCTCCTCATGTACTTTTTCTAAAATGGCACTTATTTTCTTCTGAAATCAAACAGGCTTTAAGAGCTTCCATTCTTAAGTTCTCTTGGTTTGCACTCAAAAACATTCCATGTTTCATCAAGACTGTTTAGCACCAACAGCACCTTTTGAGATTCAAGAATCTGCATCCCACGCTGTTCCAGCTCAATGAATAAAATCTGCATGTGCAACAAATGCTGCTCCACATTCACTTGTGGCTGCAGCCTGGCTCTATACAACTGTCTCAATAATTGCACAGTATTGCATGCTAATGCTCTTACATGCACACTTCTCAATTTCACCCAAACCTTATTTGTAGTCTTCAAGTGGCTAAATTCAAAAATTGTTCATCTTTTAAACTTAAGACGATGTAGGCTAGTGCCTTATCATGCTGCCCCTGGTCAGCTGCTATTAATGGTACCTGGGGTGGATTAACAATATCAACTCCTTAGCCTTCAGGAAACATTCCAATTTTGCAGCCCAAATAATATAATTTGTCTGTCTTAAACGAGGCAGAGATCTCTCCTTAAATTCAAAAGCCATCCTGCAATCTTTCTCTGCCTAGTTGTCTTTTTATTATAACACAGGCAGTCCTTCAGCTTAATTACAGTTCAGTCTTACTGTGTGCTCTGGGCCTATAACTATCAGAGTTTGCAGCACATCCAACCAGCACACAATTAAATAATTCTGCAGGATTCATCTATATAAGAAACCTATTTCTTTATATACAATACCATACAGCAGAAATCAGCATACAAAATCAGGAACACAAAAGAAATATTCATAGAAGCAAATCATTACAGAGTAGAGAGATACAGAGGCCTAGGTTACAGAGAACAAACCAGCTCTTCTATACAGTTCGGCAAGTCTAAGCCGTGCCCAGACTCCAAACTGTCTCTTATGGCCCCATACAAACAAATACTATGTTACAGTTTCCAAACAGTCCCCATTGGCTGACCTGTTGCCATGTCTATTCAAACAGTCTCCATTGGCTGACCTGTTGTCTATCCAAACAGTCCCCATTGTTACCATGTCTCTTCCAATTCATAAACTATACTGACAACACATTGCTGTTTGGCCTCCTTTCATATCACTTTATGATTTATGCAAGTAGAAAGAATGGGATTGTAAAGCTAGTCTTACAGCACTTTCAAGATTCAGTTCCAGATTTAAATGTAAAGACTGATTTTTGACCTAGCATCAAATGCATAAAAAACAATCTCCACTATATATCCAAAAGACTTGGTTATGTTATTAGCTGTTTATGTGTTAGTTTTATATTCCAACTTGCATTAAAGAATTCAAGGCAGGGTACATCATGCTCTTTTCCACTGTCTTCACAGCAGCCCTGTGATGTTTCCATAGCATTGATCTTTTCCAGTTAAATCCAGATCTGAATAATATTCTTATGAACAAAATTGGATTTAATCTGAATTTTGTAATAATTATATAAATTGTATTCAGAAGTGATCAGATTGGCCTAATGATATGAAAAATGAGAAATGCTTCACTTGTATTAATTATTTGTAATAATTATCACATTTTTTACAATGTCAGCCAGCTGTTGTAGATATTTGTAATACTTTCCACTCATCTTTTCAGTCATAGAAATACCAATATATTTGTTAAAAAAAAGAAACTCCATGTTTGCCCATAAGGTGACACTGTTGCACTAGCAAATATTTACTTTTAATGTTGAATGTTAATTTTGGCTAGTCAGGACAAAGTCAGAGATAAATCTGCCCCTTGACAACTCAACCGTCTTTGAACAGAGACCTGAAAGACAAGAATTGCTATAAAAACAACATATTAAATTGTCCATAGATTCCTAAGTGAAGGTTTGTGGCCAGTTTCTCCCTAGAATCTCAGTAAGTTCTGATAGAACTGAGTGATGTGCTTGCTCCAATGGATTTGTGCAGCATAGGGCTTCCGAATTTGCAGATTCTTGGGGAATCTTTGTTACATAAGAATGTAGTCTTCCTATTTTAGGAATAATCTCAAGTTTCCTGATTTCTAATATTTATCACAATTACCAAAACTTTGCTTTCAGAAAAAAAGGGCTAAACAGGTAGTCCTCAATTAGTGATCACAGTTGGGGATCAGGAACTTGTTGATGTGGTTGCTAAGTGAAAAATTGTGACTGCATCTTTGCTTCACAGTATCAGAAAGATGAGATCCGAACAGATAGGTGAACAAATGGAAGATTATATAGAATTCAACTTATGAGGAAGCCAGGTAAAAGGCAAATTTTATAGTGCTTTCCTCCCACTCCTCCACCCTTTGTAATGTTCACCCTAACACTAAGATAAGAAGCAAGAAGAGAAATAATGTTTACATTCATTGGAGAGGAAGGAATTATAAGAATAAGGCACACAATGACAAATACACAGCAAAAGGAATGTGGTGCCACCTCTGCCTAGCATTCTGCTGCTGCAGCAGGCCTTGAGTTTGACACGTTTGTATTAAAGGGAGGGATGGAAAGCTAACCATAGATGAGATGTTGAGTAGGACTACATTTAATGCTGTTGCTATTTAATTACATTAATTTGATTATTTCACATTTAGAGTGTCCCAATTATCATCTTCCAATGCTGATTTCTAAGGCATCTCACTTAAAACAGGTGAAACTACTATCATTTCACTAACTCAGTAGAGTTTCAGCTGTTATTGGTCAGATCCATCTGCAATCCATACATTCTCTAACAAGTTTAGTATTTTAAGTGTCTTGGTAGTATCCTATCTTCAGTATCAAGCAATGCAAAATTGATTTTATCAGTGCAAACTTCCCCAAATAATGAAGCTGCCATCATTTCCTTTTGTCAGCATAGAAATATTCAGCTCATACTTGAAGCAACAAAGTTTTTCTTGGTCAAAGTATATGAAATCAAATTTGGGCTGTAAAATAGGGTGCCCAGATCACTTTTTTCCCAGATCCCTCATGATTTCAAATGTTATTCTCAACAATGAGGCACAACTAAATAGAAAGTCCACTCAGATGGGAAGGAAAAAATAGTCACTGTTATATTTGTACAGGGATTAGCATTTCTGATTTTTGAAGATAAATTCTCTTTATTTTGGACACTCCTATTGGAAAAGGATAGTTTGGATTCTCTTTTAATACTCTTAAGTTTACAACATGATCATTGTTCAGTGGAGGTATAATAAAAGATCCTTAATATAGTTTAATCTTATCCTCCTCTGATCAGACTGAAAACCAATTTACATGGACATATTTTTCACAAAAAGTAATCAGACAGGTTTTAATATCAGTTCACTGTGCTTAAATATTAAATGTTTTTGTTAAGTTTAGGGGCTTGAATTCTTCCTTAGTTAAGGTGCCATCAAATTTCAAAAATATTGAAGAGAAGAGGGCCAGAATACAGCTCACCTGAACTGAAACACTACCACATTTAAATGGCTTAACTTGTGTAACTGTTTTTTGTGCAGCATTCAAATTAAGCAAAGTAATCTCCGTGGATCAATGAAACAACTCCATCAGAGGCTTTCTCTAGGGATGGAATCAGAAGTTGATTTTAAATCACTAAGTGCAACATATAAGGAGTGGAGAAAAGTAGCTACTGTATGTTCCTGTTGCCTGCTAGAGTCTACTTGACAAGGCAGGGTTGGCAGAGCCAGTACAAGGTAGCAGACTGCACTGGGAAAAATGTAGAAGACAAGATTACAGTTGGCTAACTGATACCCAACCATCAATTTCTCCAGTCCAAAACACCCAATGGCAACAAGAAGATGTGGCACCCAATTTCGGACAATCAACCTAGTCTTGGTAGAGCATCTGTTTACAAAAATTAGGGTTGTGCAAAGCCTCAAATGTATGAATTAGTTCAAAGACAGTTTCAACAGAATCATTCCATGAATCTTCATTTTCAAGTCTCAGATCAGATTTGGGTCTTTGAATTGCTTTGAAGAGATAAGAATGTCATATGAAGATTCAGTGGACAATTGGTGTCAGATCCGTGTGTCTGTCATTTCTTCAGTGGAAGAAGAAAAGGGGGGAGGCTGATAAAGAAATCCTTTCTTGATGTAACCTGAATATATTTAATCTTATATCAAATTTGTATAGCCCACACATGATACAATGGAGGGAGAACAGCCAGATGGCCAGAACTATTACCTCTGAGAGGCACAGCCAGGAGATGAGAAGATCATAAAAATTCCTCAGTGAGATGTGTCCTGGGAATCTCTGGAAAAGTTCGTTCTAAAAAGGAGGTGGGGGGAAATTAGGTGTGGCCTGGGAAACTGAAAAAGATTGTTCCTTACAAAAGGGGTGGGGAGGAATTAACATTCTGGCTTTTGTTTCACTAAATACACATGGAGACAAGGGGAGGGGTTCTAAACTCCCTTATGTATCCCTGTATGCCTGAGAGACCTCAGACGCTGCTTTGAACTCCTATGTGAATTGTCTCATCTCAATAAAGGATTCCTTTTTGATATGTTTTGATATGTTTTCAGAAGTTCATTCTAGTTGAGTGAATGGGAAAGTTCTGTAGCCTGACAATTGGTTTTGCAATGTCTTGAAAAGGGCTTTAGACAAGTGCTGATCTGATTTTAGTATCTCAAGTTTTATATATTTGTTCAGGCAGAGTGAGGGTGTCAACCTTTTTTTCTGCCACTCTTTGAACCTGATTTAAAAAGAAAAAATATTTTATATTTACAATAAATCCATCTTTCATTCAAACAGTGTGTCACCTAGGAACATATATCTTGTGCTAACAATTATAATTAATACTTTTTTTTGCCAACACAATAATTACATTTTCTTTAGGAGGGCAGAGCTGACATTGTGGTGAGAGGATGGGCGATTCGGGGGCTCCCAAAAAGCCATCATCCTGGCAGCTGGATGGTCCATTTGGACCCATAGAGATGAGGAACAAGGAAAGCACACTTTATGGATCCCAGGGATACCACAAAGTCCCTAGTTGATGCAGACAAAGCTTCCCAAACCAGCTGCAGAGGAAAGCAGCCATCAAGAGTCACTATGAGACTGGGACAGTTCCAAATGGAAAGAAGATATTGAAGGAAAGTGTGTCTGGACTGGGTGACAAGCTTGTTTTTTCTTTCCAAGTAAGTAATGAAAGAGAACCTTGAGAATAAGCAGAATATGACAGGATTTGAAGATAAAATACGGAGAGGGAATTAGCCCCTCTAGGAAGCAGTGAGGAAAGCATTTTTAAATTGTCAGTTGGAAACAGAAACAATTCATTTAGATTTTAACAAAGGAAACAATATTGGAAACTGGACTGGATTTATTGAAACTAATGGGACAGAGATAAATTTGGACACTGGACTATTTTTGCTTTTTTCCCTTTTAAAACATAACTAAAATATAAAAAATAAAATGAAATGGTATATTGAAGAGAAAGCAGAGCAACAGCACCACCTGAAGATGAGAAATAAAATTGGAGAGAAGAAGGGGACTATGACTGAGAAAGGAAAGATAAAAAGCTGTTTTGACACAAGAAGAGAGATAGGGAGCTGAGCACTTGAACTTTTGTTTTAAATGCGTGCAGCTCCTGGAAAAAAAACTAAGCAGCTGGGAACTGAAGATGAAAGATTTCCCCTTTTCCTGGAATATTTTGTCTTTCTTCTCTTGTTTGGGTTTTGTTTTTGTACCAGCTGGTTGCTCTGGCTTGCTTTGTGGATTTTTTTGTGGATTAAGAGAATATAACAGTGGATAAGAAATACCTGGATAAAATTGGATCATAATCTATTATTTTGGGAGACTGCTTCTCATTATATATACATACATATATATTTTTCCTTCTTTTTTTTCTGGTTCCTTGTCTCTTTTCTTTTAAGCACTGAATTATTGTATTATTATTTTTTCTTTTTGCAAACATTTTACATAGATGATGATGGTGGTGATGATGATGATGATTAACTTTTTCTCTTTTTGCATTGGTGTTCCTGCCTTGTGGAATTGAATTTTGTCAACTTGGATTACAATTTGCAGTTACAGTTTGCAATTTCTTACTTTTGGGATAAGCTTCCTTCTTTGTGTTGGGTTACTGTTTTTTTTATTTTTATCATTACTGAGATCATTACCTCAATAAATTTGGATGAAGATGGAGAAGAATCTGAAAAAAAGAAGCTGGGCCTGGATTAATATGGCACATATTTTCTGTTTTGGGATTATAAAAATAATCATTTAAAAATGAGGAAGACAGCTACAACATCATCTTTGGTTCCCACCTCTTCCTCCTTGAATCCAGTGGGTCAACATTCGATATAGACTATGTTACAATAGGAAAAGGAATGGGAAAAGGAAGTCTAAATGCAACAGATAAAAATGATGATACAACCAGTACAAGGTCAAATGAAGCGAGTAGAAGAGAAAGTGGAAGAAAAAGTAGAAAATGTACAACAGATGATGATGAAAAATGAAGAGCGGATGCAAAAAATAGAGGAAAGAGCAGACCAAACAGAGAAAAGAGTAGGAAAAATAGGCAACAGGTTGACATTAGCAGACCAAGATAAGGGAAAACAATGATCTTGTTAGAAATGGATCATGCAGATTTTTATCAAAGATTTCAAAACATGGAGCTAGAAAAGGGAGAGAACATTGCAAAAGTAATAGTAGAAATACTAGCAGGAGCACTGGAAATACCCAAAGAAAAAATGATGGAAGGCATTGATGAAATATGTATGCAATGAGAAATAAATTACTCAGAGAAGTCCATGTGAGATTTACCAAGAAAGCCATTAAAAACAGAAATTCTGCAAAGAGCAAGGGATGATCCTCTGAAATGTAAAAGTGATAACAGTGTTAAAACAAATTCCAAGAAGAGTAAGAGATTTGAGGAAAGAATACCAGTTCTTAACAAAGATTTTAATCAAGAAAGGAGTGAATTTTAGATGGCTGATACCAGAGGGTGTGATGGTCACTTGGCAGGAACAAAGAAATAGACTGGACTCAATAGAAAAAGTGGAGCAATTCTATGATGAATACTTTAGAAGAAAAGAAGAAGAAGAAATAATTAGACATTGAGAGGAAATGTCAGAAGAGAGAGTCAAGAAAAGAGAGTGGAGAGGATGCAAGAGGAAGGAGCGATAGAAGGAAGCGCAGAATGAAAAGAAGCAAGAGAACAAAGAATGGCAAGAGCAATAAATCCTACTTATAAAGTACAAACTATACAAGAGAAAAAGTTAATGTCAATATATATAAATGGATTGAACTCGGCAATCAAAAATAAATGGATTTTTAGTAAATTAGAAAAATTAAAATTAGATATAATTTGTTTACAAGAAGTACATATTAAAAAACAATATTAAAGTTTTAGATTATTCTAGAATTGGCAGTTTATATGCTTCTTTGGCACAACAAAATAAAAGGAGTACTTTTATATATTAAAAATGCAATAAAAGCAAAACAAATTTTTGCAGATGAAGAAGGAAGGGTGTTGATGGTGGAGATGATGGAGAAAAACAAACAGATACTTTTAGTGGCAATATATGCACCAAATGAGAATCACAGGACTTTTACAACAAACTTCACAAGGATAATAGAACTGGAATATGACAATATGTGTGTCTTAGGAGATTTAATGCGACAGTAGATATAGAATCAGACTACAAAACATAGCAAAACACAGAAGATGAACAAGAAAAATAGAAAACTACTAGCGAAATCCTTTTTTAAGATGACAGAAGAACGAGCCCTCCAGGATGCCTGGCGAGAAATTCACCTTCAGAGTAAACAATATACATTCTACTCAAATAAACGTTTGTCATGATCCAGGGTTGATATGACTTGGATGTCAACATAATTAATTTAAAATATACAGAAATAAGCATTGAAACAAGCACTTGGGCAGACCACAATCCTATAAGAGTCATATGGAAGTTTTAAATGAAAAGGGTGAACTCAAAACAAAACAAGAACTGAATGAATGAGGGATTGATATGAATTGGTAGCAGTGGTGGTATTCAGCCGGTTCCCACCGGTTCAGGAAAACCAGTAGCAAGGATTTGGTGTGGGCTGCTGAACTGGTAGTATCTTCTTGCTGGCCATGGCCCTGACCCAGTCGCCCGGTCACTGCTTGCTTGCTTGCCCTGCCTACCCAATGCTTGCTCATCCCACCTGCCTGATGCTAGCCCACCCAGTCACTCCTTAAGATATTTTTCTTTTCCCCCTCATGACAATCAGGTGTTCCTCTGATCAGCTATGCTGGGATTCCCCTTGCTTACTTACTGCTTCACCCAGGAGGCTTCCTGAGGCAAAAAAAAAAAAAAACAACAACCACCTCCAGCCCCCATTTTTTGCCTTCCTGGGCCCCACGGAGCCCCCAAAATGAAGTATGGGAGAGGTTTCTGTGTATCGCCCAGACTGTTTTCTGCCTCCCTGAGCCCCAGGGGATCCTGGGAGCAAAAATGCTTCCCCAGGAGGCTTCCTTGAGGCTCAGAAGCCCCCAAAACAATGCATGTGGGGGGTTGCTGCACCCTCAGCTCATTTTTCTGCCTTTCTGAGCCCTAGGGAAGCCTGGGAGCAAAAATGCCTCTCCCCCCCAAGGAGGCTTGCCTGAGGCCCAGAAGATCCAAAAAAAACCAAGGGGGGTATGGGTTGCTGCAAAAAAGCCATGCCCACCTTGTCACATGACCATGTCCCCAACCACGCCCACAGAACTAGTAGTAAAAAAATTTGAATCCCAGTACTAGTTGGTACTCATATATGCAAATATATTCTAAATATGAAAAAGATGTCAATGCAGAGGGGTTTTATTATAAATTGACATAATTTATAATAAAATAGATAAAATCCTAACAGGAACAGAAGAAAAGAGTTTAAGAAATTGTATAGCTACTTATTAGGAGTGAAATTAGAAGAACAAGTGAAGGAGATGATAGCTTGGGGGAAAAACTTTGGCGATGGGGAAGAATT
Organism: Laticauda colubrina; assembly: GCA_015471245.1. Classification (NCBI taxonomy): domain Eukaryota; kingdom Metazoa; phylum Chordata; class Lepidosauria; order Squamata; family Elapidae; genus Laticauda; species Laticauda colubrina. Next base: position 2,386,712 of record BLBF01000052.1, read on the forward strand.
AGATAAATGGCAGAAACGATGGGATAGAAATTATTAAACTGACAATGTCAACAGCATATAAAGAAAATCTATATAAGATGTTTTATAGATGGCATTTTGCACCGACAAGACTGGCAAAGATGTTTAAAGATAAATCAGTTAAATGCTGGAAATGCCACCAGATACCAGGAACATATTACCATATGTGGTGGACATGCACAAAAGCTAAAAGATATTGGACAAAAATACACACATGGCTGGAAAAGATGATAAAACAACAATAGACTTAAAGCCTGAGATATTTTTATTGGGGATTTTACCTGAAAATTGTAGTAAAGAAAAACATATTTCATTATACATATATTAACAGCAGCTCGAATTGTATTTGCTCAAAATTGGAAAAATGAAAAGATTCCAAAGAGGAAGAGGTGATCATGAAAACACTGGAATGTGCAGAAATGGATAGATTAACATTGGCAATTAAAAAACAAGAAGAAGTGGAATATTATATGATATGGGATTTATTTTATAAATGGTTGGAAAATAAAAATAAGAAGTTAAATGAACATTGTTATAATGATGATATATAAAGCCCATGTCACACTGCCCAACGGATGCAAAAAGGACACAGCGGACGAGCAAAATGTTCCATCCGTTGTTATCCGCTCTCAAAAGGGGCAAAAATTTGCATAACCGGAGTGGATAACATGGACGTGGGGAGGACGCAGGGCGGATGCAAAGCGAATGCGGAACGGAAGCCCAGCGGATGGAAGTGGATGGGAGCGGATGGCGCGTCCGCTAGACTTCCGGGGGGCCTCAGCAAAGCGGACGCGGAACGGATGAAGCGGATGCAGAGCGGAAGTCCAGCGGATGCACAGCGGAAGCCTAATGGATGCCTGGCGTTAATTGCGCATGCGGGGAGGATGCATTGCATCAGCCCCGCGGATATAACGGAAGCAGCTCGGAAGCAGGTCGCCATTCAGAGGAAAGACCTGCTGCCAGACACATCGACTGCCTTGCCTGCCCTGCCTGCATGTCTGCCTGCCAGCCTTGCTACCAGCCTTGCTGCCACCTCCCTGCCAGCCTTGCTGCCAGCCTCCCTGCCAGCTTTGCTGCCAGCCTGCCTGCAAGCCTTGCTGCCAGCCTGCTTGCAAGCCTTGCTGCCAGCCGGTCTGCCTGCCAGCCAATCTGCCTGCCTTCCTGCCAGCCTTGGTTCATATCTGCCTGTCAGCCTTGGTGCCTGCCTGCCTGCCAGCCTTCCTGCCAGCCTTGGTGCCTGCCTCCCTGCCAGCCTTGGTGCCTGCCAGTCTCCCTGCCAGCCAGCAACCCCACAACCATGCGGAAGCACAGCAAGCCTCAGCCATCTGCTGCCAGCCCTGGCAAGAGGGACAGGGCTACCATCCTGCCCTCTGGCCCTCACTCTGGTTCTGCTGGGGCTTCTGCAGCATGGGCTCGCTCTTCTGGGGCTGGGGCTTCTTCTGCTTCTGCTGCTGGAGGAGCTGATGACAAGCACTCCAGCACCAGCCACCTCCACAGCACCTGCACCCTTCACCCCTGAGACTGAGCGACCAAGAGGAGTGCCAGAGACTCATTTTTGTTTTATAGCTTGTTGTTAATAAAGTCTATTCATGATTCACACACTTGCTTCATTTCTTTTTTTTAATAAAGTCTTGGTGGAAACTTTTAGAAATGGTTTAAGCCTTTGCATGCTTGTGGGATGGGTAAGGATAGCTTTGGGATGGGTTAGGATACCTGTGGGATGGGTAATAGCTATGGGATGGGTTAGGATAGCAGTGGGATAGATAAACCTCCAGTGCAAGTATAGTGGGACTGTATGGTCCACCCTCCCAGGTGCCACACCTATGGCCCTTTATTATCAATAATAATGTAATAATTATCCACACATTTGAACATAAACACAACTCTTTATTAAACGCCCTGTTCATTGTAGGCCAACCAAACATACATGGCCCAATCTCATCCATGTGATGAGACAGGCTGAAGGAAGCATCCATTAAGCATCTACCATCCTGTCTTGCCACTCCACTGCTCCACTTGCACCATTGTCTCAGGAGGTTGCGCTGCTTCTTAGTTTCATGTGAGGCTCTGTTGGGGCCTTGTACATCCTCAGTGTCTATCAGGTTTCTCCCTTGCCTCCATTCCCCAGGCTCCATGTCCCCATTGCCTTGCTGGAGGTCCACGAGCCTGTTCTGCAAGACTGGGTAGCGGGTGCGCATGAGATTGTGCAGGATGCAGCAAGCTTCCATGATCCTCCTCACGGTCTCTGGGCAATGCTGCATGGTGGCGAGAAGTACCTGGAACCTGTTGACCAGAATGCCAAAGGGGTTCTCCACCACTCGCCTTGCCCTGGACTGCCTGTAGTTGAAGATCCTCTCTTCACAGGTGAGGAGTATGGAGGTGTAGGGCTTCATGAGGTAGGTTGTGAGGGAGAAGGCGTCATCCCCCACGATGAAGTAGGGCACATCTTGTGTGTCATTGGGCAGGGGTTCTGGATCTGGGAAACCCACCATGAGGTTGCGTTCCAGCTCCTCCTTGAGATGACTGGCGTTGTATACCTGGGCATCTGAAGATGAGCCGTTGCCTGAAGCATCGATGTACATGAACTTGTAGTCAGCATCAACCATGGCGAAGAGGATGATGCTGAAGAAGCCCTTGGAGTTGAAATAAGTGGAGCCTGACTTGGCTGGAGATTTGCAGACCACGTGCTTGCCATCTATGGCTCCAACGGTGTGTGGTAAGTTCCATTTCTGATACCACTGCTCTGCAACTTTCTTCCATCCTTCTTCAGTGGAGGGGTACTGGAGGAGCTCCTCCTTGTATTCTTCGATGATGGCCTGCACCACTTCTCTGACCACAATGCTGATGGTGTTGGATGGCACCCTCCAGCCGCACTGCATGCTCCTGTAGGAGGTCCCTGAGGCCAAGTGGCGCAGAGTGAGTGCCCCCTTGAGCCCAGGTTCCAGGCTGGGCCGGAAGCTGGTGTTTGCCTTGGTCAACCTGGGTGTCAGCCTCTGCACAACTTCGTCAAACATGGCTGGAGGCATCCTCATGAAGTTCTGGAATGCCCGAGTGTCTTCGTTCCTGAGCTCATCAGCTTGTTGTACAGTCCGTCCTCTGCTCTTCTCCCGATCCATCTTCGGATCCAGACTCTTCTTGGGTGGCTCCTTTTCTTCTCGCAGTAGAGTTCACAGAGCCTGCAGATGGCTTCGCACTGTTGCAGAACGATGGTGGCTGCCGAAAAGACTTTGTTACAATCCACGGTGGACATGACTGGATGCTGTGGAAGAGGAAGAGCCAGATGAAGGCTGCAGAGGTCTGCACCACTGGGCTGCTGTTCTGAAAGTGAGATGCAGGTGAGTTGCTCCCCCTTTTTATAGGCAGTATAGGTTTTCCACTAGGCATCCTCTAGGCATCCTCTAGACATCCTTCATATCCGAGATAGGTCCCCTCTGCTAACTTTTTTTCCGTTTTAAACGCTTTGTTTCCATTCTGCATCCGCTAGGCATCCGTTCTGCATCCATTCCGCATCCGTTCCGCTTCCTCCCTGCGTCCGGGCGGATGGAGTTCCGCGGATGCGTAGCAGATGCCAAGCAGATATAGCGGATGCGTAACGGATGCATAGCGGATGCGTAACGGATGCGTAGCGGATGCGTAGCGGATATGTAGCGGATGCAGAACGGACGAACTGGATACATTTTCCGCACAAAGGTTTTAGGCAGCCCAAAACTTTAGGAGCGGATGAAACGTCAATAAACGGATGCTGGACGGATAGAGAGGAAGCCAAACGGAGGCAATGAGTACATCACGTTTTCGAACGGATGGCAAGTTTTTTTGTCCGTTTTACATCCTCTTTGCATCCATTGGTTCAGTGTGACATGGGCTTTAGGTTGAGCAATTTTTAACATGAATGTAACCATAAGAAATGTATATAAAACATAAATATTTTCACAAGATATATGTACCCAGTCAACATACCGTATAACTGAAAGATGGATTTGTTGTAAAATAAAATAAAAAAATATTTTAAAAAACATTTTCTTTATAAGCCATTATCTCTTACATCTATTATTTTTATAACAATCTTAACTTATTTCTCTATATGTTCATCTACTCAATTTTAACTTGTTTTATTTTCCAACCATTGATAAAATAAATCCCATACCATGTAATATTCAGTTTCTTTTTCTTTGATTGCCAGTGTTAATCTATTCATATCTGCACATTCTAATATTTTCTCAATCGCCTTTCTCTCTAATGGAATTTTATCACTTTTCCAATTCTGAGCAAATACAATTCTAGCTGCAATTAATACATGAATAATTAAATATGCTTTTTCTTTGGTATAACATTCAGGCATCATCCCTAATAGGAATATTTCAGGTTTCAAATCTATATGTTGCTTTATCATTTTTTTCAACCATGTGTGTACTTTTGTCCAATATTTTTTAGCTTCTACGCATGTCCACCACATATGGTAATATGATCCAGGTATCTGATGACACTTCCAGCATTTAGCTGATTTGTCTTTAAAATATCTTTGCCAACTTTGCTGGTGCAAAGTGCCATCTATAAGACATACAAATTTTCTTTATATGTTGTCGATATTGTTAATTTGTAATTTCTTTCCCATAGCTTCTGCCATTTATCTAATTCTATAGTATACCCAAAATTTTTCTCCCATGCTATCATTGTTTCCTTTACTTGTTCTTCTTCTAGTTTGACACCTAATAGATAACAATACAACTTGTCTTCTGTTCCTGTTAATATTTTATCCAATTCTGTTAACCCCTTATAAATACCTTCAGCTTTAAACATCTTTTTCATAAGTTGATTGTATTTGCACGTATGAATATCAAAGCATATCAACCCCTTGTTCATTCAATTCTTGTTTAGTTTTGATAAATATATCCTTTTCATTGAATATATCCTTATATTGAATAATAGTTCCCATTTTATAAGCATTTGGATATATGAATGCTTCTATTGTTGATAATCAGACTCGAATGTTCAAATAATGTTGTTCTCTAGTTTTTTTCTCATATTGAACATTCCTGACATGGTGTCTTTGAAAATAACCATGTATCTCCCATGCTATCATTGTTTCCCAAACCATAAAAAAGCAAGCTAGCCCAATTGCAAATCATGCCCCTCCTATGTCAACAACCTTGTATTTTTTAAATTAATCCTTTCTTTCATCCATCTTACTACCGTGGCCTGATAATATAATTCCCAATTAGGTAACCCAAACCCTCCTCTGGTTCTTGCATCCTGTAACATTTTAAGGTTAATTGTTGCTTTCTTCCCTTGCCATATATATTTCAGCACTATTCTATTAATATCATCAAAATATTTTTTCTCCAATTTCATTGGGATTATTTGAAACAGATACAATAATTTTGGTATTTTATTCATTTCAATTGTTGCAATTCTTCCTGTTAATGATAACTGCATGTTACTCCATTTTTCCAAATCTGTCTTAATTTGTTGTTTCAACTTATATAATAGTTTTCCCCAAGTATTTCACTTTCTTTGTGAATATCTTTCTTCTTTCTTTCTGGATATCTAATTGTTCCATTAATTCTCTTTTTGTTTCTCTGTCATGTTTTTTACCAAAATCTTAATATTCCATTTTTGTTTATTTTCAATCCTGCCACTTTCCCATATTCTTCTATCTTGTTTACCAACTTAGGTTTTTGGTTTCTGGACCTGATTTGATCTATTTGTTTAATCCTCATCTGCCTTTTCCAAGCTCCATAGCCTTTTATCCTTGTTTAACCTAATGTCTTGATTTGTCTTACCTGTAACATAGTTCTTATTCATTAATAGAACAACAGAGTTGGAAGGGGCCTTTGAGATCTTCTAGTCCAACCCTCTGCTCAGGCAGGAGACTTTATACCATTCTAGACATGTGGCTGCACAGTCTCTTCTTAAAAGCCTCCAATGATGGAGTACCCACAACTTCTGTAGGCAAGTCGTTCCACTGGTTCATTGTTTTTGTAGTGTTCACGAAGAATGAGACCAGAGACCAGCGTAACTTCAGCTCTTTTATTTAGTGCAGAAAGTCCATCTGAACCAGGAGCCGCAGCAGCTTTTTTTATAGAGAGGCTGCTCGTGGCTAGTGGCCAATGACGGCCACTTGATTTTCCTGCCACTGAGCTGGCCAATCACAGGTTAGCTGTTATTGGCCAATCAGCGTCAAGTAGTGAACCAATCAGCTTCCAGTATTTCTTAACCAATAGGAATAGGCTATTTGGAGTATGTTAATATGGAACACCCCTCCCCTCTTGATATGGTCCTACCTTACATAGTCACGTAAGTAGGCGGGGCTTTTAGGTTGCCCAGTTGACCTGTGCAGTTTAGTTGTGTCGTCATCTTCGGCGGGTTCAGACGGGATCACTTTTCCTCCCGTTCTTCTCTGTGGAACCTTCTGGAAGGTGGAGTCAGCCATGCCACTCCCACCCAGCCTACTCAGGCTGGTAGAGTCGGCTCAGCTGCTCCCTTCCGGAGCGGCTTCTAGGTCTTCTTGTGCCTCTTGTTCCTCTTCGCTGAAGACTTCTGCGGATACGTTCATTGTTTCTGTCTGAATGTATTTGCGAATGTTGTTTATTGTGTATATTTTGATTTTGTGGGGTTTCTTGTTCTGCCGGAGGGTTTCCCCCTCTCCCTTTATTTGTGTTTGAGGGGTGTCCCCCCTCTCTGGTTGGTCTATTAATATTTTTGTGTAATGTTTGTGCTGGTTCTGGTGTATGTGTGTGTTGTTCTTTGTGTCTGGGTGTGTCAGTGGTGCGTTCCAGTGTTCATGATCATAACTGATCAATGTGTCTCCTCCAGCTTCTGCCATCGTCTGTGTCTAGTCTATAGGACCGGGGTCCTGTTATTTGTGTTATTTTTGCCAGTACCCACAGTGGGTGTCCGGTGAGATTTTTTGCATATACTAAGTTTCCTGGTGCGAATGCGCGGTATCTGCTGGAGGAGTCTGTTGGTTTTTCAAAGCTGTATGTTGTGCGTATCCTATCAAATTGTGATCTTAATTTTCTGCCCATTAGTAATTCTGCTGGGCTTTTATTTGTTGTAGAACTCGGTGTTATGTGTTGTATGGTGAGCATTTTTTCAATTTTTTCATGTATGTCCCCTGAGTCTAATTTTTCTGAAGTTTCTTTGGTATACCGGACCATGCGTTCTACCCTCCCGTTCGTAGCTGGTTGGCCTGGCGCTGTCAAGGCATGTCTTATGCCATGTTCAGCGAGGAATTTTTCAAAGCTTAGTGCAGTAAACTGTGGGCCGTTATCGGAGATGAGCAAGTCCGGTAACCCATGTGTGGTGAAGAGTTTACGTAGTTGTTTAATAACTGCTTCTGTGGTGGTAGAGTTCATGATGCTTACTTCTAGCCAGTTGGAGTAAGCGTCTACTGTGATTAAAAATGTATGTCCTTTTGTTGGCCCCGCGAAATCTATGTGGATTCTTGACCAGGGCCCCCTCGGTGTTTCCCAGTCTAGTATAGGCACTGAAGGAGGTGCAGGTCGGGATCTTTGGCATTTCCCACAGGTTTCAACCCATTTCTCAATGTCCTTATCCATCCCTGGCCACCATACATAGCTCCTGGCCAGGGATTTCATTTGTACAATGTCCAGGTGTCCTTCATGCAACATACTTAGTATTTCTTCTTGTAACAGTTCTGGTATTACCACCCGATCCCCCCATATGATGCAACCTTTTAACAATGACAGTTCAGTTTGCCTATGCTTGAATGGTTTAAACTTAGAATCTGTCTCATTCTCCAGCCATCCTTTTCCTACCCAGTTTAAAACTTGTGACAAGGTTTTATCTCTTGTCGTTATTCTCTCAATGTCTGCTGAGGTTATGGATAGGTTTGACAGTGTTTCAATCTGTAGGGTGGATGTGGTTGGTGCTGGGTCAGTTTCTAGTTCCGTTAGGGGAGTACGGCTCAACGCATCGGCATGGGAAATGTCTTTGCCCGGTTGGTGGATCAGTTTATAATTGTAGGCTGCAAGGAACTCGGACCACCTTGTCATTCATGGGGATAGTATATTTGGGGTGGCCCTGTTCCCTGCTAGTATTCCCAATAGAGGTTTGTGGTCTGTAATAAGGGTAAAAGTCCTACCGTAAAGGTATTCATGGAACCGTTTGACACCGGATCTTGCTTCTAATGCCTTTCTATCCAATTGACTGTAGTTCCGTTCAGTTTTTGATAGTGTTTTGGAGTAGAACGCAATTGGTGCTTCTCTCCCATCAGGCAGAATGTGGCTCAGTATGGCTCCGACACCGAATTGTGACACATCACAGGTGACTGTCAGTGGTAGTGTCTTGCTGTATTGCATTAATACAGAGTCGGATGTGATTAAGTCTTTTACCCTCTGGAACGCTGTCTCTTCACGTCGTCCCCAGGTCCAGGTGGCTGATGTAGTGATTCCACTGTCGCCTTCTGTGGCAGAAAAACGTTGTAAAAATTTATAAGTCCCAAGAATGCTTGCTACTTTGTTTTTTGGTCTAGGCGCTTCTTTGATTGCCTTAATTTTTTTTTTCTGTGGGGTGGATGCCCTCTTTATCAATTTGATACCCCAGGACCTCGACTTTTGAGGTGGCTAATTGTCACTTTTCTTTTTTGACCTTGAGTCCTGCCTTCTGGAACCTTTGTAAGACTACTCTGAGATGGGCTTCTAGTAGGCTCACATCGCTGGCTGACACCAGCATGTCATCAAAGTATAGGACGACTCCTTTTATCCCCTGTAATAACTGCTCCATTAGGCTTTGGAACACCCTTGGGGCCATGCTGACTCCAAATTGCAGTCTTTTGCATTTGAAGGCTCCCCTATGATTCACGATCGTTTGCGCCTCTGCTGTCTCGGGGTCAACTGGTAATTGTTGGTATGCTTGGGCAAGGTCGAGCTTTGTGAAGACCTTGCCTTTCCCCAATGAGTGTAGTAAGTATTGTACCACCGGAACAGGATATGCGCTTTGCTGTAGTGCATGGTTTAGGGTAGCCTTATAGCCACCACAGATTCTCACGGACCCATCCGGCTTAACTGGGGTCACGACTGGGGTTTCCCATTTGGCGTGGTCAATTGGTTCCAAGATGCCTTGTGCTATTAGTTTGTTTAGCTCCTCATCAGTCTTTGGTTTTAGTGCAAAGGGGACTTGCTTCGCTTTTAGCCTAATAGGAGCTATTGTTGGATCTAAATTAAATGATATAGGGGACCCTCGGTACTTGCCTAATTTCCCATCGAAGGGAACTCCCTCATTAATTCTCCTCCCAGTCTGTCTCGGCGATGCTGTTAATGCTGCTCACACCGATCCCCAGAGGTTTGAACCACTCGAGTCCCAACAGGTTTGGCCGGTTTCAGTCTACGATGGCTAGAGGCAAGATTTTCTTATGTTCTTTGAAAGTTATTTGGAAATGTTCGAGTCTGACTATTGGTATTCTGTTTCCTTGGTAGTCTTTTAGTACTAGCGATTGGTGTTCTAGTTCAGTTCTGCCAAGGTGCGGTACCAGTCTTTTAATGGTATCCCATGATACCATCGAGAGATACAATCCGGAATCCACCTCCATTTTACATTCTTGGCCCTCAATCCTGACTGCCACGTGTACTTTTCCGCCATTTGTTGCATTAGAATGACCGATGGTGATGGTTTGGTGTGTTTCTTCTCTTCTGAAATTCTTGTTTAGCTGCTTGCCCTTGATTTCCTGACTCTCACGGCTCCACATTTGTCTATCTTTGGTTCTTGGTGGTGTGTTGTCCCTACGTCGGGGGTTGTAGCTCTTACGGTTCTGGCATACTCTTGCAATGTGTCCCCGTCTCTCGCAGTACCAGCACATGGCGTCTAGGAACCGGCACTCGGAATGGGGGTGGTCTCCGCCGCACCCAGTGCACTGAAACCCCGACTTATGACCTTTCTTCAGCCATCGATCTTGTTCAGCCTGGAGTCTGTGGATCTCCTCCTCATCGTTGTCATAGATTTCGGATGATCCACTACCCACATAGTGTGTGGTGGTCTTGTGCGCGCTCTCTGTTTTTTTTCTCTGTGCCTTGGCTCGTCTTGGTCGGTGTTTTGGATGTTGGTGCATTCATCTGCTGCATTTTTGCCACTCATTTTTTAGTTGCTTCTGCTGCAGTGGTTTCAGCGATAGCCTCAGTGACTGTAATCTTTGGTCGGGTTAACAGTCGGCTTTGTAGGGTGAGGTCTCTCAGTCCAAAGACCACGCGATCCCTCATGGCTTCGTCCATGTTTAGGAATTTGCATGCCCCTCCAATGTCCCTGAGAGCCGCTATGAAGTCTGTGATGCTCTCACCTTCTCTCTGGTCCTGTTTGTAAAATTCATGTCTCCGAATAAGGCTGGAGACGGTCGGTGCGTAGTGACCCTTCAGCAGCTTTTCTAGATCTGGCCAGGCCATCTGTTTCACATCTTCTGGTTTTGCTAGTGCCTTGGCCATCTTGAACACTGTGGGCCCACAGTGCTTCAGGAACACGGCTCTTTTTCAGTTGTCTGAGATTCCTTGCAAATCGTTGCTTTCCAAGAACATGAGGAATCTATCGATGTAGGATTCCCAGTCCTCTGTTGCTAGGTTGAATGGTGCGGGTGGCGAGTTGGTTCCGGCCATTTCATCTGCTGGGTTCTCGATGCCACGTGCTCGACTGGTCTCCTCTCTCAGCATCCCACCCTCGTCGCCAGTGTAGTGTTCGTGAAGAATGAGACCGGAGACCAGCATAACTTCAGCTCTTTTATTTAGTGTAGAAAGTCCATCTGAACTAGGAGCCACGGCAGCTCTTTTTATAGAGAGGCTACTCGCGGCTAGTGGCCAATGACGGCTACTTGATTTTCCCGCCACTGAGCTGGCCAATCACAGGTTAGCTGTTATTGGCCAATCAGCATCAAGTAGTGAACCAATCAGCTTCCAGTATTTCTTAACCAATAGGAATAGGCTATTTGGAGTATGTTAATATGGAACAGTTTTCATTGTCAGGCAGTTTCTTCTTAGTTCTAGTTCTTCACCTTGATTAGTTTTCATTCATTGTTTCTTGTCTTACATTCTGATGCTTTGGAAAAGAGGTTGAGCTCCTCTTCTTCTTTGTGGCAGACCCTCAAATAACACTGTTATCACATCACCCCAGTCCTTCTTTTCATCTTTGTGCTTACCCTATCTATAGTTCATGACTTCAATACTCCCTGCACCTAATTTTTTTTTTAAAGGTTTTCTTTCTCTTTCTGCTGTTGCTCTCTATCTTTTCCCACAGTAGAGCTTATGGTCTAATGTTTTTAGAGAATAGAATCTTGGATTGATTTTACAGTGAGCCTTGGTAGCCTTCTAATTCCATCTGTGCAACTAAAGTTGTCATTCAGTCTCTCTGCCCTTCTCAGTGTTTCATTCAGACTGCCTCTATCCAGTCTGCCATATACCATTTTTATAGGTATCCCATATATTGTCACTGAACATTCTGTCACAGAAGAAAATCTAATGCCAATCCACCATTTATCAGATATTATTGCTCAAAATAAATATCATCCTCAGGTAACCAGCTCCACTGATGATTTTTATATCTTCTCCAACCTTCTTAATTTGATCCAGTTGTATCCCAAGAATAGAAAGGGACACATAATTTTATAAATCACAACTGTCACGTTGTCATTTATACTGTATGACAACATTTTCTAAAATGCAACAGAAACAGCGTCACAAACCCCGCTGGCTGTCAACCATGGAGGCCATGATTCACCCGAACAAATTGGATATAGGAAAAATGGTAAATTATAATGAATGTTTAGATAATCGAGGGAAACTTAAATCGAATCAAGAATTAAACGAACAAGGAATTATAATTCACTGGTAGCCATACTTACAAATACAAAATGGGTATAAAAAAGATTCAGAGGAATTTGGATTTGACAATGAACAAAATCAATTAAATAAAATACTAGTTGGAACAGAGGAAAAGTTTATATCCAAAACTTACAAATATTTATTGGGAGTTAAAATGGAAGAGGAAATTGTGAAAAGTAATATGATAGTACAGGCTCAAAATTTCAGCTATAACATTGATTTAGATGAATGGGAGAAGTTATGGATTAGAAATTACAAATCAACAACCTCAATGGCATTTAAAGAAAATTTATATAAATTGTTTTACGATGCCATTTGGCATCAACGAGATTTACTAAGATATATCCCAACACAAATCCAAAATGTTGGAGCTGCAGTTAGAAAGATGGTACCTTCTATCATCTGTGCTGGCTATGCCCCGAGGCCAGGAAATACTGGAAAAAAATTAAAAAAAAACTGGCTCCAAGAGATCATTAAATATCACATTGAATTTAAACTGGAACGTTTCCTCTTCGGAATAATTACAGAGAAATACCCCAAAAAGATACAATATATTATTTTACATATTCTGATGGCAGCCAGAATAGCTTTTGCACAAATGTGGAAAGGAGCCAAAACCCCATCAGAAGATTTAATTATACACAAAATATTGGAATGTGTGGAAATGGTTATGTTCACTTTCGAAATGAAAGAAAAAGTGAACTCCGAATATTATATAATATGGGACAAATGCTATGAATGGTTAGAGAATGGATATAGAAAGTAGGAAAAATGAATTAATGTAATTAAAGTATGAGACCTTAAGAGAATATTATTCTAGACACATAAACAAGAAGGGAGAAATAATTATAGATATTTGTAATAAACCACACAAGATATATGTTAATGTACAAATAATAATGTATATAATAAGAGCTATAAGATATAAATATTTATTGATACCAAAATGCTGTTACAAACATGATTGAGATTTGTATTTGTGAAAATGTAATAAAAAATATTTTTTTTAAAAAAAAAGCCAGCAGTGTGCAGCAGCACCCCAAAAAGCCAACACGGCTGCAAAAACAGAGGGATAGAATCAAGATCACGTGAAGTGTTAATATCACTTTATAATGCCTTGGTAAAGAGTATTCATGGCAGGCCTGGAAATAGCAAAGAGGAGAGAGGGAAAGGTTCCATGTGAGCAGCAGGCCCATGTTCTAACACATGCAGCTCTATTTTCACAATAGTGGGTGCGAGTACCCATGGATTATACAAATGGAGCTTCACACACAAGCACAAGCACCCATTGCTTGAGCAAACAGAACTTCACATTTGAGCAGGGGTGGGATTCTACCAGTTCACACCTATTCACCAGAACCAGTTGTTAACATTCTAAGCAGTTTGGAGAACCAGTTGTTAGAAGAAATTACTGGCCTAATCCTGTAAGGAAGGCAGGAAGGAAACTTTCTGGTGTTGCTTACAGAAACTGCCTCTCTGTTAACCCTTATTACATTCTTGGCAGGACTAGACTTTCAGGAACGTCTCTGGAGTTTTTTTCCCCTCCTTTGCTGGTACTTTGCTTGTGTGGAGTGACCATTCAAAGTTACAATGTCACTGAAAAAAGTGACTTATTAAAAGTGACCATTTTTCACTCTTATGACTGTTGCAGCATCCCCACAGTCATGAGAGGCCAGGAGAGGAAATGCATGCCTCAATGTGAGTGATATTGAATTGGCCACGCCCAGCCAATAACATGACCACCGAGCCATGTCCACCCAGTCACATGACCACCAAGCCATACCCACCACCTAAGCCATGCCCACAGCACCGGTTGTTAAAAATTTGAATCCCACCCCTGCATATGAGCATGAGCACCTGCCACTTGGGACCTGCGCACACCCGTTCACTTGTTTGCCTGGCCTAATTCTGAAGGGGTTTTGGCCCAGGGGTTGGGAACCCCTAGTCTAGACTATATTTCTGTAACCATTATGTGATATTTACATTTCTTATGACACCTACCAGTGAAACTTTCTGACTTGTTCCTTAAAATCACAGCATTGCCTGTTCAAAGGATATATAGGTCTATTTGTATTAATGGGCAATTAATAAATTATTTGTTTAAGATCATATGGAAGATCTACAATTAATTAAAATTCTCTGTATTATAAACATAAAATAAAGTAACTGTTCTAAAAAAAAAGTATGTGTAATTTTGCAGAGTGATATCTAGGAATATGTGCCCCAACATCAATTTCTTTAGTTTCCAGAGAATAGGAAAGAGAAGCAATCTCATTTTAATTATATCTCTTTATTGCTAACAAAGGAATGATTTATGCAATTAAATTACTGGGTAGAAAATTATTCTCTGCTGAGCTGTCCTCATTCTTCGCTTTCTGAATTACAGGCTCTCACATTTTTCTATAGAGATTAATTTTTCTGATATGCAAACAGTATTCATTGGAACATTTTTAAAAATCCATCTCCCCTTTTCTTCATGTGAATGACAGGAGCAATATTTGTGAATTGTTCGATTGTGAATTTCTATTTTAATGTAGAAAAGGGAAGTGCACCAAGAAACTTAAAACAAAACATTATCTAACAGAGAGGTGAGCTTTCTAGACTTTTTTTTCACTCTATTACTGAAGAATATGTGATGATAATTGCAAAAGATGCAAATTTTAAGCATGTCTCTTTAATCACTGCGTGAAAAGGACATATTTCATCAGATTCAAATATCACAGATACACATTACCAACTTTTCTCAGTCAAAGTTTTAGTACCTTTTCTCAGAAATTATGTCATTATTGTTTAAGATTTCTAGAAGTTCTATTCAAATAAGATCTAAATTAATCTCAAAATGTTGCTTTAGTTGAAAATTATTTAAGAAAGTAATGCCTTTCCTCAAATTACTTTCTTCCTGCTTTTTATCTTTGCCTGATGTAAGCAATAGACAGTACACATGTACTAAACTTATGTTGTTGATTCCAAAGCAGTCAGTTCTGTTATGAAAGTGCGATATTTATGCTGAGATTACCAATGTTTAGAAAGACTTAAAAACTTTAATCAATCCCCATCCAAATATTAAAATAATAAAACAAAAGCATTTGAATTTCATGAGGTTACTATTTCCCCATTTGCACGGCCGATAGAATTCTCATAAAAACTTGTTACGATGTTTCTCAGATACTAACTACACCTATGGTAAGACATCTGTATATGTGGAGGCTTCTTCTAACTACTGGAACTGCCAGAAGATGAACCAAGCAGATGAAGTGAAATAAATTGGCTGTTATGTTTCATTCTTAGATGTGCAGCCCTAATAACTACAGAACTAGAGCCTAAATGCAGGTGATCCTAATGCATATCTATAAATTGGAACTAGAATTTTGGTTGTAAAGTGATTAAGTGAGTCATGTGACCAGAATTAAGTGAGTCATGTTACCAGAAGTGATTTTATGACCCTTTTTATTATTTTCATAATCATTTTAAGGGAACATGAATCATGTGGTTGTTAAGAGAATCAGTTTCCCACATTGTCTTTGCTTGTTGGAAGCCTATGGGGAAAGTTATAAATCGTAATCATGTGTCCCCAAGACACTGCAACTGTGTAAATACAAGCTGGTTGCCAAGCCCCTGAATTGCAATCATGTGGCCATGGGTATCACATGATGCAGCTGTTGTAACTTGGAGGATAGGTCATAAGTCACTTTTTCTGAGTCCTTCATAACTTTGAACCACCTTTAAACAAATAGTTGTAAGTCGAGGACTACCTGTATGCCTTTTATACAATCACATTTCAAAGTATTTTTGAATAGATTAAGTTATTTTTTAAAGCTACAGAATCATAGAATATTTGTACTGAAAGGGTCCTTCCAGATCATTATGTCCAACCCCTGCTCAGTATAGGAATGCACTGAAGTGTCTGTTAAAAGTACCCTTCCTTCTACTACACGAAAATCTCCAGCAAAGAGAAATCTGGTGTTGTTTTAGGTAGACTGGTCACCAGCTTAAAATATTTTAAGCATCAAGACATTCCTCCTAATTATTATCCCTAATTTTCTTTTTTAATTTAAACCACGTAGTCCTTTTCATTTAAATTTCAACAGAGAACAGATCGCTCCCTCTTGCATAAAGGGAAAGGGAAAGGTTTCCCCTTCCAGTCATGTCTGACTCTAAGGCAGTGGTGGTTTTAACCTTTTTGGGCTCCTGTGCCGAAAATTGCTTGCGCACAATTGCCAGCACCCAGAATGCAATACTCACACCCCTCTCATGCCCCCTGCACATGCATGCGCAACCCCCCATGTGCTCTGTATGTCTCTGCACATGTATGCATGATCCCCCATGCACCATGCATCTCTGCGCATGCACGTGAGACTCCCCTGCATGCCCCATGCATCTCTCCACATGCACGCATGTCTCCCGCACACACCCCCATCCCCCTTGCATGTGTGCCAGATACCTGACAATCAGCTGTTGAGTGGGTAGCATGCACACATGCGCAGTGGAGCTCTTCTGGGTGACCTCTCGCGTGCTGGCAGAAGTGGCTCTGTGTGGCATGCATGCCATAGGTTCGCCATCATAGCTCTAAGGCAAGGTGGTGCTTAACTCCATTTCTTAGTCGAGGGAGCCAGTGTTTTCTGAAGATACTTCCATGGTCACAGGGCCAGCATGATTATACGCCGAGATGCATGGAATGTAACATTTCTACGGAAGTGATACCTATTTATCTATTTGCATTTTCATGCTTTCAAATTGCTAAATAGGGTCACCCCATAACGTGGCCTCAAATCCAAACCTTCAGCTTTCCAGTTGAAAAAACATCTTTAACCACTGAGCCATTGCACCTCCTTCCCTGCGTATGGTAATTCTTTAGCTATTTCTAGACCACGAGTATATCTTTCCTCAGAGCTTTTTTTCCGAAGGTGAACAAGATGAGCTCCTTTAACCATTCCTTAGACCTGTTAATTGACAATACACAGAAGCAGACACAGGACTTCAAATGCAACCTAGCTGATACTTGTCCAACAAAGCTGTTATCTCACAGGATCAATGTGCAATGCTTCCATTAATGCAGGCCAAGTAATTATATTCTTATTCAGACAGGACAATTATTTCAATCAGAACTTCTTGTCACTTTTTTTGTACTCTATGCTTACTCTCTATACTCTCTTCCATTTCTGCTGAGATAATAATTCAAAAAAGACAAGAGCCACTGAGAATTTCATTGGTAGGGGCACCTGGAATCCACCAATAATCCAAATTTCTCTCAATAAATATTAGCCATAACTCAGAGAAGGCACATCAGAGAAAATATGGACAATCTCAATAATTTAAAATTGTGTTATATTAAAGCTAGTGCAGTATCAAAGTGATAGTGTGTTCTCACTATGGTTCCCTCGTCTTATTTTCAATGATTCTGTGGTAAACTTAGCTGGCTCCCCCCCCCCCCCCCCCCCGCTATAGTTCCATCTAATTGATAAAAAGTGATGGAATTTTCCATTTCTTTCAGTTGGATTCCCAATTTCTCTGCAAGGGGGGGTTGATTAGGCATTGGATGCATCCCGAATCCAACAACTCTGCAACTTCCTCATCCTTCCCTCGGCTGGGGATAAACAGTCTTAGAGGTAGAG
Source organism: Laticauda colubrina (assembly GCA_015471245.1). Classification (NCBI taxonomy): domain Eukaryota; kingdom Metazoa; phylum Chordata; class Lepidosauria; order Squamata; family Elapidae; genus Laticauda; species Laticauda colubrina. The sequence goes on from BLBF01000052.1 coordinate 2,404,161, forward strand.
TGATTGGTTCAATTGGGTTGCCTACCAGCGGGTCGTCTTCTGGATTGCTTTCGGACCGGCTCAGGTCCCCTCAGAGCATTGGGGATTCTTCCTCTGGGTTGGGGGGGAGGATCGGAATCCCACAGCTACTCGGCTTCTCAGGCCAGTCTCCTTTCCTCGAAGGCTGGGTGTTCCAGGTTTCCCCTCTGATGGGTGGTCTGGATTTCTGGCAGGGGTTTTTGAATGGCATTCTGCTGCACGATGTCCCTCCTTTCTACACTTAAAACAACCAGACATTCTTGGAGTCATGGTGGTTTGGGGTTTGAAAATTTCCCATTTCCCCTGGGGTGGGGATCTTTTCCAAAGTTTGCCACTGCAATAACAGTTATGAGTCATGTCTATCTCCACTTCCTCTGCCATCATGTACCATTCATGCAGGAGGTTTGGGGCCCCACGGGCCAGGCAGGAAGCGTAAAAGTCATTGAGTCCATCTTGGAACCAACAGATTAGGATATCTTCTGGGCAGTCGACACAGTCAGCCAGGTCATGAAATTCCTTGGTGTATTCTGCTACCAGGCGATGGCCTTGCTTTACAACTCTGATATGATTGTGGGCTTTTCTATTGGTGAGGGGGGTCTTCAAAGCAGTGGCATAGGGCCATCATGAAGCGATCAAGGTTCCTTAATTTTGGGGCATTGACATTATGGAGTATTATCATCTATCTGGCTGCTGCCCCTTCAAGGGCCAGAGTGATGACTCATACTTGGGACCCCTGGGTTGGGAAATTCCACCCATATTCTTGCATGTAGGTGAGCACTTACACCAGGAAAAATCCCAGTTTCTGGGGTCTCCATCGAATTTTACTTTCAGGAGTGGGACCTTCCTCTGCAGTTGTATGTCTCTGGGTTGGCCAGGGTTAATCCCCTGTTCTGGGGTGGTTAGAGGTCAGGTACCTGGTATGGCTGCTGGTTCTTTGGCTTATCCCACTGCCCAATATATCTCAGCTGGATCTGGGGTGGCATCTCGGGTTCTCTCATTTTCTGGTTCCCTCGCTCTCCTACGTTGGTGTCCTGGTGCATCCCTCACCTCGAGGTTTTCCAGGGCTTCCCTCACGAATCACGATTTATGTACTGTCTCAGTCGGTCATCGGCCAGTGGCTCCTTGCTCCATTCTTCCTGATCCGATAGGGCCTCCAGCTCCAATTTCCACCCGGGTTTACGATTACTCTGGGTGAGGGTTACTCCCTTCGTTCTTCCATCCCAGCTGTCTCCCAGCAGGAATTTTTATGGTCTCTTCATCCTGTGACTGTCTCTTTCATAGGTGACTGGGTTCCGGGCATCTGGTCTCTGTCGCTCCATAGCATATCATAGGTTATCCAAATTCAATATATCCAGATTACATCAAAAAGGATTTCTTATACCAACTCCCCCCCCCCTTCTTCTTCCATGAAGAAGGGCAGATATACGGATCTGACACTAGTTATGGAAGACTAAAGGAGAGGTTTGAAATCGACAATTAAGCAAGCAAAAAAAAAGCTTAAGAATATGAACGAAATAAGGAATATCCTGATATTTGAAAACTATTGCAAATCATCAAATGAATAATTGGCATAATTCCAAGACTGAATATAGCCCTTGGTGGTATGAGTTTCTAACAGATTGTGTCTTGTAAGTTTTCAAATAGAACTTTCCAATAATCCATTCTCAAGAGGATTGAGAAACTATATTTTAAAATTTCATAATGTAAAATTCAGTTAGTTCAGTAACCATAATATAATATTCATTCATCTTCTAGGACTTAATATCAATATATATAAATTAAGAGTACATTCAGATGTTCACAAATCACCCTAAGCCAGGGGTGTCAACTCGCCTCGTCATGGTGTCATCATGTGATGTATCGGGACTTCTCCCCTTCACTAAATTGGGTGCAGGTGCGGCCAGCATATGATGCATCTGGCATGTGGGCCACGAGTTTGACAGACCTACACTAAGCCATGGAATGTTGAATGAGGCATAGTGATTTAGTTCCCACAATGCATATAAAAACAAATCATTATTGACAAACTATAACAGCTTAGTTCACTATTCATATTAGGCCAAGTTCAAACAAACTACATGTATAAAATGTACACTTTCAATCTTGAGATGGTTTTTCAACAGTCACAATCCAAATTCATCCATATAAGTTTAAGGTAAGGGTTGTTGATGAGTTCTTGCTATGATTAGATGATTCCTCCAAAGATTTTTTTTTTAATCAAGTGCAGGTCTTGCAGGAATTTATATCTCCTGAGCCATAGCTGACCTACTAATTGCCATTCTATTGATTTCAAACTTCTTTTGAAAACATGAGATAATCGAGAAACATTTTGCATGTACATATGTTGTGTGTGTATATGTAGGTTTTTGTAGAATCCTTTTGGCTTCTGTAGACTTTTATTATATGTAAATTACTAAATTATGTTACCATTGAAAGGTAATTTCAATGAGAAATTCAATTACACTCTCTTGGAGAGAAAGAGGCAAGTTTCTTTGAATTTTGGCACATTGTGTGGAAAATTCCAAAGAACCACAACTCTGCTAATTGATTTCTGTACCTGTAATGTTTGATTGTGTGCAATTTATTGTCTCCTTGATTTCAATTAATTTCAGACTTGTCAAAATACTTCCTCTGACAAAGGCTGTCTGATGAACTGTGATAAACTATAAATGGAGGCTGACTCTTATCAGTAATTGCTATCATGCTAAGAGTTATTAAAATTAGCATACACAGAGAGAGAGGGAAAAATTGTATTTTTCAAAATAAGCATTCGAGGCTGCTATAAATCTCTGGTTTGCTCCCAGTGTGTGAAAGATAAGCAAATGTAAATGACCACTGAGTATCAATCACTTGCCAGATGCCTTAAAAGTATGAAGAATGGCAAAGTGGGAAGACTTATGAAGTCTGAGGGATGAGAGTTAAATGAATACAAATATTACAAATCAGTTTAGTTCAGAATGCTTGGAGGAGAAAGGAGAAAAAGTGGAAATGGAAATCCATTGCCCTATAATTAAACCAGAATTTCTGACAATGAACTGAGTATTTCCTCTGGCAAAAAAGAGGACTGTTCATACATTGAGTCAAAAAACACCTTGTTTATCTTAGACTTCACTTATTGTGTTAACTCCACTTTTGTGATGTACAATTAAGGTAGAAAAGAGAAGAACCAGGTTCAAGCCTATCAATAGATATAGTGATCTGAGACCAGTCATTCTTTCTCAGGTTTGTATTTGTAGAGATTAAAAATGAAGAAAGATCCCCATTCAAGCTGCTTGATTTTCTGAAGGAAAAGGAATATATAAATTAATTAATAAACTAGTTATTTTAGACAAGCAATCTTATATAATTAAAGCCACTGTGATATTTGATTTGTTCTATCCTCTGAAGCTACATTGGGAATGCCACTTGGTCAAGTGTGGGAACCTGGAGTTTATCATGGGAACAACAGTTTCAAGAAATTAGGAAGCATAGTAGCCTCAAGGTCATTCTTGAGATAAATGACAATTTAGGTAAGATTACCTTCCTTTTTGCATTAAATCTTCAGAAAAATCAGACCCTATAAAAGAGGAGGTGGAGTTGTGCTGTCTGTAAAGGACCACTATATTGCTATAGAAATGCATGAAACCAAAGACAAAAATTTCCTAGAATGCATATAGGTCAATATAAAAGAAAAAAAGAATGACACTACCATAGGTGTATACAGGAGTTGGATTCAAATTTTGTAACAACCAGTTCTGTGGGTGTGGCTTAACTTGTGGGTGTGGCTTGGTGGTCATGTGACCAGATTGATGTGGCTTGGTCACATGACTGGGTGGCCATGATTTGGTGGTCACGTGACCGGATGGGTGTGGCTTGGTGGCCAGGTGACCGGGTGGGCATGGCTTGGTGGCCAGGTGACCGGGTGGGCATGGCCAGGTGATCATGTGACTGGCAAACCAAATACAAATGTCATCGCTTAATGGTTGGTTGCTTAGCAAGTGTTCTAATTTATGACATCTCCTCAGAGCTACTTGACCTGTTTTTGGAATTTTGGCAGACACACACACACACACACACTCTTCTAACCCTGCTATTCTATGATTCTGTAAGGATCTCCTGCTGGAGGAGAGGATTGGACTAGAAGATGACCTCCAAGATCCCTTGCAGGCCAGCCCTAGATTGCTGTGCTATTTCAAAGAGTCTTCTGGAGCCAGGGTTTGTGTCCTTCCTTTCTTTTTTTTCTCTCTCCTTCCCTCCCTCCTTCAATGTATTTATCTATCCATTCATATATCTCATTCACTTTTCCTCCCTCCCTCTCTTGGTGTATCTGCCATTCCTCATGGAAGAAGAGGGGGGGGGGGGTTGGTATAAGAAATCCTTTTTGATGTAACCTGGATATATTGCATGTTATATTGAATTTGGACAGCCCATAATATACTATGGAGGAACAGAGACCAGATGCCCAGTCACCTTGAAAGAGACAGCTACAGGATGAAGAGACCATAAAAATTCCTGCTGGGAGATGTCTCCTGGGAACCTCAAAAAAGATTGTTCTCAGAACAGGGAGGGGGAATAAACCTGTTGGCTCTTTGTTTTACTAAATACACACCAAGAGAAGGGGAGGAGTCTTAAACTCCCTTATCTATCCCTGCATGCCTGAGGCACGTTAGATGCTGCTTTTAATCCCTACATGAATTGTCTCCTTTTGATACATTTCCTTTTGATACATTTCATTTTCAAAAGTTCATTCTTGTTGGTTGAATGGGAAAAATTCTGTAGCCTGACATAAAACAGCATCTGCAATAGAGGTCAGACCGGAGAGGAATTTTTTTTAAAAAAAAAACAACCTTCACTCGACCAAGGTGGCCCTGCAAAAAAAGAAAAATGTCGGATTACAGCAAGGATCAAGGGGAAGCTGAATGCTGACGAGAAACATCAACAGTTACCCAGCCAGACACTGACTTGGTACACCCCATCAAAGATAGTGAAGCTGCCTGCAAAACCTCCTGCATGTATGGTACACAATGGCAGAGGAAGCGGAGATAGACATGACTCATAAATGGTACTGCAGTGGCAAGCTTTGGAAAAGATCCCCACCCCAGGGGAAATGGGAAATTTTCAAACCCCAAACTACCATGACTCCAAGAATGTCTGGTTGTTTTAAGTGTGGAAAGGAGGGACATCGTGCAGCAGAATGCCATTCGAAAAACTCTGCCAGAAATTCAGACCACCCATCGGGGGGAAACCTGGAACACCCAGCCTTTGAGGAAAGGAGACTGGCCTGAGAAGCCGAGTAGCTGTGGGATTCCGATCCTCCCCCCCAACCCAGAGGAAGAATCCCCAATGCTCTGAGGGGACCTGAGCCAGTCCGAAAGTGATCCAGAAGACCCGCTGGTAAGCAACCCAATTGAACCAATCACTCTACCCCTAAGACTGTTTATCCCCAGCCGAGGAAAGGGTGAGGAAGTTGCAGTGTTGCTGCTTTCGGGATGCACCTGATACCTAACCAACCCCTCCCTTGCAGAGAAATTGGGAATCCAACTGAAAGAAATGGAAAATTCCATTGCTTTTTGCCAATTAGATGGAACTATGGGGGGAGGGAGCCAGCTAAGTTTACCACAGAATCATTGAAAATAAGACGAGGGAACCATAATGAGATACTCACATCCATTGTAGCCCCAAGAATGGAAGAGCCACTAGTCCTAGGTCTCACATGGCTGCGGAAATAGAATCCAAACATAAATTGGAAGAGAGGAACTATGCATTTCCAGAAACACCTAACATTTGAAAATAACCCAGGAGAAAAAGGGTAAGAAGGGGGACAGGGAACAGAGAACCAGCCATGTTTGGTCAGCTGGCTGAACCCATTAACCTCCCAAACAAATACCAGGATTTAGCCCAAGCATTTAGCGAGGAGGCTTCTGATGAACTCCCACCTCATCATGCCACTGACTATGCTATTGAAATCCTACCAGGCGCTAAACTTCCAAAACCAAAAATGTATTGCATGTCCCCCAGAGAACTAAAAGAACTCAGAGCATTTTTCGATAAAAATCTATAAAGGCGCTTTATCAAACCTACCCAACCAAAAATAGCAGCCCCAGTATTATTCCATGAAAAGAAAGATGGCTCAAAGCAATTATGTGTGAACTATAAAAACCTCAATGCCATCATGGTGGAGAATATGTCCCCACTCCCCCTCATGATGGACATGTTAGCCCACCTCTCAAAAGGATTTTTTTTTTCAAAGTTAGGTCTATGAGAGGCATACTACCACATTAGAATAAGGGAAGGGGATGAATGGAAGATGGCTTTTAACACCCCCAGTGGGATGCTACCAATTTGAAATGTTCCCTTTTGGATTACAAGGAGCGCCTGCAGTGTTTATGCAATTAATTAATGAAACACTCCATGAATATTTATATAAAGGGGTTCTAGTTTACCTTGATGATATTTTAATCTACACAAAAATGATAGAAGAACACATCAAGCTACTCCGCAGTTCTCACAAAACTCTTAGATGCTAAACTATATGCAAAACTATCTAAATGCGAATTCCACCAAGAAAAAATTGACTACCTGAGATACAGAATATCCCAGGGATAGAGATGGATCCACAAAAAGTAAATGCTGTGGTCGACTGGGAACCACCCCACACGTGCAAGCAATTGCAATGCTTCCTGGGGTTTGCAAACTTTTATTGCCAGTTTATCCCTGCTTTTGCAAACATTGCCCTCCCCATCACGAACTTGTTAATGGGGGGGGGGGGAAAGAAACCCAAACCAAGGCAACCCCTTATCTGGACAATGAAATGCCAAGTGGCATTCGAAAAACTCACACGTCTGTTCTCAGTAGAACCCATAAGTTGCCCCACTTGTGCTGCTGCAAAGAGAAGACAACGGAAGTCTCCTGGACTTGTACAGACAGTAGCAGGCCCTTCTGGACCCTGGAAAGAGATCTCTATGGACTTTGTAGTGGAGCTCCCTGAAAGTGCTGGGAATACTGTTATTTGGGTTGTAACTGATCTTTTTTCTAAACAAGTTCACTTTATTCCATGCTAAAAGATCTCAACTTGCCAAGGCCTTGGCAAAGATGTTTTTAATACACATTTATTGTCCTCAAGGAGTTCCCCAATGGATTATCTCAGATAGGGGTGTTCAATTTACACCCACATCTTGGCGAGCGTTTTTAAACCTATTAGGCTCCACCAAGGTGTTATCATCATCCAATCACCTCCTGACAGACAGCTCATCAGAGAGAGTTAACAGTGTATTAGAACAATATTTAAGATGCTCTAATAATTACCAACAGGACAATTGGACTGACCTTCTTCCTTTTACAGAGGTAGCACGCAATAACTTGGTCCACAGCATCATAGGTTTCATCCCATTCCACGTAGCCACAAGCCAAGAATTCAATCCCATGCCAGAACTACCCAGCAAGGAACCTGAAATCCACTCCCTTTAGGCCAGTGGTAAGATTAACTTTACAGGAAGCTAGAGCAGCTTTTAAAGTTCAAGCAGACAAAAAATGCTACAATCCTAAACCTTTCAAGATTGGGGACCGTGTATATTTGTCCACAGAATTCTTAAAATCATTACAACCCTCTAAGAAACTGGGGCCAAAATTCATTGGACCATTCCCCATCTCCAGAATTATTAACCTTGTTACGGTAGAGCTTCTACTTCCCAAAACACTTAGGCAGGTTCATCCAGTATTTCACTGTAGCTTGCTCAAACCAGAGATCACTTTAAACCTCAGACCCCTCTTCCCACACCCCCAACTCCCATCATGGTACATGGGGAACAACATTTTGAAATTAAAGATATCCTTGATTCATGCACACAACATGGATCCATACAATACTTAGCTTGGAAACACCTTCCTTCCTCAGAAAATGAGTTGGTAGCCAAACGACACGTAAAAGTGCCTACATTACTATGAAAGTTCCACCTGAAATACCCTGATAAACCATCCTAAACTGCAAAGTGTAATGCATGATTTTTTTTTTCAAAGTAGATCTATAGATGTCAGATCCATGTATCTGCCATTCTTCATGGAAGAAGAGGGGGGGGGAGAGGGAAGTTGGTAAAAGAAATCCTTTTTGATGTAAGCTGGATATATTAAATTTTATACTGAATTTGGATAACCCATGATATACTATGGAGGGATGGAAACCAGATGTCCCGGAAACTGATCACCTCTGAAAGAGACAGCCACAGGATGAAGAGACCATAAAAATTCATGCTGGGACATATTTCCTGGAAACCTCAAAAAAAGATCGTTCTCAGAAGAGGTGGGGGATAAACATGTTGGCTCTTTGTTTTACTAAATAAACATCAAGAGAAGGGGAGGGGTCTTAAACTCCCTTATCTGAGGCATGCCTGAGGCATGTTAGATGCTGCTTTTAATCCCTCCATGAATTGTCTCATCTCAATAAAGGATTCCTTTTGATAGGTTTGGTTTTCAGAAGTTCATTCTCGTTGATTGAACGGGAAAAGTTCTGTAGCCTGACACTTTCTTTCTCTTTCTCTCTCTTTCTTTCTTTCTCTCTCTTCCTCTTTCTTATTCTTTCTTTCTTTCTCTTTCTTTCTTGCTCTTTCCCTCTCTCTTTCTTTTCCTCTTTCTCTCTCTCCCCCCTTTCTCTCCCTCCTTCCCTCTCTCCCCGTTCCCTTCCTCCTTCCCTCTCCTTCTAAAGCTAGGAGACCCACCTGAAACTCTCTCTCTCTCTCTCCCCCTCCCTTCTAACCTTGCTATTCTATGATTCTGTAAGGTTGTCCTGCTGGAGCAGGGGATTGGACTAGAAGATGACCTTCAAGATCCCTGCCAGCCCTAGATTGCTATACTGTTTCAAAGTCTTCTGAAGCCAGGGTTTGTGTCCTTCCTTCCTCTCCTTTTTTCTCTCTCCTTCCCTCCCTCCCTCCATGTATTTATCTATCCATTATATATCTTATTCACTTTCTCCTCCCTCCCTCTCTTTCTTTCTGTTTCTTTCTTTGTCCCTTCCTTCCATCTCTCCCTTTCTTTGTCTATTCCTTTTCTACTTTTTGCTTCCTTTCTCTTTTTCTTCCTTTCTCTTTTCTCTTTCTTTTCTTAATCCAGCAAAGACATCAGAGGAGTTGCTCAGGTAGACCTCCCCCCTCTGCAGTCCTCCTCCTGCAGGAAAAGGCTGTTCCCTGAGCTAAGAAAGCAAGGAACTGTAGCTCAGCTCACCCAATTCCTAGGACTACCCTGAATGGTCCCAATTTGGCACACAGAGGATGGCTCCCCTGGCAATCCCCCTTTCCCTCAGTGCTCTGACTTCCTGTGGCCTGCCGGCTTGAATGCTGGGTCGGACCACTAGAAGGCCATTTCCCTGCTTCTCAGTGGTGCTCCTGTGCCGGCCACTGCAGGACCCTCTTACCTCCTTCCCCAACTTCTCCCTCAACTTTGAAATGACGATACCTGTTGCCAACATGGGTGCGACCAGGTGGGCATGGCAGGGCCAACCAGGGGCTGATTGTTCTGGGTCCAACAAAGGGGCTGCAGGTGGGAGAGGGAAGGAGTGGCAATCAAAGGGGACATGCGGGCTGCAAAGTGTCATGCTCCCTGGTTGCCCACCCCACCTCCCCCCGCTAGCAAGGCCCAGCAGCTGTGGTGAATCTGAGCTAAATTTCACTGTACCAGAGAACATGTGGAGAGGTTCATGTTCTCCTGCTGCTGGGAAAGCAAGAGAGTCTTTCCTGGCACAGCAAAAAGTTTGCAAGTTCCCCTACAATAGGGAAACGGACAGTTCTGGGTGGCAGAGAAGCATCCTGATTGAATTCTGTTTCTCTCTGCCACCTGGAGCTGTGCCAGGAAAGACTCTCTTGCTTTCCCAGCAGCAGGAGAACACAAGCCCCTCCCCAAGTTCTTTGGTACAGTGAAATTTAGCTTGGGTCCCCACCAGTCTGCATCTTGCCCCCCCACCTGGATTCACTGCAGCTGCTGGGCCTTACCTGCTGGGGGTTAGGGCAGTGGGCAGTGTCAGAAAAAGACAAGTGGAGTGGGGGGAGGGTGGGAAAGGTGACTGGCAGTGGCAGGTAGATGACCTGCCCCCGGAGCTTACAGGGCCTCACTTACCCAGGGAGATCAGGCAGGGCCACAGCGAAAGGCACACAGCAATGGCTGGCCTGGCGGGTGGGCAAAAGCAGGCTTCAGGCGACACCACACATATGTGATAATGACTGACTGAGCACCAAGGCTGGCGGAGAGGGGCAGGATCATCCATTGGTGTGATTTGCCAGTTCTCTGAACTGCACAGAATCATAACAACCGGTTCCATAGAACCAGACAGAACCAGTAGATTCCCACCCTTGGGTGTATGTATACTATAGGCTACCCAACCAAGCAGAAAAAAATGTATGTCCTTTTTTACTTACCAACTAATAAATATACATAGCAAACATACTACAATACTTATGGGGGAATTTCAATTACCCTGACATCAATTGGAAGACTAATTCTGCACCAAGTGAGAAATCGAACAGGTTCCTGACCAACCTAGCTGACAATTTTGTTGTCCAAAAGATACAGGAGGAAACTAGAGGACTTAATTCTTACAAACAGAAAAGAAGTGATAGAGGGAGTTGAAACTGTAGGAAACTTGGGTGAGAGTGACCATGTCATACTAGAATTCAACATAAGGCAAACACAAGCAATAGAACATAATGATACCAGAGCCTTAGTTTTTAAAAGAGCTTATTTTAATAAACTCCCAGAGAACTTGGGAAAGATTCCTTGGATGAAAATCCTAAAGGGGAAAACAACTCAAGAAGCTTGGGAAACTCTAAAAAATATGATTATAAAAGCCCAGATCAGCACAATTCCACTGAGAAAGAAAAACAAGAAATCCAAGAAGAAACCAGCAATGGCTGCACAAGAAAACTCTCTGACAAACTGAAAGACAAATAGGACAATACAAAAAAATGGAAAGAGGGACACCCAAGTAAGACAGAATATCAGCAAATAGCCAGAATCTGCAAAGACGAAGTCAGGAAAGCAAATGCTTAGAATGAACAAAGACTTGCAACAAGAGTCAAAGATAATAGCAAGTTTCTTCCAACATATAAGAAAAAAATCAAGGAAACAGTCAGTCCACTAAAGAGAAAAGACGGCAAGGAAGCAACAGGCAACAGAAAGAAAGCAGAGTTGCTTAACTCATTCTTTGCACTGGTCTTCACGCAAAAAGAAACTATAGCCCAATCTACCAAAAACATAACTGTAAAATATAGATTAAAAACAAAACTTAAAATAAACAAAAAAAGAGTAAGTAATAAGTAGTTGCTTGAATCCCTTGTCTCTGTGGCAACCCCTCAAATATTGGAAGACTGCTATCATGTCTTCCCCGGTCCTTCTCTTTACTAGACTAGCCATGCTCAGTTCCTGTAACCATTCTTCATATGTTTTAGGTCCCCTAATCATCCTGGTTGCTCTCCTCTGTACTTTTTCTAGAGTCTCAACATCTTTTCTATAGTGTGGTGACCAACCATAAACCCTGGATGTCAGCAGAGGTACAGTCACTCCTGAGAGCCCAAAACTCCACCTTCAAGGCATGAAACAAAGATGAATATAACAAGGCCAGGGCAAACTTGAGGAGAGGCATCAAGGCGGCTAAACAGAAATATAAACAAAAGGTAGAGAAGCACCTGGCAGATGATAACTCAAGACAGTGTGTCAGGGTCTACAACTTCTAACTAATTACAAGGCAATATGATGAAAACAGCCAAAGCTGATGCCATGCTGGTGTAGGACCTGAATAGCGTCTTTGCCCGTTTTGAGGTTAATAGACCTGTCTCTGTGGCTCTCTAATCTCCAGCCATTCATCTTGCATGAACATCAAGTGAGAGCTGTGCTGAAGGCTGTAAATCATAACAAAGGTGCAGGCCCACACAAGGTGCTGGGGATTGTGGTAAAAACCTGTGCTGACCAATTGACAGGGGTCCTGACAAGGATCTTTAACATCTTCCTACAATTGGCTAGAGTTCCATCATGCTTGAAAACAGCTACAATCCCAGTTCCAAAGAAAGCAGCTATAAACAACCTGAATGACTATAAACCCATTGCACTGGCAACTATAGTGATGAAGTATTTTGAGAGACTGGTCTTACAACACCTCAAATCCTATCTTCCATCAACTTCAACATCAGTGTGCTTATAGAAACAAAAGGTTGACAGAAGATGCCATTGCTACTGCTCTACATATTGCACTGAGACACCTTGAGAAATCTAGGAATTATGTCAGAATGCTTTTTATAGACTATAGCTCAGCCTTTAGTACTGAGTACAGCTTTTGCTAGGCATCCTCATTGAAAAGCTGACTGGCCTGAATTTCCCTCCCCTCACTTGTGACTGGTTTAAAGACTTCCTTATGGACTGTCCACAAATAGTAAAGGTTCGATCCTGTACATCCTCCACCCTGAAGCACAGCACATGCTCCCTCAGGGCTGTGTGCTCAGCCTCTACCTGTACTCACTGTATACACATGACCACATATCCTCTGATCCATCCAACATCATAACAAAGTTCGTAGATGATACAATGGTGCTGGATCTTATAACTGGAGAGGATGAATCAGTGCGGAGGTCTACAGATGAAGCTCTCACCTCACAATCAGGCGTCTGTGAGTTTGATCCTTGGTAGAGGCTAATATTTGGAACAAACTCTCCTGCTTGAGCAGGGGGTACGACTAGATGAGATCCAAGGTCCCTTCCAACTCTGTTGTTCTATGTTCTATGTTCTAAGTGCAGAAGTTATCCACATGGTGTTCAAAAAACAACTTACATTTAAACTCTAGTAAGACAAAGGAGATGATGCTAGATTTCCAGAAGCACAGAGGAACTTGTCCCACTGTATATCAAGGGGAAGCTGTGTGAAGTGGGTTTCCTCTTTTAAATTCTTGGCAGTGCTTAATTAGTTAAGATCTCACCTGGAAATACAATACGTCCCTGATGGTTAGAAAGGCTTAACAGAAACTTCATTTCCTTAGAGTTCTGTAGAAAAATCAGGTGGAACAACAGCTGATGATCTCTTTCTATTGGTCCACAATAGAAAGTATCCTTACGTACTATATAACAGAATGATATGCTGGTTCAGTAGCTGCAGACTGGAAGGCATTACAGAGAGTGATAAATTTAGCACAAGAAACCATTGGTTGCCTCCTAACACCACTGGATGACATCGCCAGGTCTCATTGTTTCAGCAGAGTAAAGAAGATACTTAGGGATGATTCACATCCTGGTCAGTGTCTTTTCTCACTTTTACCATCAGGTGGAAGACACAGAACCGGACAAACAGGTTTAAACAGCTTTTATCCAAGGGTTGTCAGATTCCTAAATACAACTACAATCATTCCATGCATACATGGTAATATATGACTGGTTTCTCCCTAATTACTTGTATAAGGTCCATTTTCTATATTATTTATATTGTATTGAATTTTTGTTCTGGATAGCACCAGCAGGAGCAAAATCAATTTCTTTGTATATATGTACAATGACAATAAAGGTTGTTATTGTTGTTGTTGTTGTTAATTGCACTTTCAGTCAGATGTTCGGACTGGATTTGGCATTTTTGTCTACCTATTGAGTCCTTACCAAGGACCATAAGCAAATCTGGATGTTTGATGGATATCTCTGCAGGATGGAAGCTGTTCCAAGTAAAGCTGCCTTCTGCAATTGTCAATAGCAAATTTATCAATGCCTATGATGTTCAAGTGGTGCTCCAGTTATTTTGGGACTGCACCCAAGGTGCCTATTACTATTGGTACTACCCTTGTTTGCCTTTGCTATAGTTCTATTTGTATTTTATTATCTTCTCCAGTTCTTTCATCATCATCATCATCATCATCATCATCATCATCATCATCATCCACAAAAATGACAGTATACACAGCAAACGAGATAACTATGCTGGATTTCATATCACAAATCATTAGTTAAACACTTCCCAAGCATTTAGGACTGCTTGATGTGGATTATGCAAGCAGATCCCAGTAAGGTAGCCTTCTACAGCTGACCAATGGTGATCTTGTCAGCGCCAATTGTTTTTAAGTGCTTGCCTAGGTCTTCAGGCACAGCACCCAGTGTGCCGAGTACCACTGGAACCGCCTGCACTGGTTTATGCCAGAGTTTCTGCAGTTCAGTTCTCAAGTATGTGGTGACTTTTTCAAGTTGTTTCTCATTGATTCTGCTGTCACCAGGTATGGCAATGTTGATGATCCACACTTTTTTCTTCTCCGCAATAGTGATATCTGGGGTGTTGTGTTCCAAAACTTTGTCAGTCTGTATTCGGAAGCCCCACATAGCTTTTCATTTTCGACCACTTTTTCAGGCTTATGATACCACCAGTTCTTTGCTACAGGCAAATAGTAATTGTGACACAAGTTCTAGTGGACCATCTGAGTGACTGTGTTGTGACATTGTTTGTAGTCACTCTGAGTGATTGTCTTGCAACAGCTCAGTATGTGATCGATGGTTTTGTCCGCTTCTTTGCAGAGTGTGCATTTGGGGTCATCAGCAGATTTTTCTATTCTGACTTTGATTACATTCATTCTGATGGCTTGTTCTTGGGCTGCAAGAATCAGGCCTTCTGTTTCTTTCTTCAGTGTTCTGCTGGTTAGCCATAACCAGGTCTTTTCCTTATCTACTTTTCTTTGGATCTTTTCAAGGAACTGTCCATGCAGTGCTTTGTTACACCGGCTGTCAGCCCAAGTTTGCATTGCTGTTTTCCAGTATTGATCCTATGAATTTGGTCTTTACTTTTGTCATGACTGAAATACGCTGACATTTCTTTCTGCCCCTGATGAATGTGACAAGGACCAGATCTAGTCCTTTGTTTACATAATTCTACCATGCCTAAAGGAACTACTCCTGCCGTTAAACAAATTCCTTCAATCCTTTTCTGGCTGAAAAATAAGAATGAATACCACATACATAAAAACAGACAGAGTATAACTGACTAAAGACAAATAAAGATCCAGCTCCGTGCAATTAACAAAATAACAGAATAACAGAGTTGGAAGTTATTTTGGACATCTTCTAGTCCAACCTTCTGCCCAAACAAGAGACTCTTGTTTGAGTCTCTTGTTTGAGTCTACCCAAGGTGGCGAACCTATGGTGAACCAAAAGTGGCATGCAGAGCCATTACTGCCGGCATGCAAGCCCTCGCGCAGAAAAGGTCTACTATGCATGTGTACGCACTGCCCACCTCATAGCTGATTGTCGGGTATCTGGCACGCATGCACGGGGGACACAGTGGCATACGGGAGATATGTGTGCATGTGCAGGGGGCATGGGGGGCCATGCACATTACCTTCTGGGTGATGGCACATGAGTGCAAGCACACAAGCACATGTGCAATTATCAGCACGGAAGCCCAAAAAGGTTAGTCACCACTGCTCTATACCAAGCCAGACAAATGCTGTCCAAACTCTTCTTTTAATTGTAAAATTTTATTGATTTTACAATTAAAAAAGAAAAACACAACAACATAATAACACGTACATAATTGAAGGGTAGAAAGAAAAGAAAAAGAGGGGATGGGAAAAGGGGACCAGAAAACCAGAAAAAACAAAAAGGAAAATACAAGAAAGAAAATTTGTTAAAATTATTCTTACTTTCGACAATTTGTGAGATCTTTTCTTCCTTTGGTTTTATACATCATTCATATAAATTTATCTTATTCTTTCAATCCTATATGATAAAATTCATCTTTGTTTTAACCACTTATACCAATAATTCCAGCTTTGTTTTTTAGAGCTAATGTTAATCTGTCCATTTCTGCGCAGTTTGAAGTTTTTTGGATAATCATCTCCTTTGTAGGTATCTGTGGATGCTTCCAACACTGAGCAAAAGCCAACCGAGCTGCTGTTAATATATGTATTGTCATATATTTTATATTTTTTGATATTTGTTTGTCAAAAATCGCTAGTAGAAAAGACTCTGGTTTATATTCGATCTGTTCTTTAGTAATATCTTTTTTTCTTTCTTATTATCTTCCAATATTTTTGGGCTTCTATGCATGACCACCACATGTGGAAAAAAGTTCCCTCTTTCTTTTTACATTTCCAACATTTTGGACTCATTTTGGGGCACATTTTTGCCAATCTCGAAGGAGGAAGGTGCCATCTATAAAACAGTTTATATGCATTTTCTTTGTATGCTGCCGATTTTGTAATCTTATCATTACTTCCCCCGACTTTTTCCCATTCATTTAAGGTGATATTACGTCCTACATTCCTACTCCAAGCAATCATATTTCCTTTTACTATTTCTTCTTCTAATTCTACTTCGAGGAAACAATTGTAAAATCTAGTTATATTCTTTTTTCCTGATCCCATTAAAATTTTATCTAGCTGCTGGGGTTTATTACTAATTCCGAATTCTTTTCTAATCCTGGTTATATCTAACCAGAATTTGTAAATATGCCCATTGATCTATTTTAAATGCCCGTTATTGAAGTTCTTGACGGGATTTCAAATTTCCTTGTGCGTCCAATAAATCTTTATATTTGATCATTCTAGAAATATCCAAATTGTTTGGGTGGATCATTGCCTCCATTGTTGATAGCCAGATCGGTACTTTTAAATAGTGTTTTTTACGTATTTTTTTCCAATTAGTTACCAATGAGTGTCTAATTAAGTGTCTGTGAAAGTATTTCTGTTTAATTTTCCCTACTTCCCCTAAGAAAGCATGCCACCCCCTTTGTAAGTCGTGGCCCTCTAAAAATAAGATTCTCTTTTTATTTAAGTTTACCCAATCTTTTAACCATACAAGGGTGGCAGCTGTGTAATACAATTCCCAATTTGGAAGTGCCAACCCTCCCCTGCTCTTCATATCCTGCATTGCTTTTAAATTTATTCTGGGTTTTTTCCCTTGCCAAATAAATTTAGCAATAATTTTATTGAGTTCTTCGAAAAAATTGGAGAAGGCGGAGCTACGTCTCGGTGTTACAGCTGCGATCTCGGGGCTCTGAGATCTCAGCTGATATTTTTGCCTCTGGTCGGTTCTAACGGACCTAAACCGTCCCGTAGAGACGGGGATTGTGAAGGGCATAGTCCCAGGATCCCAGAGACATCGCAAAATCTCTGGTTTGATCCGGGAGAAGCCTTTTTGCTGGAAGCAGAAAGACAGCCTCTAAAGCTGCTGAAGTCGGGACAACTCCGGAAAGAAAGGGATTTAAATGAGCGTGTATCGGTTGGGTGAGAAATTCTTTTGCATTATAAATTGATTAAGACTTGAAAGGACATCCTGAACAAAGAAGAAATCTGTGGCTTTATTTTTCTTTTGACTGAACCTGGGTTGAGCGGCGTTTAAGTGATGTCAAATTGAGACTTGGATTATTATTTTTTTCTTATTTTCTTTGAGGACTTTAAGGTGACTTTGTAGGTAACCGGATTGAATTTTCTCTTATATATATTTTTATTTTTCACTTGATTTTTATTTTCTATCTTTTTAACTTTCTCTTTAGGATAGAGGCTCCCTTTGACTATCTTTTTCTTTTGTTTGAGTTTTTTATAAACATTTTTTCTTCTGGCTGGGGGGGGGAAAGAGTATTTAGAGATGCTGTAACACTGCCAACTAGAGGCTTGAAAATATTTTATTTGAATTGGGGAGAAAAGCACTTCTTTTCAAGGACATTTTAATGTGATAAGATAGAGGGAGAATACAGTAAAATATTATTACAGGTGCTCTCTTGGACTCTTATCAATATCTCAACATTTGAGGTTTGGCTTTGAAGCTGCTGGAGAAGACAGTCATAATAAGAGCCTTGGATAAAGAAATAAAGTGCAGTGTACAGTGTATATATATATATATATATATACTTTTGAAACACCTACTCGCCAGCCTTTTTGGTTAATTTTTGCTTTTTATTTCAAAGGGAAAGCCTCAGAGTTTTTTCTTTTTTCTTCTCCTTCTTTGCTTCTTCCATCTATTTTAATTGGATTAGGGTCTAGAAGAACCTGAAGACCTTTCTTTTTCCTTTTTTCTTTTTTCTTTTTTGGCTTTGGGCTTTTTAATATTGGATTTTTTCTTTTTCTTTTTGATTTTTTGGACTATATTTGGTTACTATACCAGCTGGATTTAAAGTCAAAGAGAGCTTGAAGACTTGGAAATATTAAAATGAGCAGGAAGCCAAAATCATTCGGCGTTTTTGCTTCTACCTCTGCTTCCCCACCACTTGAAGGACAACTTTCAATTCAGACAATGTTGAAGCAAGATAAGGAACAAGAAAAAGTAAATTTACAGATGATTATGCAAGGAATTCAAGATATTAAGATAAAAATAGATACCATGGACAAAAAAATAGAGAAATCTGATGAAAATTTTAAACAAATGATGGGAAAATATGAGGAGAGATTCCAAAAAATTGAGGAAGAAGGAAAACAAAGAGAGGAGAAGATTGGAAATATTGACACTAGATTAACAGTGATAGAACAAGAAAAAAATGGGATGTTGAGGTGGGAGATGGAAAGATCAGAATTTTATCTTAGATTTCAAAATATAGAAGAGGAAAAAGGAGAAAACTTGGCTGTGATAATGATAGAAATATTGGCAGATCTTCTGGAAATTACTGAGGAAAAAATGATGGACGGAGTAGATGAGATATACCGAGTTTATACAAGATATGCGATGAGAAATAAACTACCAAAGGAAGTACATATTAGATTTACTAAAAAATCCATCAGAACACAAATACTACAAGTGGCAAGAGAAAAAGTATTGAAATATAAAAGCAAAGAGATTGTAGTTTTAAAACAAATACCTAGAAGAGTGAGAGAGATGAGAAGAAAATATCGATTTTTGACCAAAATGCTACTGGAAAATGAAGTGAACTACAGATGGCTGATACCAGAAGGACTAATTTTTACGTGGCAAGAGCAGAGACATAGAATTGACTCGATTGAAAAAGCAGAATTTTTTTATGCAGAATTTTTTGGAAGAAAAAAAGAGGAGGCAGAGAAAGAGATCTCATTAATTGAGCTTCTGGAGGAACAACTGGAGACTGAAAAAGAGAAAGGAGTTGTAGGTGGACAGGTAGACAGTAAAGAACAACGTGAAGTGAGAGCTACGAGAGTTGTTAGACCTAAATATAAAGCATAATCATGGAAGAAAAAAAACTGATTACAATGAATATAAATGGACTTAACTCAGCTGTTAAAAGAAGGAAAACTTTTCACAAATTAGAGAAATTAAAATTTGATATAATTTGCTTACAAGAAGTTCATATTAAAAAGCAACATGAGCATTTGTTAGTACAGCCAAAATTAGGGAAAATATTTACTTCTTTGATTCAATGTAAGAAAAGAGGAGTGGTTCTCTATATTAAAGAAGATATTCCAGCAAAACTGATCTACACGGATGAAGATGGAAGAGTATTAATGGTGGAAATAATGGATAATAATAAAAAAATACTCTTGATTGCAATTTATGCTCCGAATGATAAACAAGAAGAGTTTTATAAAAAACTACATATGGAAATAATTAGACTGGACTATGTTAACATAATCATGATGGGAGACTTTAATGGAATTGTGGACAATAAATTGGACTATATAACAACAACAACAAAACAAAATAGAAAGATTCTCCCTAAATCTTTTTTTAAAATGACAGATGAATTAACCTTAAAAGATATTTGGAGGGAAAGAAATGTTAAAACTAAACAATATACTTTTTATTCTAATAGACATTTATCATGGTCCAGGTTAGATATGATTTGGATCTCAACAGAATTAATATCTACTATTCAAGAAACAAATATTGAAATAAGTACTTGGGCAGATCATAGTCCAATGACAATTAAATGGAAGGGACAAAAAAAAAGATCGAGATGGACATTAAACAATACCATTTTAAAGGAGAAAGATTTTATACAATGGATGGAGAAGGAATTAGTCTTTTTTTTTAAAGAAAATAAAAAAGAAGATACCTCAATACAGAATGTTTGGGATACAATGAAGGCATATGTAAGAGGTTTGATAATAGACTATACAAGAAAAAAGAATATTAGAAAAAGACAAACCTCTAAGGCCTTGGAAGATGAATATATAAGACTTGAAAAAGAATTACAGAAAATACCACAGAAAAAAGATATTAAATTGAAACTGGATGTAATTAAGCATAAAATGGAATTAATAGAGAAAGAAGAACTGGCACAGAAAATTAGAAATTCTAAACAGAATTATTTTGAAGACGCAAATAAACCAGGTAGATGGCTAGCATATAAACTGAGAAAGGAGAAGGAATCAAGAAAAATATTGAAACTAATAGATGATCAAGGTCAAGTTTGTTGTGGTAATAAGGAGAAAAAGGAAATTATTCGAGATTATTATGGACAACTATATAAACAAGAGAATATTGATGAGAAAAAAATTAAACAGTATTTACAGAATGCTAACTTACCGAAGATACCTAAAGAGACTGAAGAAATGTTAGAAAGCAATATAACAATGATGGAACTAAATGAAGCATTTAAAAGACAAAATAATGGGAAAGCACCAGGTCCAGATGGACTTCCGGCAGAATTCTATAAAAAATTTCAAGAATCATTGAACACTCCATTGTTAGAAATTATGAATGAAGTTATGTTAAAAAAGATGACACCCAAAACATGGTCAGAGGCTTATATTACACTTATTTTAAAGGAAGAGGCTGACCCGTTGCAAATTAAGAACTATAGACCTATTTCCTTATTGAATGCAGATTATAAAATCTTTACTTCAATCTTAGCAGAAAGACTGAAAAAATATTTAAATAATTTTATCCATCCAGATCAAAATGGATTTCTACCAAAGAGACAAATTAGAGACAACATGAGAGTAATTTTGGATACCTTGGAATATTATGAGGCTCATCCTGAAAAACAAATGGCTTTGATATTCCTAGATGCTCAAAAAGCATTTGACAACGTGAACTGGAGATTTATGTTATTATTATTGGAACAGATGGGCTTTGCCAGAAAATTTATTCAAGCAATAGAAGCCATATATAATAAACAGACAGCAAAGGTAATGATGGAGGGAGAATTTACAGATCTTATTAATATAAGAAGAGGTACAAGACAAGGATGTCCCCTATCTCCTTTGTTATTCGTATTAACTTTGGAAGTGTTGAATAGAAATATTAGAGATGACAAAAATATAAAAGGAATGAAAATTAAAAAGGAAGAATTTAAACTACAAGCTTTTGCTGATGATTTAGTTTTTATTCTGGAAGACCCGTTAGAAACCGCTCCAAAATTATTGGAAAAGGTAGAGACATATGGTGAGATGGCTGGCTTGAAAATAAATAAAGATAAAACAAAGATTTTGACAAAAAATATGTTGTTGAGACAAAGAGAAGAACTGACAGATCTTTTGAAAATTCAAATTACAAACAAGGTTAAGTATCTGGGGATATATTTGACAGCAAGATGTAGCACATTAAAAGAGAATAATTATATTAAACTTAAACAACAGATAATTATAGATTTGAAGAAATGGGAAAATTTACAATTGTCATTAATAGGGAGAATTTCAACAATTAAGATGAATATTTTACCTAGAATTTTATTTCTCTTTCAAACAATACCAATTAGACTTGGAAAAGACTATTTTGAAGATTTAAATAAAACTATGTTGAAGTTTATATGGCAAGGTAAAAAAGCGAGAATAAAGTTAAAACTTTTGCAAGATGCTAGAAATAGAGGAGGTTTTGGCCTGCCTAATTGGGAACTGTATTATCAAGCTGCAAGTTTGATGTGGGTCAAAGAATGGATAACATTAAGAAAACATAGATTGTTGACATTAGAAGGACATGACTTACTGTTGGGCTGGCATGCTTTTTTATGGTACAAGGGAACTAAAACACAGGGGTATTTCAGAAGACATTATATACGGGGGTCTTTGTGGTTAAATTGGGAGAAGATAAAAAAACAATGTTATTTGAAAATTCCAATTTGGTTATCGACTATTGAAGCATTTTCCTATCCTATGATCTATAAAAAGGAACAAACAGTTAGATATGGGGAACTGTTGGATGAAAAGGGTAGACTTAAAACGATCCAAAATTTAGAGGAACAAGGTATAAGGATGAATTGGTTTTCATATGCGCAAATACACTCAAGATATCTTGAAGATTTTAAAACGGAAGGATTCTATAATAAACAGACTGATTTAGATAAGATATTGATGGGTACTGATGAGAAAGTGATTAAAAAGTTATATGGTTATTTATTGGGAATTAAGCTGGAGGAAGAACAAGTTAAAGAAACTATGATTGCATGGGGGAAGAATTTTGGATATGGAATTGATTTAGAGCAATGGCAAAAATTGTGGTCTCAAAATTATAAAATGACAATGTCAATAGCATATAAAGAAAACTTGTATAAGATGTTTTACAGGTGGCACCTTCCCCCGACAAGAATAGCAAGAATGTTCAAGAACAAATCTGAAAAATGTTGGAAATGTCATCAGATACCTGGCTCATACTATCATATGTGGTGGACTTGTGAGAATGCTAGAAAATATTGGACTAAAATTCACATGTGGTTGGAAAAAATGACAAAGAAACACATAGACTTGAAGCCAGAGATCTTTTTATTGGGAATTTTACCTGATATATATAATAAAGACTTGAAATATTTGATTGTAAATGTATTAACGGCGGCTAGGATTGTATTTGCTAAAAACTGGAAGAATGAGAAAATACCATTGCAGGAAGAAATTATTAAGAAAATATTGGAATGTGCTGAGATGAGTAGATTGACATTTGAAATTAGAGAACAAGAAGATAAACAATTTTATGCAATTTGGGGTTTTTTTTATCAATGGTTAGATGATAAAATACAATAATAGAGCATTAATATTATATATATGAAGAGTTTTTTAGGATTGATTTGTTATGATTATACGACAAATTGTTTGAAGTATTGTTATCTCGCAAAGCATGAATGATTAAAAGTATAGTCAGAAAAAATTTATTTTTTTATTTTTTTCTTTAGTAATATTAGAATATGGATTGACAATATGAGTGGTTATGCAATATAATTGTAATTGACACTATAAAATGAATGCACAAAACTGATGAACCAACCGATACACCGGAAGTATATATGAGAGTAGATGTTTTTAATGTTTTGTATGTTTGTTTGTTTGTAGAAAATTAATAAAAACTTTAAAAAAAAAAAAAGATACTGGAGTCGACCCCTCCATTTGCGAGAGTCCAGAATTTCTTTAACTTCAAAATGTTGTTCAACTTCAATCAGTATTGGTACGGGAGGGTCAGCCTGGATGGGTCTTAAGTCAGAAGTACATTCAGGTTTTAGCAAACTAACATGGAAAACCGGATGAATTCTTCGAAGAGTTTTGGGTAAGTTCAGCTGGACTGTTACAGGATTTATAATCCATTCAATCGTGAAAGGACCAACATACTTAGGACCAAGCTTCTTTGACTTCTTTGACTCTGCAGGTATCTGGTGGACAGGAAAACCTTGTTGCCTACTTTATATAATTTCTGTGGAGAACTTTTCTTGTCTGCAAATTTATTATGAGCTTGATGGGCCTCATCTAATGCTTTGCGTGTCACTGGCCAGTTAAGTTGGAGTTGAGTTATTCATTCATCCAACGAAGGGATGTCAGGCCTTTCATGAGGAAGTTCAGGTATGGGTACAAAATCTTGTCCCGAAGCCACTTTAAATCGAGTAAATCCAGTACTACTGTGTACAGAGTTGTTATATGCCACTTCGGCAAATGGTAATAATTCGGACCAGTTATCTTGTTGATAATTTATGTAACATCTGAGATATTGTTCTGACACTGCGTTAGTCCTCTCACAGGCCCCATTAGTTTGGGGGTGGTGGGCGGAGCTTAATCCCTGGGCAGAGCCTATTAACTTCAGGAACTCTTTCCAAAAATTTGAGGTAAACTGGACCCCCTGTTAGAGATTATGCATTCCGGAACGCCATGTAACCTATAGATATGTGAAATAAACAGTTTAGCCAGCGTATTAGCAGAGGGAATCTTGGAACAAGGTATGCAATGTACTTGTTTGGAAAACAAATCAGTCACTACCCAGATGACCGTGTTTCCACCACTTTCGGGTAATTCTACTATAAAGTCCATAGAGATTTTCTTCCAGGGAGCCGTTGGTCTAGCTACATTTTGTAACAATCCTACTGGCTTACCAGGAGGTCTCTTTGCCGAAGCACAAATTGGACAGCTAGCTACATAAGCTTCAATGTCCTTCTTTAAAGTAGGCCACCAGAATTGCCGCTTAACCAGATGTAAGGTCTTCACAAATCCGAAGTGGCCAGCTGCTTTAGAATCATGAGCCTGTTGTAGTATTTGGCCCCTCAGCACCTGTGGCGCATACAACTTGGCCCCCACCCAAGCCAAACCATCTCTAACTGTATAGTCAATTGAATGAGACAGGAACCATTTGTCCAGTTTTAAAGCTTCTTTTAATTGTTCGGTTAGGTCATTCGGTAAACCCACTTCTTGTTTCTTCTTTTGGGCTCTGGTGATCACTGGGGCGGCTAGATGTTTGGCTGAGACAATTGGGCTTATCACCTCCTGGCGCATACTATTATATTGAGGTAGTCTAGAGAGAGCATCCGCCATGAATTTCTTCCCTCCTGGAATGTACTTCAATGAGAAATTGAATCACTTGAAGTATTGGGCCCAGCGAACTTGTTTAGGGGACAGTTTCCAGGGCGTTTTGAAGGCTTCCAAATTCTTATGATCAGTCCATACCTCAAATGGGTGTTTTGCTCCCTTCAGGAAGTGTCTCCAGGTCAGTAAGGCCCAACGAACTGCAAAAGCTTCTTTCTCCCAGACGGCCCATCTTCTCTCTGTTTCAGACAGCTTACGGGAGGTATATGCACAAGGCTGTAAGGTCCCTTTCTCGTTGATTTGAAGTAACACTGCTCCAATAGCCACATCACTTGCATCGGCTTGAATCACAAAAGGAGTGTCCATATCCGGGTGCTTCAGCACTGGTTCTGCAGCTAACAGTCGTTTTAGCTTTTCAAAAGCTTCTTGGCACTCCATGGACCACTCCAGCGGCTTTCCTGGCATTGGCTTCACCTCCCCTTTTGTTTTTAAGAGATTTGTGATGGGCATTGCTATCTTAGCAAACGTCGGGATGAATTGCTGGTAAAAATTTTCAAATCCCAAAAAGCTTTGAAGTTGTTTTCTGGTGCATGGTGGAGCCCATTCCAGAATGGCACGCACCTTCTCTGGATCCATCTCTATGCCTTCAGATGAAATGCGATATCCCAAATAGTCAATTTTGTCTTGGTGGAATTCACACTTTGACAATTTAGCATACAACTTAGCAGCACACAGTTTCTGTAGAACCGACTGCACTAGTTTCACATGTTCATTCATCCAGAGTTTCCGTGTAGATAAGGATGTCATTAAGATAAACCAGAACCCCCCTGTATAAATGTTCATGTAACACTTGGTTGATCATTTGCATGAATACAGCTGGGGCCCCTTGTAAACCAAAAGGAAGAACATTGAATTGGAAGCAACCCATCGGGCAGTTAAAAGCGGTCTTCCACTCATCCCCTTCCTTAATTTGAATTCGGTAGTATGCTTCTCTCAAATCCAACTTCGTGAAAATCTTTCCCTTCGCTAAATGGGCCAACATGTCCTTCATCAAAGGAAGGGGGTACACGTTTTCCACAGAAATAGCATTCAAATTTCTGTAATCCACCACCAAGCGCTTGGAACCATCTTTCTTTTCCCGGAACAACACTGGGGCCGCTACCGGGGTCTAGCAGGTTGAATGATACCACGTTCCAGATTTTTATTTATAAACAATCTTAGCTCTTCCAATTCCCGTGGGGTCATTGAGTACAACTTTGGTTTCGGGAGCTTCACCCCAGGCAAAATCTCAATAGCACAGTCTGTTGGTCGATGAGGTGGAAGCTCATCTGAGGCCTTCTCACTGAACACTTCTTTTAAATCCCAATACTCTTTGGGAATTTTCTCCTCATCTTTTACGGGCTCAGTACCTGTGGAAGCTATTTCAATTAGGTCTTCAGGCTTCGGCTGGGATCTGGCCCTTCCTCTCGGTCGCTGCTTTGTGCGTATGCGCAACAACCCCTTCCTCCAGTTAACCTGGGGGTTCCATTTTCAGAGCCAGGGCAGTCCCAGTGTTAATGGTTGCTCCATCCCAGGAATCACAATAAAACGCAGGGTCTCATCATGCTCTCCCATGACCATTTCTGTAGGTTCTGTGACAAAACGTGCGGGGCAACCTCCAGCCATTGATCCATCTAGTTGGCAAAAGGAAATGGGCATCTTCAAAGGTTTTAGCTTTAGGCCCATTTTCTTCACTACTTCCGTCTTGATTATACACCTTGTGCACCCAGAATCTAACAGGGCTAGCATTTCCCCTTCGACCCCTGAATTGGGTACCCTCAACTTCACCGGAATGGTCATAGGGCCCATGCTTGGACTTACCAGGAAGTCGTCTTCTGAGTCAAAATCCTCCTCCTCAGGGGTCACTGGGGTTTCTGATTCCTCTCCCATGGGAGGGGCAACCTCTGCCGTCTCTTTTGACTTTAGTGCTGTTTCGCGAGGTTTCGCTGGGGATTTTTCAGGTTTCTTTCCTTCCTTTGGCTCCCCCTTTGGCTCCAGCTTGACTCTGCAGTTCACAGCCCGGTGACCTTCCTTCCCGCATCAAAAGCAGGCCGAGGGGTTGGGTCTTGCCGCCACTCCTCCCCTCTGAGATTTAGGAGCCTCTTGAGGACGTGGGGGGGGAAACTTGCTCCACCCATAATCTCCCCGCCGTTTGCTTCGGGTTAAATCAATCTCCACTTCTTCTGCCAGCAAGTACCACATCTGCAAGTCATTGGGGTCTCTTCTAGCAATGCATCTCTGGTACACATCTTCATTTAAACCATCTTTAAACAGTTCTATCAGGACTTCTTGGGGCCAGCCTCGGAAATGGCCGGTTAACTCTCTAAATTCTTGGGTGTAATCAGCCACAGATCTCCGCCCCTGTTTTATGGTTTTCATCCTAATCCGGGCCTTGCACTCTGCCAGTGGGTCCTCAAACCTAGCTGTTAAGCCTGGGTTCCCCAACCAGGGTTAGGTAGACAAGCTAAA
>BLBF01000052.1:2451275-2512737 GCA_015471245.1 Laticauda colubrina
GAAAAGAAAGCTAAGCGAGAAATAGAAACCTAACTCTATTGTATGCTTCCCCCCCCCATTTACACAACAGAAGAATGTAACACCTCCAGCTCACTTCCCAGACTTATCCCTTCCTCCCCTCCACCCCCCCATTTCTTATGACAGCCGAAAGATGCAAAGCAATAGTAGAAGATCTTGAAGACTGACAGATAGTCTGAAATTGAAATTAAAATTTCAGTGATAGTATAATAATGATATAATATGATATGAAATGTTGATTAGAATATAATATGGATGTAAAGTTAAAGGATTACAGATATTACATGCATGACACATTGTACAATTGAGAGAAGGTTTTTTGTTGTTTTGTTTGTTATAAAAATAAAGCTGTGGAAGACAGCTATCATGTCACCCCTTTGCACCATACTGCTGGGCCTTATTGGGGTGACAGAGGTTTCTCGGGGTGGCTGCTCTTGTTCAAGTTTTTCCTTCCTTCCTTCTTTCTTTCTTTCTTTTTTTTTGCAATCCTAGAGCTGCAGCCAAGAAGCCTCTGAGCCATGGTGAATTTTTTCCTCCCTGTGCTTGTGCCACACCCCACCTTCTTATATGCAATCTATGCCAGGATTCCTACTCCTTTTGGTATGTCCTTATTGGTTGCCCTGGGATCCCTCCACTTAACTATCTATGAATCTGGGGATTGCCAATATTTCAGTCACTAAGTGATATGGTCACGTGGCATCTTGCTTTACAATCACTTAGCAATGGAAATTCCATTTCAACTGTCATTATAAATCAAGAACTAGCTTTTTTGGTAGATACCCAGAAACAAATTGGGCAGCTTTTTTTTTTAGTTGTGGAAGTTGTTAAATTGTGGGCGAGAGATAATGTAGGAGGCTCCAATTGGTTAGCTTCTTTACTGCATTGTTCAGAGCTCACGGCAGCCACGGCAGCTCCTTTTACAGTGGAGCTGTTCCTGGCTACAACCAGTGATGGTTCTTTAAATTCCTGCCCCTGTGGACCAACCAATCAGATGTGCATATGTAAATATCTAACACCCCTCCCCACCTGGTCCCAGCCACCCAATCCTGTCCTGCCTAACACATGTGATCATGTAAGTAGGCTGGACTCTTATGGGTGTGACCGGACCTGCACAGCTCAGTCGTGGGCTGGTCTTTGAGCTGTTTGGATGGACTTATCACTTCTCCTACTCCCTCCATTGGAACCTCCTGGAACCTCCTTGATAGGGTGGCCATTTTGCCTCCATTAGAGGCCGCCCTTTCAATTTCTCCCATGGCTTGTCCCTGCTTTTATGTGTCCAGTAAGTGTCTGCTATTTCCGTTCAGTGTCTTCGGTGCTACTCTTAGTTGTTGAGGTTGTGTCTTGTTGGTCATTAGGGCCTGTTCTGTGTTATCCTTTGGTCAGGGTCTCCCCCTTCCTCCCTATCATTGTTGGATCTTCATGAAGGGTCTCTCCCTTCTTCTCTAAGTATGTTGCGTCTGTGGGAAGTGTCTTCCCCTTCCTATCCATTTGTAATGTATATGTATAAAGGGTCTCCCCCTTCCCCTCTGTTTATGTTTGTGTTCCCCCTTGTCCCTCGGGTTCTTAGTTGGTCAATGTGTATTCTCCAGCTTCTTCCATTGGTTGTATCAACCCTGTAAGAACGAGGCCTCATTACCTGGGCCACCGTCACCAGTACCCATAGAGGTTCCCCTGTTAGGTTTTTAGTGTAAACTGGGCCACCCATTTGGAATGTCCAGCATTTGCTGGATAAATCTAGTGGTATGTCTGGATTGTATATGGGGTGTAATCTGTCTAGGGGTGATCTCAGCTTTCTTCCCATGAGTAGTTTGGCAGGGCTTTTATTTGTTGTTGTGATGGGTGTTATGTTCTGTATACTTAATAACTTATCTATTTTCACTTCCATGACCCCTGGTCCTAGTTTTGGGAGGGTCTCTTTTGTGTACTGGACCATGTGTTCCGCTTGTCCATTTGTCGACGGGTGTCCCGATGCCAATTATCCCATTCTGTGCTAAGAACCCCTAAAACTGGGTGGCCATGAACTGGGGCCCATTGTTGGATACTATTATGTCTGGCAGGCCATTTGTAGCAAATAGTTTCCTTAGATTTCTAATGACTGCCTCTGTTGTTGTGGACTGCATGATGCTGACTTCCAGCCATTTAGAATATGCGTCCACTATGATAAAAAATGTGTGTCCCTTTACTGGTCCCGCAAAATTGATATGTACCCTTGACCATGGTTCCCTTGGTGTTTCCCACTCATGGTTGGTTGCTGTGGGTGTAAGGCATCCAAAAGTATCCATGATATCAATCACTCCGAGACATTTTCTCTCCAATTGATTTTTTTAGAAACAGATCTGGCATGTCTAAGGCAATTTCCAAAAGTGAAATTATTTTTGTAGGTTACACAGAATCCACCTTCTCTCTTCCCACTTCTACACTTCATAAATCATGAAAACCAATTAACTGCAACTGGAACTTCTTAACATGACATACAGAATAATCTTGAACTTTTCAACTCCTCCATCCCCCTTCCAAGAAATGTGGCAGATGAATTTTAGAGCTGACAAGCATTCCCCCTTGAAAACTCCTCCTCCTAAAAGAAAATGAAAAAAAAACAGATACAGGGGTTAACACATTGTCCTTAACCCCCTCTCCTCCTGTCCCACCTCCACGAGGACTCTTCGGTATGTGAAGAAAATCCTCATGGAATTGGTTAACCAATTGATCAGCATGAATATCCCAACTCTTTACCCAACTAGCATCTGACAGGGGGTATCCTTTCCATAAGACCAAATATTGCAATTGGCCACAGTGTAATCTAGAATCAAGAATTTTTTGAATTTCATAATGTGTTTCCCCTGTACCATTAACGGTTTAGGGGGAGCGATTGGCAGTGGTCCCATCATTGATGAAGTAACTGGTTTTAGACGACAATGGAACACTGGATGAATTTTCCCCAATAGTCAAGGAAGACTTAATTGGACAGTGACCAGATTGATTATCTTTGAAATTGGGAATGGACCCAAAAATTTTGGACCCAGCTTCTTACTGGGCAGTTTCAACCAAAGATACTTGGTCGATAAATATACTTTGTCCCCTATTTTAAAAGGCAGTTGAAGGGATCTATGCTTATCTGCCTATTTTTTTAAATTTTTTGCAGCTTTGGTCAAAGCTTTTTTTGTATCTTCCCATTTTTTCTTTCATGAGTTCATCCATTCTGTTAGGGACATGGATGAGGGAGGTTGTCTAGGTAACTCTGGCATTGGGACAAAATCCATTCCAGAGTTGATTTGGAATGGAGTCAATCCCATGCTGCTATGTACTGCATTATTTTAAGCAACTACTGCAAAAGGTAATTACCCAGCCCAATTTTCTTGTTGATCATTTACATAGCATCTAATGTATTGTTCAGTCATAGTGTTAGCCCTCTCTGCTGCTCCATTACAAGCAGGATGGAAAGCTGAGGATAACCCTTGAGAGAAACCAATGGATTTCAGAAATTCCCTCCAAAATTTTGCGGTAAATTATACCCCTCTGTCTGATATTATTCTACAAGGTACTCTATGTAGTCTATAGATATGTTTCACGAACAGTTTTGCAAGCTTTTTTGCAGATGGAAGTCCTTTGCAGGCTATAAAATGGGCCTGTTTAGAGAATAAGTCAATTATAGTCCAGATGATCATATTCCCTTCACTCTCAGGTAATTCAACAAAAAAATCCATTGCGATCTCTTCCCAAGGTTGGGTTGGTTCAGCAACTTGTTGCAGGAGGCCAGCAGGTTTTCCACTTCTGTGTTTCATTGTGGCACAAATTGAGCAACTTTTTACATAGTCCTTGATATCAGGTTTCATTTTTGGCCACGAGAACTGTCTTCTTAGTAAATGTAGGGTTTTTAGGAATCTGAAGAGGCCTCCCAGTCAGGACTCATGGCTACGCTTTAGTCCCATTAGTCTCAGGTTTGTGGGTACATAAAGTTTAGTCCCTTTCCAAGCTAGTCCATCATTCATTGTCAACTCGGTTTGATAGTCCAGGAACCAAGGATCGGTCAATAGGGCTGTTTTCAATTCTGCAGTCAGCTTATCTTCCAGGTGGTTGGGGTTGTGATTGGCATGGGCTCGAGTGGTCACTTGGCCTGCCAATTGAGTTTCTGAAATTAAGGCTTGTACTATTTTCTCTTGGTGGCTGTCAAACTAAGGTTTTCTGGACAGACCGTCTGCCAGTACATTTTTCCCTTCGGGGATATATTTAATGTTGAATTGCTTGAAATATTGGCCCCAGTGGACTTCTTTGGACGATAATCTCTTAGGGGTCTTTAGAGCCTCGAGGTTCTTATGATCAATCCAAACCTCAAAGGCCTCTGGCACCCCTTCTAGAAAATGCCTCCAAGTAAACAAAGCCCATCATATAGTGAGTGCTTCTTTTTTCCAGACCACCCACCTTTGCTCTGTGTCTGTCAGCTTTTTGGACACTTAAGCACAAGGCATCAGTTGGCCTTGAGAGTCTTTTTGCAGCAAAATGGCTGCCACCTCTACATCACTTGCATCCGTTTGGAAAATAAAAGGCTTGGTCATGTTGGAGGATAGGCTCAGCTGCGAAGAGGCATTTGAAGGTCTCAAAAGCTTTCTGACAATCCATAGTCCAAGCCAGGGGTTAACTTGGCTTCAGTTTGGTGGGTGATAGGCCCATTTTTAATAGCTCCATCAACAGGAGGGCAACTTCAGCAAAGGACAGAATGAATTGTCTATAGAAGTTGGCAAACCCCAAGAAACTTTGAAGTTGTTTTTGGGTTCTGGGGGGTTGCCAGTCCAGCACTGCTTTCATCTTTCCAGGGTCCATTTCAATCCCCAGGTTGGATATTTGGTAGCCTAAGTAGTCCAGCTACTCTTTGTGGAATTTGCATTTTGAGAGTTTCACATATAATTTGGTGGCTAGAAGTTTTTTTAGAACTTGTCAGACCAATTGAACATGTTCTTCCATGGTTTCACTGAAGATAAGGATGTCACCAGGTACACGAGGACCCCCCAGTAAAGGTTCAGGTGTAGTACCACATTAATGAGCTGCATAAACACTGCAGGAGCTCCCTGAAGCCCAAAAGGCATGACTTTGAATTTGAAGCTACCTAGACAGCAGTTAAAAGCAGTTTTCCACTCATCTCCCTCTTTGATGTGGATCTGGTAGTAAGTTTCCCTGAGATCTTGCTTGGTGAATACCTTGCCCTTGGACAAGTGGTTCAATAAGTCCTTCATAAGGGAGAGAGAATAAATGTTTTTGACACATACGGTGTTCATGCCTCTAAAGTCAACACACAACATCAACCCATCATCTTTCTTCTTGAACAACACGGGGGCAGCTAGTCTTGATTTGGCAGTCTCAATAAAACCTCATTCCAAATTGCTGTCGATGTATTTCCTTAATTCAGTCATTTCAGCAGGTGTCATGGAATACATCTTTGATTTTGGTAATTTTGCCCCGGGCTCTAATTCTATGGCGGAAACAGTGGCTCGATGGGGAGGTAAAACATTGCACTCTTCTTCACGAATGCTTCAGCCAAGTCTTTGTATTGGTTGGGTACCTGGGGGTTATCTGGGAGAAGGTAGGATGCCATGGATGCTGGCTCAGGCTCTGGGTTCAATCTGACTGGTGGCTTTGTAGTGGGTGGAAGAGGGGGCAATAGGCCTGGTCCAATGAGGGTTTTTCTGAATCCATCCTCCCATTTGATCATCGGGGCCCATTTGTCTAGCCAAGCAAGTCCCAGTATGATTGATTCTGATATCTTGGGGGACACTATGAAGCGTATGAGTTCACAATGGGGCCCTAATTCCATCTCGATCAATTCTGTCATTTGAGTGGCTGTCCCCCCCCATTAGGGTTCCATCCACTTGCTCAAATCTGATTGGGTGTTTTAGTGGGTTAGTCTTTATGCCTAATTGTTCAATGATGGGGAGTCCGATAAGACATCTAGAACATCCTGTATCAATGACAGCTTCTAACTCCCCGGCCTCCCCTGTGTTTGGTACCACTAATGATCTTGACTGTAAAAGGTATGATGGGATCACTCACCATTGGGTCATCTTTGCAGCTCCGGTTCTCTGGGACATGGTGTTGGTCTGGTGATCTGTTACTCCCATCTGCGCAGAGGGGGCTTTCCCAGCTGTGTTTGGCAAACCTGCCCCTGCCCGGAGGTCTTTCTTGATTTTTCCAACCTCTGGCAGTTGGATTAGACTTTGACTGTGGAGCTTGTAGTACAGGAACAAGGGCCAGACAGTCTGCTGCTCTATGGCTGGCTTGGCCATATTGGTAACATTTCAGCACCCTGGTGAGTCGGGTGTGAGCAGTTTCAGCTGGTCTGGTTGGTGGTCTCCTAGCCACAATTCTCTTAGGTGGGGCTGATGGGAAGGGTTTCCTGTGTGGGTTGATGCTGTGATCTAAGCTGAGGGAGGCAGTATACCACGATTGTAAGGTCTCTGGGATTCCCCTAATTTCACAGGCCTTCTTTACTTCTGGATCAATGGCATTTTTAAAAGTCATTCTTTCAGGCCAATCCATGAGGTTACTTTCTAAAGTCCCAAATAAATTCTGACAAGGGTTGCTTGCCTTTCCTCATTTCCATTAACTTTTCTTCATTATCTGCTACCCTGCCTGGATTTTCAAATCTGAGTCTTAATAATTGAATAAATCCATTTACATCACATAATTTGGGGGCTTGTTCATTGTGTAATTGGACCTCCCAGTCTGAAGCATCCCCTTCATTCATCCCATTTGTTATGGTTATAACCAAATCATGCTCTGTGGTGTATTGATCTTCAAATTGCTCTATATGGGATCGGATTTGAGTGAGGAAGTAATTGAAATGTTCATGGCGGCCATCGAATACAGCCTGAAAGGGTATTTGGTCTGGCCTGGGTCATAGTTGTGGAGGTGACACATGCCAGGCCCCTGCAGGTTGTACTGGAATGAAAAGAACAGGCTGGGTGGTGTATGTAGGCTGGGTAGGCCCCCTGAATCCTGGCTGGGTGGTGCCTCTCTGGAATAGGGGTTCCTGTGGCCTCGCTGCTGGTTGGGGCTGCATTTGTGGTTGCCAGGAGGAAGGTAGGTGTGGTCTGGTTCCCTGGTTCCCTGCCCTGCATGCAACATTTCCATTATTTTGTCCCTTAAGCTTTCGGGAATTGTTACCTGATCCCCCCACAGTATGCACCCTTTCAATATTGATAGTTCCGTTTGTCTGTTCCTGAATGTTTTGTTTCTTTGGCTGTCTCCCTCTTGGGCCACCCTCTCCCTACTCAGTTCAAAATGCACGTCAGAGTTCTGTCTTTAGCTGTTGCTCTCATGATGTTGGTTGCTGTTGCTGGTGTTCATTGAAATGTCTCTATCAGGAGTGTGGTTGTAGTTGGTGCTGGATCCTTGTCCTGGTTGGATAGGGGGCATTAACAAAGTGCATTGGCATGGTCAATGTCTCTTCTGGGCCTGTAGATTAATTTGTAGTCATAGGCAGCCAGGAATTCTATCTAATGTGTCATTCTGGGCAACAAGATATTCAGTGTGGCTCTGTCCCCTGTGATGATTCCCAATAGTGGTTTGTGGTTGGTGACTGGTGTAAACTTTTTTCCATAGATGTATTCATGGAATCGCTTGATTCTGCTGACTGTGGCTGAGCTTCTTTGTCTAGTTGGCTATAATTCCATTCTGGTTTGGATAATGTCTTTGAGTAGAAAGCTATGGGGGCTTCTTTTTCATTTGGTAAGATGTGGCTGAGGATTACACCGCCCCCAAATGGTGAAGCGTCACAAGTTAATATTAATGGTAAAGTCTTGTTGTACTGGATTAGTATGCGGTCTGATGTAATTATACTCTTTATTTCTTGGAATGCCACTTCTTTTTTCCCCCGGGCCCAGGCTACCTTCTTGTCAAGGAGTCTGTGGAGTGGCTCCGCCACTGTTGTCTTCTGTGATAAAAATATATTGTAAAAGTTAATAAGACTAAGGAAGGCTTGCAATTCTGTTTTGCATGTTGGCCTGGGAGCTTCTGTGATTGCTTTAATTTTACTGTCCATGGGGTGGATCCCTTCACTGTCTATTAGATAGCCCCAGAATTCTACCCTGTCAGCTACCAACTGGCATTTGTCTTTTTTTACTTTTAGCCCCACCTCTTTGAATCAGCTGAGGACTTCCCTTAGGCATTCTTGTAATTGTTCTTTGTCCTCTACTGATATGAGGACATCATCGAAGTAAGGCACCACCCCTTTAATCTCTTGCAATAGTCATTCCATGAGGCTCTGTAACAGCCTTGGGGCAATGCTGACCCCAAATTGTAGGCATTTACATTGAAAACTCTTGGTGTGTTCCAATTGTCTTTGTTTCTGCCATCTCAGTGTCTACTGGCAATTGCTGATAGGTTTGTGCAAGATCAAGCTTTGCAAAGATCTTCCCCTGCCCCAGGAAGTGTAAAAGGTATTGCACCACTTGGACAGGGTACGCACTCTGTTGTAGGGTGTGATTAAGGGTGGCCCAATAGTTAGCACAGATGCACAGAGATCCACCTGGCTTTATAGGTGTTATGATAGATGTTTCCCATTTTTCATGATTTATGGGTTCTAGGATTCCTTGGGCAATGAGCTTATCTAACTGCTCGTCTATTTTTGGTTTAAGTGAAAATAGGACTCACCTCACTTTTAGTTTGATTGGAGCTATTTTTGAGTCTAGGTTAAAAGAAATGGGGGACCCCAAGTACTTGCCCAATTTCCCATTGAACACGTCCCAGAATTCTTCCATCAGGTTGTCTTCCCATCTGCTTTCAGTGATGCTGTGTATTCCAGTGAAGTCATTCCCAAAGGCTTGAACCACTCGAGTCCAAACAGACTTGGCCAGTCCTGGTTGACCATGGTTAACAACAGGATCTTGGAGTAGTTCTGGAAGGTAACTCGGAATTTCCTGATGCCAATGATGGGAATCTTGTTCCCTTGATAGTTTATGATTAGTCTCTGTTTGTGCAGCTGGTCTTCTGTCAGGTTGGGGATTAAACTTTTGATGATGTCCCATGATACCATTGACAGATAAGATCCAGAATCCACTTCCATCCGGCGTTGTTTACCTTCTATTGTGTTTTCAACATGGACCTTCCTGGTGTTTGCTGTGCTGGAGTAGCCCACCGTCCTAGTCTGGTGCATTTTGCTCCTTATTTTGGTTGACTCGTTCCATCAGCTCTGGCTGAATTGGCTGTGTCAGTTCTTGGGTTGATTTTCTCAGTTCCTTGCAGGTATGCCTTGTCTTGGCCTTCTACTCTTGGGTTTGAATGCTTGGCATGCCTTCGCGATGTGTCCTCTCCGCTTGCATCATTGGCAGATGGCATAGTGGAAATGGCATTCTAATCGCAGGTGATTTCCTTTGCAACCTGCACACACCAAAATTCCTTCCGCTTCCTCTCTTAGCTTTTTTGGCACCTTTCCGCACGTAGTTGGTTCACTTCCTTGTTGTCACCCAGTCCTGATTGGGACTTGAGATTCTCATGGTGAATGGTGGTGGTGTCCTTCTGAGGGGGCTGCGGTGTCTTATTCATCTTCCTCATGACTGTGGTGGATTTCTGGGATGCTTCTACAGCTGATGCTTCTTCGATGGCCTCCTTTAATGTTATTTTAGGCTTTGTGAGGAGGCAGCTCTGTAGTGTCAGGTCCCTGAGTCCCAGGACTACGCATTCCCTCATCGCCTCATTCACATTCAGGAATTCACATGCCCTGGCAATGTCCCTCAGGCTCGCAATGAAATCATTGATGTTCACGCCATCCTTCTGGTCCTTCCAGTAGAACTCGTGCCTCTTGATTAGGGTGGATACCAGTGGGGTGTAGTGGGCCCTCAGGATTCTCTCCAAATCTGGCCAGGCCATTGTTTTTACATTTGTTGGAGCTGAGAGGGCTTTGGCCATTTTGAAAATGGTGGGGCCACAATGTGTGAAGAAGGCAGCTTGTTTCCGCCATTCCAAAATATTCATCAGGTCACTGCTTTCCAGGAACATCTGGATCAGTCGACGTAGGACTCCCAGTCCTTGGTTGTCAGGTTGAATGGTGCGGGTAGCATGTTGTTTCTGGCCATGTTGAGTTCTTTGTCTGGTTTGTTAGCCACATCTTCATTGTCCTGCTTATCTCAGTGATCCCACCTTTGTTGCCAGTGTTAAATTGTGGGAAAGAAATAATGTGGGAGACTCTAATTGCTTAGCTTCTTTATTGCATTGTTCAGAACAACTTGTAGTAGCTGTGGCAGCTCCTTTTACAGTGGAGCTGCTCCCAGCTACAACCAGTGATGTCTCTTTAAATTCCTGCCACTGTGGACCAACTAATCAGAGGTGCAATTATAAATATCTAACAGAAACCTTTTGTTCTGATATATGGTCTTTGCAATTGTATGTATATTTAAGTGAAAATAGATTAAGGTACTGGATTATTATTATAATTATCATATGAGCACTGTATTGAAAAATGAATAGGATAACAGATGCAAGGAATCCTGAATCTTAAAGAATTATATAGATGTGGGAAATTTACAAATTAAGTCTGTTTTGTAAGTTATTGAATTCTTCTGATCTAATCTACACGATTGTTAATAATGTAGAAAGTCACCCCCCTTTTGTATCCAGATCCACAGCATTTTAGATGAATAGCAATAGGAACTGAGGTATAGTTCAGAATTATTCTTGCCCAAACAAATCAAAGTTAATTGTAATTGTAATCATGAGGTTAGCTTTGAAAGTATAAGTCTATTATATGGAAAAATCTGAAGAATAAGGTAGAAATTTGAGCAGCATTTCTGCTGTTTCAAATGATGGATCATCTCATCTTCAAATGTGAATCAATACATCATCATCCTAGGAAAGAATAAATATTTAGAGAAATGTAACTGTACTAAAGTGTCAGTTTGAAATGGAGGAAATGTAACAACACTGCTAGGAATTAAGTTACAAAAATTTAGCAACAAGGAAGAAGCAACAGTAACTGCAAGTAGAGACAAAGGGCATGTAGAGCTTTTGTGCAAGATAATTCTATGGGGAAAATGACTTGTATACTCAAGTGAAATGCAACTCCATAGACAAACAGATATGTACACTAAAAACAAGGCAGAACTCCAAAAAAGATAATATCTCTGAAAATTTACTTCCCCTTTTCTTAAAATCAACTGTATAAAAGATCATGCTTTGATATTGTTCAGTGTCTCAGTCCCATTAATGGTTAGAGCCCTTTTACTGGAGCACTTCAATAAAAGTTTTTTTGAAAGTCCATCTCTGACATCTGGCTCTGATTGGTTTTTGTGGCAGGCTGATCCATTTTTTGGACCACACAATCACAATGCTTCAGGTGCTATAAAATACTTTATTTCCTAAAGTTTAGCAGAATTTGTTAATAAATCCAACCCTACCTCATCCAACCCACCATCACTCAAAACTAGGCACGCATGCCCCTAACTACCTCTATTCCAACTGCAACTGGCCTTAATTGCAAGCTACTCAATGAAAGAGGCCTTGTAAATAAAATATCTGGATTTCTCTTCTTATTAAATATGGCTAAATTTGACATCATATTTGTCTGTGAAACATGGCTCAATGCATCTCTCCCTGACTCCATTACCACAGTAAGAGACTATCATGTTTACCGATCAGATCGTGAAATCCGTAGGAGAGGTGGTGTTGCTATCTTCTATAAAAGTCCCAACATTTAAAAAACATCCAAGTTACCCAGGAGCTTGCTCTTCCTGAGACCATCGTCTGTGAACTTTCCTTAAATATCACATTTTGATTCTTACCATGTTACAGAGCCCCTGATTATGACATCGAACATGTAAACAAGTTAAATTCACTACTAACATGGGCAACATCCTGCCCACATGCTTTTATCTTTCTTGGTGACCTCAATCTACCTCATTTTAACTGGATCCTAAATGAATGTAAAATTGAATCCATACATGCAACCTTCAACAATGCTGTAACAAATCTGGGACTGCAACAATTAGTAACGAACAAGACTGGACTTTACAACTGCCTTGATCTCATCTTCTACAATAGTTTGAATTCAATTTATGGAATACAAATTGAAGAACCTTTTTCCAGCAGTAACCACAGCATGATTAACTTTTGTCTCAACATACCTCCACACAAAAATCAGCATAAATACAGGATCCCCAATTATAACTTCAAAAAAAGGCAACTATGATCTTATAGACAATGATCTCTCATCTCTTGATTGGCAACTTCTATTCACTGATACAATACTGTTGAAGACCATTACAACATATTTTTATTTGAAGACAAAAGAGTCATCAAACTATATGTACCAATAACAACTCCCCAAAACAGAAAAAACAAATTACCCATAACAATAAGGAAGCTTCAATACAAAAAGAAATCATTTTGGCGGAAAAACAAATCTGGTCACTTTGCCAACTTCAAAAGCAAATTCAAAGATTTAATGCCACCAGATAAAGACTGAATGCACCAATTATCACATTAAA
Source organism: Laticauda colubrina (assembly GCA_015471245.1). Classification (NCBI taxonomy): domain Eukaryota; kingdom Metazoa; phylum Chordata; class Lepidosauria; order Squamata; family Elapidae; genus Laticauda; species Laticauda colubrina. Next base: position 2,463,764 of record BLBF01000052.1, read on the forward strand.
CAAGAGGAAAACCTTCTATGCACCAATTCCACTTGCACTTTCTACAATTTTGTAAACAACAAACAAAAAGACTCAAGGTCCACCCCACCCCTGAAATGACAGCAACAAAGGCACCATTAAAGCTAACCTCTTTAACACATTCTTTGGCTCAGTATTTGTAAACAGCAATGGATCGTGCACAGAATTTCCTAGTCGAACAGCACACAACTACAATGTTCAAATACATATCAATTTTACAGAAGACAATGTTGAAAAAGCACTACACGACCTAAAACTATCTCTATCTATTGGACCGGAAGGAATATGTGCCTACTTCTTAAAAAAGCTATCCACTGCCATAGCCGAACTTCTTAGCATAATCTTTGAAAAATCCTTCAGGACCAGTTCCTTTCCAAACCTATGGTCACTGGCCATGATCATCTCCATCTTCAAAAAGGGAGACCCCAACCTAATTGAAAATTACAGACCAATCCGTTTAGGCTGCATCACCTGTAAAGTCATGGAATCAATTATTAACCAATCCATCAACTTCCACTTAGAGACAAACAACCTACTCTCTAACAAACAATTTGGTTTCAGAAAAAAACTATCCTGTAATCTGCAACTCTTATACTCCAGAAACATATGGACCACACAACTCGATCAGGACAAAGCAATATATTCAATTTACATAGACTCCTGTAAAGCCTTGGTACATGACAAACTACTCCTAAAACTAAATTCTTACGGTCTCTCTGGACACTTGCATAACTGGATAGAGGCATTCCTGTCAAATGGGCAACAAATAGTCAAAATTAGGAGCATCCTATCAAATTCTGTAACTGTCAACAGTGGTGTCCCCCAAGGCAGTGTTTTAGGACCAACTCTCTTCATACTCTACATAAATGACCTCTGTGATCATATTAAGAGCAACTGCATTCTCTTTGCCAATGATGTAAAGCTATTCAACACCACTGACAATACTGCTACCCTTCAAAAAGACCTCGACTATGTGTCAGAATGGTCAAACAAATGGCAACTTCAAATCTCAACAAATAAATGTTCTGTCTTACATATTGGCAAAAAAAAATATCAGAAAATAAAATACAAGCTGAATAGTCAAGACATTGTTGATGACCCAAACTCTGTCAAGGCCCTTGGAGTACTCATCTCTAATGATCTAAGTGCAAGAGCCCACTGTAACTACATCACCAAAAAGGCATTAAGATGTGTTAACCTTATCCTATGTAGCTTTTTCTCTGGTAATATCACACCAATACTTGAATACAGCTCATCAGTCTGGAACCCACATTACGTATCTGATATTAACACAGTTGAGAAAGTCCAGAAATATTTCACAAGAAGAATTCTCCACTCCTCTACTCAATTGCAGAATACCTTATGCCACCAGACTTGAAATTCTAGACCTAAACAACCTAGAATTATGCCAACTTCGGTCCAATCTAAGTATAATATATAAAATTATACATTGCAATGTCCTACCTGTCAATGTCCTACCTTCAGCTTCAACCATAACAATACAAGATCACACAATACAAGAGATACAAACTCAGAGTAAACCACAACAAACTTGATTGAAGGAAATATGACTTCAGCAACAGAGTGGTCAATGTCTGGAATACTCTACCTGACTGTTGTTTCTTCCCCAAACCCCAAAAACTTTAACCTTAGACTGTCTACTATTGACCTCACCCCTTTCCTAAGAGTTGTGTAGGGGGTGTGCATAAGCGCACCAATGTGCCTACCATCCCTGTCCTATTGTTTCTTTTTATTTTTCTTATATGTATCCATTTCATGTATTCATAACGATGTTTTTACTTATATCTGTTATCTTATAATCGCTTGACAAAATAAAAAAAATAATAAAATATCTATAAGTAGTGGGATTCCATTTCAGGATGCAGAGATGTTGATATAAAACATAACTATAATAAAGGTCTTTCTAGTTAACAGGAAGCATTGAAAGAATTAAGAAGAGAATTAGGGCTTCCCCCCTTACACCATGCTATTAATGATCAACATGGATTGGATTTGCAAAACGTAGTAGTAAAATATCCTAGATCTATAAATAACCTACTGTTTCTGGATTGAACCATGATTTGTTCAATCTTCCAGGTTCTCTAGTGTATCTTTTTTGAAGTCAGTGATATACAATAACATGCAAATGCACTCCAACTAACAAAACTGAATTTCTGTCAGCTAGGCAATATATGTGCTTTGGGATGGTGATTGTTGTTTATAGAGGGCAGCAACTGAGTCTAGAATCAGAACCACTTGGTAGCTACAGCAGTCCCTGGCTGTAGAGGTTTTCGTGCAATAAAAGATGCTGAATATGCATGCTCTGGGCTTCTGGGTTTAGCCAAGATCTGATGCTATTTATTCTCCTTGATTGCACATTCCGGTTGTGGTACAAAGGGCTAGCAGGAGATGTTCTCTTGTGCTAAATAATTTGAACACCATTTCCATTTCAATGCCACCAGTGATCTTTTCCCATCCCTCGTGGAAAGTGCTGTAGGACTTTAGGAGAGGGTAGAGGGAGTATTGTGGTGAAGTTGCACCTGCTGCCAAAGGACTTACTGCTGGTATTTTTTCTGATTTTATGCCTTCAGGTGCACTGTAGTTTTAGCTTTTCTCTCTTTATAAATCACAATTTCCCAAGTACAATAGTATTCTGCCAAATACCCTTATGACTACCAACAATTGTTTGAGCTAACAGAAATGTGCACAAAGTATAAGAGCCAGCATCATTCTATGAGGAAGAAGTTGAATATATTGGGAAGATATAGATTCATATCTCACTTTTAACATGGAACATTTTCACAGTTCTCCTCTTTCACCTTTGATATTCTTTGTGTAAAATAGGAATAGTTGTAGAATGATTCTTATTCTGCATGACTAATATATGAAATCAGCATAAAAACATAAGTCAAAATGTCTACATAATTACTATAAAATATTTCATAATTTGAAACAGTGACTGAAAGGAAAATGATCTAGTACTATAACTTAATGGAAGCAATATTCTTTGCAAGCCATAGTCTTCCTTTCAAATGTAGCATGAAGAGATTAATAGAAATTCCCACTGAAAGTTTAAAGTAAAGTGTATGAAGAAAAATGTATGTGAAATCCATTAATTTATAAAATATTTCCATGTCTCTCTACAAGAGCTGTGGCAGCACAATGGTTAGAATGCAGTACTTCAGGCTAGTTCTGCTGACTGCTTGGCTGCCAGCAATTCGGCACTTTGAATCGAACCAGCTCAAGATTCTCAGGTTTCAGGGCCTGTCACATTGGCCGACGGATGCAAAACGTTTGTAAAAAGGACACAGCGGACGAGAAAATGTTCCATCTGTTGTTATCCGCTCTCAAAAGTATCTCGAATTTGCATAACCAGAGCGGACAACAACGGAAAGGAATGGACGGGGGGGAGGACGTAGCCAGATGGCCCTGCCAGAGGGAGGAAGAGGCATATGCGTGAACGGGAGAGGAGGCAGTACTCCATCGAAGAGGAACATGAGGATGAGGTGCTGGAATGGCTGAGGGAGAACGAGTATCTTTGGCGGAAGGGACACAGGCTCTATCGAGACACCAAGAGGAAGCAGGCTGCTTGGAGAGAGAAGGTGGAGAGCCTGGGCTACACTTCGGAGGTGCTCCTCGGCTGGTGGAAGCAGATGCACACCTGGTACGGGAAGCTGCAACTCAAGAAATCTGGCCAGGCCACGGTCAAGCTGATGGACCAAGAGACCTACGTGATGGCCAAGTGCAGCTTCTTGGAGGGTGAGATCCACCACCACGGAGCAGCCCCTCTCACAACCCTCTCTCTCAGGCAGCCCGCAGAGAGCTAGTCCTCTTCTGGCCAAGAGTCAGCTCCTGTGTCCAGGCAGGTATCTGTGGAGCATGCCATGACGGAGACCCCCCCAACAGCTGCACTCCCCATGCCGGAGCGTGTGGAGGACCCCCTGAGGCAGTGAGAGCAAGGAGAGGGCACTTCCACCAGAGAACAACCCACATCCACCCCCAGCTCCACCTCTACAGAAAACAGGCAGAGAGGCAGACTGGAGGGGCAGAGCCACACTGTCCTGCTGGAGATCAGGGAGACCATCAGAAGCAGCGTAGATCTCCTCTCTCAGCTGGTACACACCGACGTCCCATCCTCCAACCGCAAGCCCTTCCTCACCTACATCAACCAGACCCTCATGAACATGTCGGAATCACAGTACCAGGTGATAAAGGACAGGATCACCGGTCTTCTTCACAACCTTCCAGACCCAGCTGAACCTGCTCCCACCAGTCCAGGCATGCTCCTCCATCCCAGGTGATGTCACTGCCCTTCCAAGGCTTTCCACAGGCCCTCACCTACCAAGGCTATGGCTACCAGGAGCTCCAGCAGCACAGGCAGCCCTTCCCAGTCCAGGCACAGGTACATCGGACACCACTGGTGCCACCGATGCCACCGATGCCACTGATGCTACCGATGCCAGCCACGCCACCAATGCCAGCCATGCCACAGATGCCACCCATGCCACAGATGCCACCGACACCACAGATGCCACCCACGCCTCACCTCGCTCACCTGCAGACCAGACATCCCCACTACACTGCTCCTTCCTCCACCCCACAGCCAACGCCGGCCTCAGAACATCTGTTATCGGTATTGGGGCTTACACCCCATGTCCTGGAGGAAGGGGCTCTCAACATCACAGGACTGAGCCATTTCTCTGAGACCTTCCTCCACACACCGTCCCCTGTTGTCCTCTCGGGGCCAGGCACCCCAATGACGCCTCAGACCAGCACTCCAGCAGCAGCCACCTCCACAGCACCTGGACCCTTCACTCCTGAGACTGGGCACGCGTCAGAGTGACCAAGAAGAGTGCCAGATTGGGTGGCTACCTGTTGACTTTATCTTTGCTTGGGACACTTGGGTCAAATGCCCTGTTCATTGTTGGGCCACTCAACATACATGGCACAATCTCATCCGTGTGATGAGATAGGCTGAAAGAAGCATCCATTAAGCATCTATCATCCTGTCTTGCCACTCCACTGCTCCAGCTGGGGAGTTGCACCAGTGTTTCAGGAGGTTGCGCTGCTTCTTCCCTTCATGTGAGGCTCTGTTGGGGCCTTGCACATCCACAGTATCTATCAGGTTTCGCCCTTGCCTCCATTCTACAGGCTCCATGTCCCCATTGCCTTGTTGGAGGTCCACGAACTCTTTCTGCAGCACTGGGTAGCGGGTGCCCATGAGATTGTGCAGGATGCAGCAAGCTTCCATGATCCTCCTCACGGGCTATGGACGATGCTGCATGATGGTGAGAAGTACCTGGAACCTGTTGGCCAGGATTCCAAAGGAGTTCTCCACCACCCGCCTTGCCCTGGACAGCCTGTAGTTGAAGATCCTCTCTTCATGGGTGAGGCATCTGGAAATGTAGGGCTTCATGAGGTAGGTTCTGAGGGAGAAGGCGTCATCCCCCATGATGAAGTAGGGCACATCTTGTGTGTCGTTGGGCAGGGGGTCTGGATCTGGGAAGCCCATGATGAGGTTCCATTCCAGCCCCTCCTTGAGGTGACTGGCGTTGTATACCTGGGCATCTGAAGATGAGCCGTTGCTTGAAACATCGATGTACATGAACTTGTAGTCAGCATCGACCATGGCAAAGAGGATGATGCTGAAGAAGCCCTTGTAGTTGAAATAAGGGGACCCTGACTTGGCTGGAGCTTTGCAGGCCACGTGCTTGCCATCTATGGCTCCAACAGTGTGGGGGAAGTTCCACCTCTGATACCACTCTTCTGCAACTTTCTTCCAGCCTTCTTCAGTGGAGGGACACCGGAGGAGCTCCTCCAGGTATTCTTCAATGATGGCCTGCACCTCTTCTCTGACCACAATGTTGATGGTGTTGTGTGGCACCCTCCATCCGTACTGCATGTTCCTATACGTGGTCCCTGAGGCCAGGTGGCGCAGAGTCAGTGCCACCTTCAGCCCAGGGTCCAGGCTGGGCCAGAGGTTGGTGCACTGCTTGGTCAACCTAGGTCTCAGCAGCTCCACAAGTTCATCAAACATGGTTGGAGGCATTCTCATGAAGTTCTGGAATGCACGAGGGTCTTCGTTCCTCAGCTCCACCATCAGCTTGTTGTACAGTCTGTACTCTGCTCTTCTGGTGATTCATCTTCAGACCCAGACACTTCTTGGCCGCCTCCTTTTCTTTACGTAGAACAGGTGAAAGAGACTGTAGATGGCTTCGCACTGTTGTAGAACGATGGTGACTACCAAAAGGAATGTGTGATGATCCATGGTGGAGATAACTGGATGCTGTAGAAGAGCAAGAGCAAGAGCAAGGCTGAAGAGGTCTACACCGCAGGGCTGCTGGACTGAAACTGAGATCCAGGTGAGTTCCTCCCCCTTTTATAGGAAATATAGGTTTTCCACTCAATGTCCTTTTGCATCCTCTAGACATCCTGCAGACATCCTAAATATCCGAGATACGTCCCCTCTGCAAACGTTTTTTCCGTTTTAATGCTTTATATGCGAGCTGCATCCGCTTTCATCCTTTCTACGTCCGTGCTACTAATGCTTTGTGTCCGTTCCGCATCCATTTCGCTTCCTCCCTGTTTCCGTTTTCTGCTGGAGTGGATTTGAGTTGCACGGATGAGCAGCGGATGCCTAGTGGATATAGCGGATGCATAACGGATGATGACGGATGTAGAACGGATGTTCCCCGTATGCGTTGCAGATGCAGAATGGACGCATTGGATACATTTTCCGCTCAAAAATTTTTGTGCAGCTCAAAACTTTTTGAGCAGATGAAATGTCAGTAGACAGATGCTGGACGGATAGAGAGGATGAAAAACGGATGCAGTGAGTACAGAACGGAAGCATCGCGTTAACCAATGGATGGCAAGTGTTTCTCTCCCTTTTACATCCTCTTTCTATCCGTTGGTGCTGTGTGATAGGGGCTTTACATCCTTCTGAAGTCAGTGAAATGAGGACTCAGATTATTGGGGGCAATATGCTGACTCTGTAAACCACTTAGTGGGGGCAATATGCTGACTCTGTAAACCACTTAGAGAGGGTTGTAAGGTACTATGAAGTGGTTTCTAAGTGCTATTGCTATATATCATGTTACCCTGAATTCTCAGTTGTTGCTTGTGTTTGATTCCTACAGTTGTTTCTTCTGTTTCTTTCCTTCTATCTCAGATTCAGACATGCATTTCTTTGTATAGATAGACCTTGAGTTACTATTGTTATGGATCCTGCCCTCTTGAGTGGCAATAAGTGCTGGATTTTTTCAGCCCACTACATGTACCTTGATATAGTCAAAATAGCATACAAGCATCCACTGCTACTCCTTCAGAATATATGATATGTTTTGGTGAAATTTACCACTTTCATTGGGCATATTTTGTACCAGTTGAAGCTTTCAACTTCAAGGGCAGCCTTAACTAAATCAAACTGACAGAAGATACCAATGCTTTCATCACTATTGCTAAGCTATCCCTATCAAGGAACAGTTATAGTCAGTGGTGTGCTGGTGCCAACTCATACTGGCTTGCAAGCACCAATTGTTAAATTTTCAGGACTTTTGTGAATTGGTCACAATGTTATTCAGCTGTTTGGAAGCCAGCATTACTGCAGTAGCAGCAGCAAAGGAATCAGCAGAGCTGGTTGTTATTTATTTATTAGCACACCACTAGCTATAGCTCAGGTTTGAGCAAAGATAAAAGATACTCCTAGTTTTGAGTACAATCTGAGTTTCTACTTATGAATGCTAAAGTGGTAGCATCCGAGAACAAGCACCTACTGCACTATTTTATCCAAAATAGAAAATATTTTATATCGCGGGACAATGTAGTGGACCATCCATAATGCCTCTATCTTGTTGAAATTTGCTGCCTGCATATTGGGTTTTATCTAGCCTTTCGTAAAAAAGGTGTTGAGGCTCTAGAAAATGTGCAGAGAAGGATGATTAGGGGACTGGAGACTAAAACATATGAAGAACAACTACAGGAACTGGGCTTGGCTAGTCTAGTGAAGAGAAGGACGAGGAGAGATATGATAGCAGTCCTCCAATATTTGAAGGGCTGCCACAGAGAGGAAAGACTCAAGCTATTTTCTAAAACACCTGTAGGCCAGATAAGGAATAATGGATGGAAATTGAACAAGGAGAGATTTAACTTGGAAATAAGGAGAAACTTTCTGACAGTGAGAGCAGTCAACCTATGGAACAGCTTGCCTTTGTGGAGCTTCCATTGCTTGAGACTTCCAAAAAGAGATTGGACTGCTGTTTGTCAGAAATGGTGTAGGGTCTCCTGCTTGGGTGGGGGGTTGGACTAGATGATCTATAAGGTCCCTTCCAACTCTGTTAAACTAAATTTTTGTGGTATGGTGATCAAAATTGGTTGCAGAATTCCAGGTGTGGTTTTACTAGGGTTTTATAAAGTGGTACTAGTACATCATGTGATCTTCATTCTGTGCCTCTGTTTATACAACTCAGGATTTTATTAGTTTTATTGGTTACTGCTGCACACTGCTGGCTCATATTCATATTCGGCTCATATTCCACTAGGACTGCAAGTTGCCTGTCATAGTTACGTTTTTGAGCCAGGTCTCACCTAATCTGTACTTATAACTTTGATTTTTTTCCTGCCTAAATGTAAAGCTTTGCTTTTCTCTGCATTGAAATTCATTTTGTTGGATAGGGTCCATTGTTCAAGTTTGTTAAAATCTTTTTGAATCCTGAACTTATCTTCAGAGGTGTTGGCTATTCCTGCCAGTTTAGTAGATTTGATGAGTTCCATTTCTATTCCCTCATCTAAGTGAATATGAATAGATATGAAGAGTACTGGGCCTAAGACAGAGCCTTGTAGTCTCCCACTGCTTACTTCTCTCCTTGTGGATGTAGTACCATTAAGGACTACTTGTTGTGTATGGTTTGTCAGCCAGCTATAAATCTATCTGCTGGTGATGTTGTCTATTCCACATTTTTCTAGCTTACCAAGAAGTATGTTGTGGCCTACTTTCTCAAATGCTTTACTGAAATCTAAGTATATACTATGTACACAGCATTTTGCTGGTCTACTAATTTAGTCACTTTATCAAAGAATGAAATAAGATTGGTTTGGCATGATCTATTTTTAACAAACCCATACTAGTTATAACTTCATTTGCTTCTAATTATTCACAGATCTATTTTTTAGGATCTTCCCAGGTATTGATGTTAGACTGATTGGTCTGTAGTTTCCTGAGTCTGGGATGTAATCTGTCAGGTCCCAGTAATTTATATTTGTCAAGGTCAGACAGATGTTCTCTTAACATTTTCTTGCCTATTTTTATTTTTATTTCTAGTTTTTATTTTAGTAGTTTTTCAATATGTTAGGCTATAATTTCTTTTTGCATGAAAACTCATGCAAACAATGAGTTAAGCAGCTCTGCTTTCAACTCTACTTCCTACTTCCTGGTCATCTTCTCTCTTTAATGGACCTATTGTTTCCTTGACTTTTTTCTTGTTAGAAAGAAACTATTTGTTTCTAACTTGTTGAAAGAAACTATTTTTTGTTATCTTTGATTTTTGTTGCAAATCTTTGTTCATTCTGAGGCTTTACTTTCCTGACTTCATTTTTGCATGTTCTGGTTATCTACTAATAATCAGCCTTAGTTACCCATGTTTCCCTAAAAACAAGACCCGGTCTTATTTTCTTTTCAGCCCAAAACAAGCACCAGGTCTTATTTTCAGGTGATGTCTTACTTGCTCACCTTTGGCCCGCCACACCCAGGCTTCCCATGCCCTAACATGTGTCGGGCTGCTGTCTAACTTCTTCTGTAGCTGCTTCGGCCACTTGTGGCCAGATGCCATGTGTGTCATGCTGGTGCTGCCACTCATGGCAGAACACTGCAAGACTCATTGTACTGTTGCTGCCACTTGCGGCAGTACACTGCATGGATCCTTGCAATGGTGCCACCACTCATGGCAGTATGCGTGCATGTGCAAAGACAGATACCACATCATTCCTTCACAGAGATTAGAGTGGATAATAAATAATGAATAATGAATAAAAGAGATAATAATAATACTATATAAAAAATCACTGACAAGCCAAACTGCCGACTTTGCAATGACAAAGTTGAAACTGTTTCATATTTAATATGTGAGTGTGGCAAAATCACACAAACTGATTACAAAGGTAGACATGACCTGAGTTGCTAAATTAAGCCACTGTTCATTATGTTAAAAATATGACTTATCTGTATCCAAAAGGTCATGGGAACAAAAAGTGGAAAAATTGTTGAAAATGAGAAGGTGAAGATCTTGTGGGACTTTCATTCAGATCATCATTTGGAACACAGATATCAGAGTTGTTGAAAACTGAAGCGTACAACCAGATGGTGGGCAGGGCTTAACTAGGACTTATTTTTGGGATAGGACTTATATTAGGCACAGGTGTGAACATCAGACTAGGGCTTGTTTTTGGGATAGGTTGTAGTTTTGCGGAAACATGGTATTTGTCCCTCTTTCCATTTTTTGTTCTTCTCCTTTTTGTCTTACAGTCTGTCAGAGAGATCTTTGTGCAGCCATGCTGGTTTCTTGTTGTTGTTTTTCTTTTTCAGTGGTATTGTACTTCACTGGGCTTTTATGATTGCATTTTTCAGAGTTTCCCACACTTCCGCAATGTATGTTGTTTTCCCCTTTAGGATTTTCATTTATGGAATCTTTTCTATGCTTTCTCTGAGTTTGTTAAAATCAGGTCTTTTAAAGTTAAAGACACTGGTTGTATTATTTTCTATTGCTTGTGTTGGCATTATATTGAATTCCTGTACAGGATAAGATATAATACTTTCTTTTCCTAAATAAAGGCCAGGAATCTGTTCAAATAATATTTTAAAAATCTAGCTTAAATATCCAAAGCAATTAAATAGGTATTTATAGTTTCTGACATTTCTGCACTTTTAGCAAATATATAGTATTATACTGTATGATTCTGTGATCAATTCCCCATCGCTTGTTAGAAGTTAACATGATAGCTCTGGTGCCTCTACAGATGAAAAATGGTTGTGTTGTGGTTCATACAGAAGAGGCTCATTAACATGTGGATACAGCCTCTAGCTCTGTAAACCAAGATGTAAAAGAAAGAGTTATCAACCAGTCAGAACTCCCCCCTATGGTGGAAGAGAAAATGTGTATCTACAAACAGATATGATATAAGAATAATTCACTACAACCTGAATTGCATTTCATAGGCCAGCTAAGCTCATTGTGAACTAAAGCTGGTTACACAAAAGGCAAGTTGGTGGGGGTGGTGGGGGGGAAAGGACCATTAATCATATTTCTCAGCTCTTTTTAGCTGTGGAGGAAGAATATTTTTCCAACAGGTGATAAACTTCACCTCTGTCTAGTACATGCAAAAGAAGTCATTTCTACCTTCTACCCTATCTCCCAGCCCACTCTTGCACAGATGTTAATCTCTCACCTAAACCCAAGCAGCCACTGGCTTCCTCTGCAGAATTGCTTGGGGATGGGGGGTGGGGAGAAGATAAAAGACCCCTTGACCTTGGAGGAATCACTTTGCTTTGAATACCCTGGCCCCCATTTCCCTGGTCCCTGCCTCTCTTCTCTCCCTTCCCCAAATAGCAAATAACTGGCTTCTATGATAAAAGGAGTATAATGAAAATATAAACAACAATGATGACAACAACAACTAAGTTTATATAGGGCTTGGCTTGACAGAGGGAAGATTGATATTCCATGATGCTTTGTCTTGATGAGACAATGAAAAATAACCACCCCAGCAGCTGTGTCAATATCAGACTTGGTAATGCACCACTAGCTGTGGGTTTTTATTTAATCCGCTTTGCTTTAAGATGATAACGGTTGTTACTTTTCAGTGCCTGTCTGTCAGTACCCCAGTCTTGCAATATTCCTCTGCAGCTCTGTGAGCTGGTTTCATTTATTTTAAAATACCATTTCACACACTGCTGACTTTTAACAGTGTTCTGTGTGAGTTTGTGAGATTGAATAGTGACAGAAACAACACTTTTTATGAGAATACAGAATATTAAAAATGGGGCACAATATACAGATGGTGGTTTTTACTATACTTGTTCTCCCCCCTGCTCTGGCTCCTGCTACTCAGTTTTCCCACTGAATGCATTTGTAGTAACAGCATAAATGTCACTTCCACTGATGGCCTTTTGGCATTTCATTTAAATGGGAATTCAATTCTTGATCCAGTTCCTGCTGCTAACAATGCCTTCCCCTTTCCTTTTTTACATCCATAGGATTTCAAGAATAAGGCCAGACAAGGAATAATGGATGGAAACTGAACAAGGAGAGATTTAACCTGGAAATAAGGACAAACTTTCTGACACTGAGAACAATCAACCACTGGAACACCTTGCCCTCGGAAGTTGTGGGAGGGCTATCACTTGAGACTTTCAAAAAGAGATTGGAATCCCATCTGTCAGAAATGGGATAGGGTCTCCCACTTGGGCGGGGGGTTGGACTAGATGATCTACAAGGTCCCTTTCAACTCTGATTATCTGTTATCTGTTATCAGATCTTGATAGAATCCTGCTACTCCAGCTGATTTCAACTGTGGCCAGCAAATACAAAGGTGGTGGCCACACCTCAACTGTTATTTTGAGCAAGAGTGATCCCTCCATTGGCCAATGTTCTTTCTTCAGTCCACTCTAGGTTTAGTTGCTTTTCCCACCTAATCTCCATTGCAAGATGATGGGAAGTAGTGCCTTCTGGGGTCAAAAAGAAATTTCTCTCAGCCCTTATAATAAGAGATCGGAAAGAAATTGCTTTTGAATTAAGAAGGCAAAATGTTAACAATACAAATAGTCCTCATTTAGTGACTGTCTTGTTTAGTGACCATTTACTAATACTATTAACGTACTAAACAGTGATGAAAAAGTAACTTGACTATCAATCTTCCCTGACATATTACTCCCTCTCAGCCGGTGCCCAAAGAGCACTTTGGTATGCAATCCAATTTAGCTTGGCATTGAAGGTGAAAACAACATTCCTGGGTTAAGGCTAGGTCCCACTGGCCGACGGACGCAAAACATATGCATAAAAGGACATAGCGGATGAGCAAAATTTCGGGGGTGGCTCCATCCGTTGTCATCTGCTCCAAAAAGTGGCAAAAATTTGCATAAAAAGAACGGAATAGAACGGTAAAGAACGGACATGGGTAGTATGTAGTGGGGATGTTAAACGGATGTTCATAGGAAGCCTAGCGGATGACAGCAGATGGAAGTGGATGACACCTCCGAAAGGGTTCCAGGGGAGAATTGTGAAGCAGACACATAGCAGAAGGGGCGGATGCATAGCGGATGAAGCGGATGCATCACGGACGCCTATAGGAAACAAGTATCTGAAGAAGTATCTGGAACCTGTTGGCCAGGATTCCAAAGGTGTTCTCCACCACCCGTCTTGCCCTGGACAGCCTGTAGTTGAAGATCCTCTCTTCATGGGTGAGGCATCTGGAAGTGTAGGGCTTCATGAGGTAGGTTCTGAGGGAGAACGCGTCATCACCAATGACAAAGTAGGGCACATCTTGTGTGTCATTGGGTAGGGGGTCTAGATCTGGAAAACCCATGATAAGGTTGCGTTCCAGCCCCTCCTTGAGGTCACTGGTGTTGTATACCTGGGCATCTGAAGCTGACCCATTGCCTGAAGCATCGATGTAGATGAACTTGTAGTCAGCATCAACCATGGCAAAGAGGATGATACTGAAGAAGCCCTTGTAGTTGTAATAAGTGGACCCTGAGTTGGCTGGAGCTTTGCAGGCCACGTGCTTCCCATCTATGGCTCCAATGGTGTGGGGAAAGTTCCACCTGTGATACCACTCTTCTGCAAGTTTTCTCCAGTCTTGTTCAGTGGTGGGGCACTTGAGGAGCTCCTCCATGTATTCTTCGATGATGGCCTGCACCACTTCTCTGACCACTTTGCTGATGGTGTTGTGTGGCACCCTCCAGGCATACAGCATGTTTCTGTATGTGGTTCCAGAGGCCAGGTGCCACAGAGTCAGTGCCACCTTCAGTCCAGGGTCCAGGTTGGGATGGAAGTTGGTGCTAGGCTTGGTCAACCTGGGTCTCAGATGCTCTACAAGTTCATCAAACATGGTTGGTGGCATCCTCATGAAGTGATGGAATGCATGAGGGTCTTCATTCCTCAGCTCCACCATCAACTGGTCATACAGTCCAAACTCCATTCTTCTCACGATCCATCCTCGGACCCACACAGCTCTTGGACGTCTCCTTCTTCTCCTTCTGTATAAAAGGTGAAACAGTCTGAACAGGTTTTGGTTCTGGTGATGAATGAGCACAGCTATCATATGGACTGTGTCATGATCCATGGTGGAGAACAATTGATGATGTGGAAGAGCAAGACCAAGGGTGAAGAGGTCTGTACACCATGGCTGCTGGACTCATACTGAGATCCAGATGATTTTCTCCCCCTTTTTATAGGAAATATCGGTTGTCTGCTAGGTGTCCTTCTACATACTCTAGACATACTGCAGACATCCTAAATATACGAGATACATCCCAGATACAAATGTTTTGTCCATTTTAATCCTTTATATACGAGATGCATACACTTACATCCTTTCCATTTCCGTGCTACTAACGCTGTGTAGACGTTCCATATACCTTTCGTTTCCTCCCTCTTTCCATTTTCAGCTGCAGCGGATGTGAGTTGAGGGGATGGTCAGAGGATGCAGAGAGGATACAGCAGATGTTTAATGGATGATAACGGACATAGAACGTTTGTTGCCCGTATATGTCGCGGATGTACATCGTACACGGCGGAAACTTCATCCGTTCACAAAGTTTTGTGCAGCTCAAAACTTCTTGGGTGGATGAAATCTCAGTGGATGGATGCTCGAGGGATAGAGCGTATGAAACATGTATGCAGTGAGTACACAGCGGATGCATAGCATTTTCCAACGGATGGCAAGCTTTTTTTAACGTTTTACATCCTCTTTGCATCCGTAAGTGCAGTGGGACTGGGGCTTTAGGAAGCACAGAATGTAAGAAGAAAACTGATAGCTTTGGTGAAAATCAGAACCAGGTTTTTCTAATATGATGTGTGGATGGGGTTAGATCCTCTCCACAGCAAATGTTACAAAATTAATCCACATTCTGAAGGCAGATCAGTATGCCTAATGTGTTGCATTTCCCTCAGGAGAAAATGAATATAGGCTGCAGAGCAGAGGTGGTATTCAGCAGGTTCTGAGCAGTTCTGGAGAACCGGTAGTGGAAATTTTTAGTAGTTCAGAGAAGTGGCATATACCACCTCTGATTGGCCCTGCTCCCATCTATTCTCTGCCTCCCGAGTCCTAGCTGATCAGCTGGGTCTTCTTTTGTTGTCCTGCACAGGGGAAGGGAGCTGGAAAGCAGGTTAGTGGGGTGGGGAAGGAATGGGGATTGCACAGTATCCTTCCCCTGCCCTGCCTACCAAGCCATGCTCACAGAACTGGTAGTAAAAAAAATGTTGAATCTCACCACTGCTGCAGAGATAATAAAATTCATTTCAGAGGGGTACTTTGTGACCTCCATTCCCTTTCACTGAAAAGTAGTGTTTTAGTATAGTAAATAGTAAGATGGTCTGAATAAGGAGAGATACAGAACATTGCTGATATCCCTTTTCATATTTGATTGAGACAGTGACAATTTTCTTTCTTCAACAGCTGAGGGGATTTGCAAAATTCCAGTTCTTCCTTGCTCATGTGGATGCCAGATTCTCTCTGTATAGCCTCTCACTTTGCCAGAAACAGAATTCCAAAAATAAAAGTGTTTTCTCTTGTATGTGTGATATCTGCATGTATTTCTGTTTTTAATGTAGTTTTTCTTCAGAAGCTTCTTGATCTGTGAATGTTTTTCACAGTGTTAATCACAACATGCAAAGTATAAAATGACTATTTTAAAATTTTCAGTTAATTAGCCTGACTTTAAACAAAAAAAATCTAATGTTTATTACACCTCACTTGTTTTTTTCTTCAAAACTCAGAGTAGTATGCATGGTTCTATTTCCACTTCTATTTTCACACTAACTTTGTGAAAATTATTTTCATACTTGTACATAAACTTGATAGAGAGGGAGTATTCAACCTATACAGTAATCATCTACTTGAGCTTTGTCTTTGAGGGGGACCATAAATGGATCATCCAATGAAAGTTTAATATTCCACACTAGGTTTCTGAGGGCTTTCTCACACTACATCCTTCAGCTGCTTCTGTCCCATGCAAGAACTGGCTAGAAATAAAGCCTCTTACGAAATTCCTTTCAGGGTTTCAACCCTTCCCCCCCCCCCCTTTGGTCACACTGCTAACCAGGTGTTGTGTCCAGACTATTCAATTAAATGTGGGCCCATTTGATGAATTTCCCTGCTTATTTTCCCAGCTTCTTTTCCCCATCCCTGCCAGAAAAACAAGTGCCAAATGTTGCCCCTTCTTGGGCATGTCTTTTGAGGAATAGTGAAAAAATGAACAATCTTTTTAGTGTTCTTTTTACTTCAGTAAAAAGTCAAACTTGTCAATGTCATCCAATTAAAAGACAAAACAAAAACCCCAATATATTTTAATATATAGATGAGTGAACATTTTGCTCATATCCAAAAATGATTCCATATAAAAAGCAGCAAAATTTTTATGTATCTGAATTCTGTATTCAAATGATTTTTTTTTTAAACTGAAATCAAAAGGCCAAATTCAGAATCCAAGAACCAAATCTAATTTTCAGATACTTGCACTCGCATCACTGCAATGGTGCCATTTATTTTAAATAATGAATTGAACCAAGTTAGAGTTCCATTTTATCTCTTTTGCCAGACTTGATTCTGAAAGAGAAGTGGAGAAGCAGAAAACTTAGTGTCTTCAGAACATGCCTGTCTGTTTCAAGGCAAAAACTGGAGCTGTAGCATCTGAACCAATAAATGATTTAATATTTATTGAGGCAAAAAAAGATTTCACTAGTTGTTGAGCTGCTGTAATGTCAGAAAATGTTAATGAACATTAAAGTCTTAGCATAACAAGAAAGAGATGCAATTTACTGTTGATGGGAAATTTTAAGAATGGTTCTGCTCCTGTGCTTTTAATAACAGATTGACATGCCAAAATTGAGCTGACCAGTCTTTTCCTATCACTTTATCTCAATACCAGGAGAATCAACTTTCAGACTGCAGTTAAAGCTACAGGACATATTTTAACATAAAGAGGAGGCAACCAATTCTAGGTGGGAAAGGAAGGAGTGGGGGGAGGAAACAGTGTTACTATGAATGATGTCTCCTATCCTCTGTAACAGCAATGAGAAACAAATTGAGGATTAATCATCCTTGATATTTTTATGTGACAGGGACATAGAAGTAATTAAAAATGACAATTACAAATATTTGTAATTGCTTCAGTATCTGCCTCAGTATTTTTCTAGTGCTATCAGTCCAGAAAAAAAATCTACTGCACCACTAAGGCAATACTAGATGCCAAAATAAGCTGCCTATTCCATATACTTTCCCCATCACTTTATGTCTATGCTTGACACATTTTGTTGAAGAGATGAGGGTGAACTAAGCCTGTCAATCCCATGTGAATGAATTTGTTTATTTAATGAAGAAGTGCTCCAGAAAGACAGTTCCTAGGGATACCTATCAGAAGGTTGTTGTTGCTCTTAATCGCAAAGTGATGTCTGACCCATCGCGACCCCATGGACAATGTTCCTCCAGGACTTCCTGTCCTCTAACATCCCCCAAACTCCATTTAAGCTCATGCCAAGTGCTTCCATCCATCCACCTCATTTTCTGTCATCCCCTTCTTCTTTTGCCCTCAATCTTTCCCCACATTAGGCTCTTCTCCAGTGAGTCCTTCCTTTTCATTATGCAGCCAAAGTGTTTGAGTTTCATCTTCAGGATCTGGTCTTCTAAAGAGCAGTCAGGGTTGAACTCCTCTAGGATTGACCAGTTTGATCACCCTGCAGTCCAAGGGACTTACTGGAGTCTTCTCCAGCACCATAGTTCAAAGGCCTCAAGTCTTTGGCTACTATTCTGTCTTTTTCTTTAACAAATTATTAGCTGAAAAGGAAGACAAAAAGAACTCCAAATGTATTTTATCTCTATAACATAAAAAATAAATATCATGAAGTTAAATGAACTGTAATAGAGGGTTCTATTATGGCATAGAAAGCAAGGATGCATGGTATCTACTAATGTTTGCCATTCTTGCTTTTATTTATTTTAATTAAACTAGAAATAAATCAGAATGAAGTTAAGTGAAGATTTGCTTGATCACAGAAGTAAAGAAAAGAGAGAAAAGCCTCTTACAAACGGTTTATAAAACATGGATTAAATATTTATTTATTTATTTATTTATATTTTATTTATTTGTTTGTCAAACATGTACAAGATAACAAGTGTAGGTATGAACATAGATTTGAACAAAGGAAGTAAATATGGATAAATGGGGATAGTAAGACAGGGATGGTAGGCATGCTCTTGTGCTTATGTGCTTATGCATGCCCCCTTTAGGGACATCTTAAGAATGGGGTGAGGTCTACAATAGACAGTTTGAGATTGAAGCTGTGAAGGTTTGAGACCTAATAGAGTTAGGTAGAGTGTTCCAGGCATTGACCACTCTGTTGCTGAAGTCATATTTTCTTCAGTCGAGTTTGAAGCAGTTTACCTTAAGTTTGTATTGATTGTTTGCCTGTGTATTATTGTGATTGAAGCTGAATTGACTGGCATGATGTTATAGCAGTCAATTTTGTGAACTATGCTTAGATTGGACCGCAGGCGGCACAGTTCTAGATTGTCAAAGCCCAAAATTTCAAGCCTGGAGGCATAGGGAATTCTATTGTGAGGAAAGGAGTGGAGTACATTTCTCGAGAAATACCTCTGAACTCGGTCAATTATGTTAATGTCGAATATGCAGTGTGGGTTCCAGGCGGACTAGCTGTATTCAAGAATTGGTCTGGCAAAGGTTTTGTATACCCAAGTTTACAATCCAATGTTACTGGAGAAGAAGCTTTGCAAAATAAGGTTAACAACTCTTAATGCTTTTTTGGCAATGCTGTTACAGTGGGCTCTGGGGTTAGATCATTTGAGATAAATATTCCTAGGTGAGTGATGGCAAACCTATGGCATGCATGCTGGAAGTGGCATGCAGGGCTATCTCTCCAGGCATGCAGAGTCATTGCCCATTGCTTTTCGGGGTTCTGGCGCATTGGCCATCAAGCCTTTCAGTTTGTGACATGCATGTGCATGCAAAGACAAGCTGGCTGAGACACAAGCACATGCCGGAACCCAGAAGAACAACAGGTGATGACTTGCATGCCCAAAGACAAGGAGAGGGGATCCTGGTGATCGCTTTCTAGGGGAGTAGAGTTGTGGGCCTAGAGAGGTGGGCCAGGGCTTTTTGCATGGCCTCAGCTCTCCAGCCTGCAGCACCAATGAAAAACTGTGGTTCAGAGCACCTGGTCGGCTTGGGCACCTCAGAAGAGCAGTGGCGGTAGCGGCAGCAGGACAAGGGACAGGAGTGACTGGCCAGCCCTCCTGAGGCAGATTGCCTCCCTGACAGTGGCTCCTCTTCCTCCAGCATTCCAGCCAGAAGGGGCAGCATGAGAACCACTGCTGCCCCTCGACCCTGGCTGGCTGCAGAGCATGCTGCTCTGGGTGGAAAGGTGAATACATACACCTGCCGCTGCTCCAAGGTGCACTGTCAGTACCTCATGGGTTAATCCATGTGCATCCCTCCACCTCCCCCCAACCTCCTTATGCTCCGTCCCACACTCTGGACTGAGCTGAAACGGGCAAAGGAGGCTGGGTTGATCCACGCAGCATGACAATCCAGGAAAACTGGGTGTCCAGAGGGCCATTCCGGCTCTGGGGAAAGAAATGAGCTGACCCTTGACCTTGGCTGGCTGCCCTGTGCACTGCCATCCCTTGCCCCTGGCCAGCCACCCTGCATGTGCTGCTCTGGGTGGAAAGGCAGGCCATTCTGGCACTGGGAATAGAACTGAGCTGCCCCTCACCCCTGGCTGCCTGCCCCCCGCGCTGCTCTGAGTGGAAAGATGGGCCATTATGACACTGGGGAAAGAATCAGGCTGCCCAGCCTAGGCAGAGCACCAAGCTGGCTGGCTGAACCAGAGGCCCACCAGCCGCTGCCACTGCTGCCACCAAGCCAGGAACTCCATGGCACACTTAGCAGCTGGGCTCGGTTGGCAGCAGAGAAGTTGCCAGGGCACCCGTGTTCCCTGAGGGGTTTCAGGTTTCCATTTGGGCTTGTTGGGACCTCACCTCTTTGTTGGAGCCAGGACTTTGAGGAACTCTTGGCTGGCAAGCTGTGGAGTGATCCAATTCTGGCTTGCCAAGTGAGGGATGCCTGAACTGTGCTTTGTAAACTGAAGTTCATCTGCAGTCCAGAGTGCCTGGCCAGCTCCTGCCACTGCTGGGGGGAGAAACCACCAAAGACCTGGCTCACTAGTGGGGGAGCAGCTGTGGCAGCTGGCTGGTCATTCCTGCCCCTTGTACTGCAGAAGTGGCATGAGCGGGGGGCTGCACTCTTCCTGGCCCTGACAAAATCTTTGGTGACTCAGCAACAGGAGGTGTGTGCCCGCATCCTGGGCATCCCTGTTGCACATATGGCTGAGATGACGGGTGGGTTTTGATTTCCTTTTTATCCTTTTTATGTGCCTGTTTTGGGAGGAACGTCTGTTGGATGCCGGGGTAAGAGGCGTGCCAGTTGGGAAGTAGTCACACTTCCTTAGCAGAAGTGGTGAGAGGGGAGTTATGGCTTGTTCTCTGTGGCGGGTGTGGTGGGGCACTTCATTAGCACTTTTTTGCTTTCTAGCATGCATATGCGCACTGGCCAACTGGTCTTCATGCACACATGCGCACCAGAAACTGAAAGACTAGGTGGGTGAGGGGCGTGCCGGAAACTGGGTGCTCTTCTGGTTTCTGGCATGCAGGATTGTGTGTGGGTGTGCACTCTCCTGTTTTGGCATGCGGTGCCAAAAAGGTTTGCTAATACTGTCCTAGGTCCTTGACAGTGTGGGTCGTCTAGAAGATCATTTCTGCCTAACTTGTATTTTGTATTCTGGTTTTTATTGCCAATGTGGAGGACAGAGCATTTGTTAGTTGAAATATGGAGTTGCCAATTACACAACCATTCTGACACAAAGTCTAGGTCACTTTGAAGGGCAGCAGCATTATTGGTGGTGTTAAATGAGTTTACATCATCGGTGAAGAGGATGCAGCTGCTTTTAATGTGATCACATAGATTGTTGATGTAAAGCAGAAAGAGTGAGGGTCCTAAGACATTGCCTTGGGGGACACCACTATTAACTGGTGTTGAATTTGATAGGGCCCTCCCCATTTTGACCATTTCTTGCCTGTTTGACAAGAACATGGCTATCCACATGCAGGGATCTGGAGATGCCATTAGAATTAAGTTTCAGCAGTAGTTTGTCATACACCACTGAATCAAAGGCTTTGCCGAAGTCTATGTAAATTGTGTCTATTACTTTATCCTGGTCAAAATGCATGGTCCAAAAGTTTTTCCAATATAGGAATTGCAGATTACAGGACAAAATTTTTCTGAAACCAAACTGCTTGTTAGAAAGCAGGTTGTTTGTTTCTAAGTGGGGTGTGTGTGTGATGGATTGGTTTATAATTGATTCCATGACTTTACAGGTGATGCAACGCGGTGATTAATCGTCTGTAATTTTCTACGAGACTAGGATCTCCCTTTATAAAAATAGGTATGACCATGGCTAATGACCATGTCGGGCAAGGAACTGGTTCTGAAAGATGCCTCATAGATTGTGCTTAGAGGTTCAGTTAGGGCATTTGTGAGGAAGTGCCCTTTTGCAAACAATAACCAATCTTCCAGAGCACCTTTTTTAGCTGAAGTCATTTTGTTCATTTGCCTGTTTTCAATAGCATTTTTCATTTTTCTCAGCAAATATATAACATGTCCCCTGCCAATTCACAAGTAATTATCTCTCTGTGTGAGGAGAGTTAAATGAAGCAGTTTGGTGTGTAACAAATCTTCAGTATGTGATGATTAGGGAGAAATATAATTTCACGTATGGTATTTCCTTTTTTTTTTAATCGTCAAAAATTCAACAGAATAGATACTGTAACATTAAAGGCCCTGTCACACTGCCCAATGGATGCAAAATGGACACAACGGACGAGCAAAATGTTCCATCCGTTGTTATCCGCTCTCAAAAGGGGCAAAAATTTGCATAACCGGAGCGGATAACACGGACGCGGGGAAGACGCAGAGCGGATGGAAAGCAGATGCGGAACGGAAGCCCAGTGGATGGAAGTGGATGGGAGTGGATGGCGCATCCGCTAGGCTTCCGGGGGACCTCAGCAAAGCGGACGCAGAACAGATATAGCGGATGCACAGCAGATGCACAGTGGATGAAGCGGATACAGAGCAGAAGCCTAGCAGTTGCACAGCAGAAGCCTAACGGATGCCTGGCGTTAATTGCGCATGTGGGGGGGATGCATTGTGTAAGCCACGCGGATATAAAGGGAAGCAGCTCGCACGTGGCCAGCATTCGGAGGAAAGACCTGCTTCAGGATACATCGAGTCCTTGCCTGCCCTGCCTGCATGCCTGCCTGCAAGCCTTGCTGCCAGCCTTCCTGCCAGCCTCCCTGCCAGCCTTGCTCTCTGCCTGCCTGCCAGGCTTCCTGCCAGCCTGCCTGCCAGGCTTCCTGCCAGGCTTCCTGCCAGGCTTCCTGCCAGCCTTGGTGCCAAGCTTCCTGCCAGCCTTGGTGCCTGCCAGCCTCCCTGCCAGCCTCCCTGCCAGCCAGCAACCCCACAACCATGGGGAAGAAGCGAACGTCTCAGCAACCTGCCGCCATCCGTGCCAAGAGGGACAGGGCCACCCTCCCGCCCCCTGTCCCTGGCTCTGCTTCTGCTGGGGCTTCTGCTGCTTGGGCTCGCTCTTCTGGTGCTGGAGCTTCTGCTGAAGCTGCTCCTGGTCCTGCTGGTCCTGCTGGTCCTGCTGGTCCTGCTGGTCCTGCTCATCCTGTTTGTGCTCCTGGACTTGCTTGTACTGCTCGTATTGCTCGTGCTCCTGGTCTTGCTAGTCCTGCTCATCCTGCTCGTGCTCCTGGTCCTGCTGGGGTCCTGGTGCTTACTCTGCTGCTGCTGATCCTGCTGCTGCTGCTGCTGCTGCTGCTGATGATGATGATCTTGCTGCTGCTGCTGCTGCTGTTGCTGCTGCTGCTGCTGCTGCTGATGATTATGATCCTGCTGGTGATGATGATGATGATGATGATGATGATGATGATGATCCTGCTGTTGCTGCTGCTGGTGGTGGTGTGGAGGAGCAGCCCCTACCACCTGGGAGCCCCTCTGATGAGGGCCCATCTGATTCTGCCAAAGGGAGGAAGAGGCGTATGCGGGGACGGTAGAGGAGGCAATACTTCATCGAGGAGGAACACAAGGATGAGGTTCTGGAGTGGCTGAGAGATAATGACTATCTGTGGCGGAAGGGACACCAGCTGTACAGGGACACCAAAAGGAAGCAGGCTGCTTGGAGAGAGAGGGCAGAGAGTATGGGTTACACTTCGGAGGTGCTCCTCGGCTGGTGGAAGCACATGCACACCTGGTATGGGAAGCTGCACCTGAAGAAATCTGGCCAGGCCACGGTTAAGCTGACGGACAGAGAGACCTACGTCATGGCCAGGTGCAGCTTCCTGGAGGGTGAGATCCGCCACCAAGGAGCACCAGGAGCCCCTCTGTCTACCCTCTCTCTCCGGCAGCCTGCTGAGACCCAGTCCTCTTCCGGCCGAGAGTCAGTCCCTGTCTCCAGGCAGGTTTCTGTGGAGTGTGCCACGGCGGAGAACCCGCAGACAGGGGCTGTAACCATGGTGGAGCGCGTGGAGGACTCCCTGGTGCGGTGGGAGAAAGGAGATATCGCATCCACCCCCCCCATCTCCGCCTCCACAGAAAGGCAGAGAGCCAGACAGCAGGAGGGGCAGAGCCACAATGTCCTCCTGGAGATCAGGGACACCATCCGCACCAGTATAGATCTCCTCTCTCAGCTGGTCAGCACCGACTCCTCATCCTCCAACCGCAAGCCCTTCCTCACCTATGTCAACCAGACCCTCAAGAAGATGGAGGAACTCCAGTACCAGGTGGTGAAGGACCGGATCACCGAACTGCTTAACAACCCTCCAGATCCAGAGGAACCTGCTCCCACCCAGTCCAGGCCTGCTCCTCCACCCCAGGTGATGTCCCTCCCATTCCAAGGCTTCCCACAGCCCCTCACCTACTAGAGCTATGGCTACCAGGAGGTCCAGCAGCACAGGCAGCAGCCCTTCCCAGTCCAGGCACAGAGTCATCGGGCGACACCGTCGCCACCGGTTCCACTGATGCCACTGATGCCACCCACGACAATGATGCCACCGACGCCAGTCCTCACCCAGACCAGACAGCCCCACTACACTACTCCTTTCTCCACCCGACAGCCAAGCCCGGCCTCAGTACATCCCTCATCAGTACTGGGGCTGACACCCCATGGCATGGAGGAAAGACCTCTCAGCATCGCGGGTCTGAGCCAGCTGTCTGAGAGCTTCCTCAACACACCATCACCTGTTGTCCTCTCGGGGCCAGACACCCCAATGACGATACAGACCAGCACACCAGCACCACCCACCTCCACAGCACCTGGACCCTTCACCCCTGAGACTGGGCACACCTCCGAATGACCAATAAGAGTGCCAGAGACTGGGTAGCTGGCTACCTGTGGACTTTATTTGGACACTTGACTTGGGTCATTTTTGTTTTACAGCTTGTTGTTCAATAAACTTTATCTTTGATTCACACACTTGCTTCATTTCTTTTTTTGTAATAAAGTCTTGGTGGAAACTTTTAGAATTGGTTTAAGCCTTTGCATGCTTATGGGATGGGTTAAGATAGCAGTGGGGTGGGCAGGGATACCTTAAGATAGCTGTGGGATAGATAAACCTCCAGTGCAAGCATAGTGGGACTGTATGGTCCAACCTCCCAGGTGCCACACATATGGCCCTTTATTATCAATACTAATGTAATCATTCATCCACACATGTCATCATAAACATAACTCTTTATTAAATGCCCTGTTCATTGTAGGCCCACCAAACATACATGGCCCAATCTCATCAGTGTGATCAGACAGGCTGAAGGAAGCATCCATTAGTCATCTATCATCCTGTCTTGCAACTCCACTGCTCCAGCTTGGGAGTTGCACCATTGTCTCAGGAGGTTGCGCTGCTTCTTCGCTTCATGTGAGGCTCTGTTGGGGCCTTGCACATCCTCAGTGTCTATCAGGTTTCGCCCTTGCTTCCATTCCCCAGGCTCCATGTCCCCATTGCCTTGCTGGAGGTCCATGAGCCTGTTCTGCAAGACTGGGTAGCGGGTGTGCATGAGATTGTGCAGGATGCAGCAAGCTTCCACGATCCTCCTCACGGTCTCTGGGCGATGCTGCATGGTGGTGAGAAGTACCTGGAACCTGTTGGCCAGGATGCCAAAGGCGTTCTCCATCACCCACCTTGCCCTGGACAGCCTGCAGTTGAAGATCCTCTCTTCACGGGTGAGGCATCTGGAGGTGTAGGGCTTCATGAGGTAGGTTCTGAGGGAGGAGGCGTCATCCCCCACGATGAAGTAGGGCACATATTGCGTGTCATTGGGCAGGGGGTCTGGATCTGGAAAGCCCATGATGAGGTTGCCTTCCAGCCCCTCCTTGAGGTCACTGGCGTTGTATACCTGGGCATCTGAACATGAGCCGCTGCCTGAAGCATCGATGTACATGAACTTGTAGTCAGCATCGACCATGGCGAAGAGGACGATGCTGAAGAAGCCCTTGTAGTTGAAATAAGTGGAGCCCGATTGGGTGGTGCTTTGCAGGCCACGTGCTTGCCATCTATGGCTCCAATGGTGTGTGGGAAGTTCCACCTCTGATACCACTGCTCTGCAACTTTCTTTCAGCCTTCTCCAGTGGAGGGGCACTGGAGGAGCTCCTCCAGGTATTCTTCGATGATGGCCTGCACCACTTCTCTGACCACAATGCTGATGGTGTTGTGTGGCACCCTCCAGCCGTACTGCATGCTCCTGTAGGTGGTCCCTGAGGCCAGGTGGTGCAGAGTGAGTGCCACCTTGAGCCCAGGGTCCAGGCTGGGCCGGAAGTTGGTGTTTGCCTTGGTCAAGCTGGGTGTCAGCCGCTGCACAACTTCATCAAACATGGCTGGAGGTATCCTCATGAAGTTCTGGAATGCACGAGTGTCTTCGTTCCTGAGCTCCACCATCAGCTTGTTGTATAGTCCGTACTCTGCTCTTCTGGCGATCCATCTTTGGACCCAGACGCTTCTTGACCACCTCTTTTTCTTCCTGTAGTAGAGTTCACAGAGCCTGTAGATGGCTTTGCACTGTTGCAGAAGGATGGTGGCTGCCAAAAGGATTGTGTTACGATCCATGGTAGACATGACTGGATGCTGTGGAAGAACAAGAGTCAGATGAAGGCTGCAGAGGTCTGCACAGCTAGGCTGCTGGTCTGAAAATGAGATGCAGGTGAGTTGCTCCCCCTTTTTATAGGCAGTATAGGTGTCCCTTTGCATCCTCTAGGCATACTCTAGGCATCCTCTAGGCATCCTTAATATCCGAGATAGGTCCCCTCTGCAAACATTTTTTCCGTTTTAAACGCTTTGTTTCCATGCTGCATCCGTTCTGCATCCGTTCTGCGTCCGTTCCGCTTCCTCCCTGCGTCCGAGCGGATGCGAGTTGTGCGGATGTGCAGCGGATGCCTAGCGGATATAGCGGATGCATAACGGATGCATAACGGATGCATAGCAGATGCGTAGCGGATGCAGAACGGAAGAATTGGATACATTTTCCACGCAAAAGTTTTGAGCAGCTCAAAACTTTCTGAGCGGATGAAACATCAATAAACGGATGCTGGACGGATAGAGAGGAAGTAAAACGGAGGCAGTGAGTATATCGTGTTTTCCAACGGATGGCAAGCTTTTTTGTCCGTTTTACATCCTCTTTGCATCCGTTGGTGCAGTGTGACAGGGGCTTAATATATGTTAGAACATACATGGACTGAATTTAGAGCCCTTATGTATAAATATTTGCCAGAAGATACGAACTAATAAGAAATCAGCAAACTGAAAACAACAGACTAATTTTCCATCAGAGTTCTCTTAAGAATTTACAGCCTAAAGTTGTTTTGGCCAATTTCACCTAAAAACACTCTACACAATCTGCAACTGTCCATCCTTTCTCTTTCCAGAAGTTCTGAATAGTTCCAATTTTGTTCTTTAGTTCTTCTTCTTTTTAAATTATCACAATGTTTGGTTTTCTTTCTAAACAGAGATTATTATTTCTCTTTTCCCCCCAAAGACCATTCAGCCCATTGGTGCTGCCTATGTTGCTGTTAGCTTCTGGGAAACACACTTCCTCTTATAATGTTGTACTGGAATTAGAAGAGGAAATTCGAAGTTAGTGACTTTATTTCCTTTAAAACTAGGATTGGAAGATATCTTGGACACAACAGCTAATCTTCATAATCAGTCCTGGTTAGGATACTGACTGATTATATGTTAACAAATTGGTTTTGATACTTGGAGATTTTCTTAAAGAATTTTTCTGCCAAATCTGGTCTTTTTAGTCTCTTGAAAAATCTTTAATGTTAGGAAAGGTAGGAAAAAAGAAAGAAAGAGGACAGCTAGCAAAAAGGTGGATACACTCATTTGCAATGGCAATGGATACCTGGTTAGAAGACAAAAAAGACATGGTTGCTACACATTATGGCTTCACCCCACAGTGTTTCAGGTAAACCTGAATCAGATAACATAGTGCGGGCCATGGCTTGTAATGTTTGCCCTCTTCGTTCTATAAACGAGTTATGTTGTGGTCTGTTAGGTGCAGAACGTTTATGCTCAACACCAGCCAATTTTAACATATTTTGGAATCTTTTGTGAACAAATTCAGTCCCATTATCA
The DNA here is from genome assembly GCA_015471245.1 of Laticauda colubrina. Lineage (NCBI taxonomy): Eukaryota > Metazoa > Chordata > Lepidosauria > Squamata > Elapidae > Laticauda > Laticauda colubrina. The sequence continues at coordinate 2,491,751 of BLBF01000052.1, forward strand.
GTAACTAAAGTAATTACTTTACTTTTCATTTTTCTCTCAGCAAACCTTAGCCAGTTAAAGAAATGTTGGAATGTTTCTGTTTTGTTTTTCATAAGATAGCAAAAGCCATATCTTGAGTAATGGTCCATAATACTCAAAATATAACAGGAACCTCCTAAACTTAGTTTCTTAGGCCAATTATGTCAGCAAACACAACCTCTAAAGGTTCTTTGGTCTTAAACCCATTAAGTCTGTTTGCAGGAGCAACCTTACTCTTTTCTTGACTACAAGCATTACAGTGTAAATACTTGCTACAAGGTTTCAATTTTACTCCCTCTGCCAATTCAATAATTTGTTTGAGCATGTTGAAATTAATGTGCCCTAGATGTCTATGTAGTAAATGTGTAGTAAATTCATCATGTGGCTTAACATTGTTATAAACTGAGTTAGCCATCTTCAACTGGTCATCATGTATTACATATAAATCATTCTTTAAAGTAGCAGTAACACTTTTACCCTCTTTCTCTGTTATACAGTTATCTCCCCTAAAGGTTACTACATAACCAAGATTAACTAAAGCCCTTACTGATAATAAATTAAATTTCAGTTTAGGTACATATAACATAGTTAAATGTTCGTTTATACAAGAACAATATGCAGTACCTTCACCTGATGCTTTCATCTTCCATCCATTTGCCAATGAAACATGTTGTTTACTTGTGGACATATTTACAAACCTATTTTTATCTTTAGTAATGCACTGTGATGCTCCACTATCAACAACCCACAAATCATTGTTTACAGTTGAACTGCTAGACATAGATAAACTAACATTCTTTTTAGCCTTCTGTTGTTTTCTAGTATTTTGTTGGTTTTCCTTTTTACAGAATTTAGCTATATGTTGCCTAGCCCAACAAGAAAAACATTTCCTAATAGTATAGGCAGTTGAAGACAAATCCTCTTCTTGTGGTTGTTCCTTTCTCAGTTGGTCCCTATCCAGCCATCTTCTTGCTTCTTCTAACAATCTTCCAGTTATGTCAGTCAATGTCAGTTTATTTCTGGCAGTACTTCCAGTGAAGATACATAATCATCATAACTTTCATCCAATGAGGACAGAATGATGTAAATTTGATGCAGCTCTGAAACTATCAGTTCTTTTTCATGTAGCTCTTGAAAAGTTCTTTTCATGAAATTCAAATGAGCTAACATATCTCCACCTTTCAGAAGACGTGCTCTCAACAGTTTACATGTAAGATGTATGTGTGCACCTGCACTGGCACAAACATAAATCTTCTTCAAATTCTCCCAACACTTAGCAGAAGATTCTTCTCCATGAATATGGACTAGCTGCTGGTCACTCAGTGTTAGTCCAATTATACAAAGAGCTCGTTCATTGTTCTTTTTAAAGTCAGCAAGCTTCTTGGCATCATCCTCATTTTCTGGATTTTGAACTACATTCCATAAACCTTCTCTACACAGAAGTAGACTGCATTTCATAGACCAGGAAATATAGTTTGTTCCATCCAACTGGGTTATCAGTGATAGACATATTGAAGTGACTTGTGCCATCTTTACCAGGATAGTAACCCACAATTAAACAGTAAACAGCTGTCTGTATACAGTACTGTGCATTCACACTAACTCTCAGTTATCTGAACCTGGTTTGGCTTGGGCCATAACCAGTGTTGAGGTAATTCCCCATTAGGAGAATGAGCGCATACAGGGAGACATATAGAGAGTAGTGTTTGAATAATACACAAACAGTACACAGATACACTGTACAGTAAATATTGGTTTTTACTTCCAGAAAGGTTTAAGCAAACTCCAAAATAGGCAGCCCAAAATCATTCACAAGTGAATCAGTCAGTTTTCAATCCAGGGAAAACCCAAATATCAAAGTCCAGTGTGAAAAACAGTTCAGTATCAGACTTACATTAAATCCAGTAATATCAGCCTATTAGGAAAAATGCAGGAATGGCAATATTTTCCAACAGAAGGAAATAAAGATACACTCACACTGTCTTCTGAGACTCAGATTAAGAAAACTCAGGTTTCTGGCTCCATCTTATGGCCATTTGAGAAACCACACCCAATTGAATGCTATTGCATTCCCTTAAAGAGACAGTATTAAAATGTCTATCCTGGTTTATATATTTCTAACCCAAATACCTGTTAGATGACTCATATTCGTAACAGCAATCCTGACAGCAGTTAATATGTGTAATAATAAGTATTTTGTACTCTTTACACATTTTTTTGAAGATCCCCAATAAGAAGAATTCCGGTTCTAGTTCTAATTGTTTGTTAGTAATTTCCTGTTGTCAATCTTCGATTTTAAGCAAATATTTTCGAACCTCTAAAGAAGACCACCACATATGGTAGTATGTTCCCTCTCTGTTTTACATTTCCAACATATGGGACTCATTTTAGGGTACATTTTTGCTAATCTCAAAGGGGTTAAGTGCCACCTGTAGAACATTTTATATGTGTTTTCTTTATATGCTGCTGATTTTTGTTATTTTGTGATTTTTGTTCCATATGCTCTCCCAATCTGATAATTTTATATTGTGTCCAATATTTTGATCCCATCATACATTCTTTCACAACTTCTTCCTCCAGTTCAACTTCCAGAAGATATTTGTAAATTTTAGTGATTTTTTTAATCTGGTCCTAGTAGAATTTTGTCTAATTGTAGTGGTTTCAGGTATATTCCATGATCCTTTGTGTCTTTTTTGTATCAGTTTTGTAATTGGAGATAAGCCCACCAGTCAACTCTTAGCTCTTGTTCTTGAAGGTCTTGCATTGTTTTTAAATTTCCTTGAATATCTAATAGGTCTTTATATTTTAACATTTTGTTCAAATCTAAATTGTTTGGGTGGATCATCACTTCCATTGTAGAAAGCCGAACTGGGATTTTTATGTAATGTTTCTTTTTAACTTTAATCTAATTATTTATTAACAAATCTCTGATCAAATGTCTATGGAAATATTGTTGTTTGGTGGGTCCTGTTTTCCACAGAAAGGCATGCCATGCTCTCTGCAGGTCGTGACCTTCTATAGCTAGTATTCTTTTATTCTTTCAATTAATCCAATCCTTTTACCAAAGGATTAAATTTGGTTAATTTAATTAATTAACCTGCACTGTAATATAATTCCCACTTTTGAAATCCAAAACCTCCTCTGCTCTTTATATTTTGTAATAATTTTATTTTTATTCTGGCTTTTTTACCCTGCCAAATAAATTTCGCCATCTTTTTATGAAGGTCATATTTTCTAATTTAACCGGAATGGTCTGGAACAGATATAGAAACTTTGGTAGTATAGACATTTTTATGGCTGCTATTCTTCCTAGCAATGACAATTGCATTTGGTCAATATTTTTAAGTCTTTTTTTAATTTGCTGCAATAATTTATTATAGTTGTTCTCCTTTGTTGCCTTGCAGTGTGCTGTCAGACATATACCTCAATATTTGATTTATCTTATTGTTTGAAGTCCAATTGCTCTTTCCAATTCTATTGTTTGTAGTTCTGTTAAATTTTTCGCTAAAAGTTTTATTGTCTATTAATTTTCAATCCTGCACAGCTCCATATATTTCTAATTCATTAATTAATGTTTGTCCTCTATTGGTTCTTCAATTATAAAAGCCATATTGTCTGCAAATTCTCATAGTTTATATTCTTCATTTCTGCTTTTCAGTCCTTTCATTTCTGATTTTTTCCTGATTCGTTCTAATAGTACTTCTAATGACAATATAAAAAGCAGAGGAGATAGAGGACAATCTTGTCAAACTCCTTTCTCTATTTTTAAAGTTTGGGTGTTTTCCCCGTTAATTATAATATTTGCTTTTTGTCCCAAGTAGATTGCTATTATTCTTAAATTTGGTGCCAAAATTCATATCATAAATCTGTTGAATCATAAATTGCCAATTAAAGTTATTGAATGCCTTTTGGGCATCCAAGAAAACAAAGGCTACTTGTTTCTCAGGATGAGCTTCGTAGTATTCTAAACTATCCATTATTATGCATAAATTGTTTCTGATTTGCCTGTTTGGGAGAAATCCATTTTGATTTAAGTGCAAATTTTCTTTAATCTGTTTGCAATAATAGTGGTAAATATTTTGTAATCTACCTTTAACAAAGAGATTGGTCTATACTTTTGTATGAATCTGGCATCTTAGCTGATGTTAATACCTTGTTGTATAAATCAATCATTATTGGACCTACTTGTTCTTCTATCACTTTATAAAATTCTGCTGGAAAACCATCAGGGCCTGTTTTGTTACTTTTCTGAGATCTATTATTTTCTTTTAAAAAGAAATTTAGTTCTTCCTTGAATTTCTTAGTAAATTCCTCATCTTTTAATAATTGAGAGTCTAGAGTTTGACAAAATTTCTACATCTGTCACTTCTTCTGCTAACTCTCCACTCATCCAAGCCATGTCAATACATGACTATGACTGGTGGGGATTTGAATAGAAGGTAAATTGTCTCTTTTCTTGATTTAGTTTTCTCCATATATCTATTAAATTTAATTCTTTGATCATTTCTACACATATTTTGGGTAGTTCTCTTTTTTCCTCCCTTTCTTTTCCCCGCCATTGTAGTCTTTTTGAGTGTCTGCTATAGCATTATAATATCCTATGATGCAAATATTTTTCCTTTCCAATTCAATAATTGTATCATATAGGGCTTTATAAAATTCTTTTTGATTGTCATTGGGTGCATAAATTGCCACTAATAATTTTTTTCAAAAAATATCTGTATTTCTATTGCCAGAATTCTTCCTTTAGGGTCTGTAAATATTAAGTTTGCCTCTATCTCTTCTTTGATGTAAACAGCTATTCCTTTCTTTTTTTTCATGGTCTGCAACAGCCGTAAACAGTGTCCCAAATTTGGGGCAATCTATATTTTTCATCTGTTTTTAGGATGTGTGTTTCCTGTAGACATGTAATATCTGCATTTTGCTTTATTAACTTTGCCAAAATCCTTTTTCTTTTTGTCATTGAGTTTAAACCATTTATGTTAATAGATAAAAAATTCACCTCTTTTTCCATAGTCCTAATTGTATCTAGTGTTTTGTCTTCTGATTGCTCTTATTTCTTTTTGTGTTCCATTCATTGGTTTAGGGTCATCTCTTTCCTGTTGTTGCTGATTAGTTTTTTTTACTTCTTGTTCTTTGTTTTTATTTTTTTGTTGGTCTTGTTCTTTTTCTTGAGATTTTGAGTCTAAATCTTCTTTGCTGCTTTGATCCTCCGAGCATGCCAGTTGCTCATACAGTTTTTGTGCTCTTTCCAGAGTGTCTGTTTTGATCTTCTTCTCTTCCCAAGTAACCAGCATCCCTTCTGGAATCAGCCAATGGAATAGAATATCTCACTTGTTTAACTATGTAGCCAAACATTTACAATCCATTCTCTGCTTCCTTACTCTTCTAAGGATTTATTTGAGGACCTAGATCTCCTTTCCTTTGTATACTATTGCTTCTTCTCTGGATATCTTATATATTATATCTCAAACTTTCCTCCTCATAAATCGGATGTGGACCTCTTTTGGAAGTGTGTTTCTTCTTACATAACTTGTACTGACCCTATATACGTCATTAATTTCCTTTAACATTTTATCCTTATCTCTGTCTAGTGTTTCAGCCAAAATTTCTACCATCACTAGTGCCAAGTCCTCATCTTTAAGCCCCTGTCACACTGCACCAACGGATGCAAAGAGGATGTAAAATGGACAAAAAACCTTGCCATCAGTTGGTTAACGCGATGTACTCACTGCCTCCGTTTTGCTTCCTCTCTATTCGTCCAGCATCCGTTTATTGACATTTCATCCGCTCAGAAAGTTTTGAGCTGCTCAAAACTTTTGCACGGAAAATGTATCCAATTTGTCCATTCTGCATCTGCTACGCATCCATTCTGCATCCGTTACGCATCCGCTATATCCGCTAGGCATCTGTTCCGCATTCGCGCAACTCGCATACGCTCGGACGCAGGGAGGAAGCGCAACGGAAACAGAACAGATGCAGAATGGATGCAGCACAGAAACAAAGCGTTTAAAATGGAAAAAACGTTCGCAGAGAGGACCTATCTCGGATATTAAGGATGTCTAGAGGATGCCTAAAGGATGCCTAGAGGATGCAAAGGGACACCTATACTGCCTATAAAAAGGGGGAGCAACTCACCTGCATCTCACTTTCAGCCCAGCAGCCCAGCTGTGCAGACCTCTGCAGCCTTCATCTGACTCTTGTTCTTCCACAGCATCCAGTCATGTCCACCGTGGATCGTAACACAGTCCTTTTGGCAGCCACCATCCTTCTGCAACAGTGCAAAGCCATCTACAGGCTCTGTGAACTCTACTACGGGAAAAAAAAGAGGAGGCCAAGAAGCGCCTGGGTTCGAAGATGGATCGCCAGAAGAGCAGAGTACGGACTGTACAACAAACTGATGGTGGAGCTCAGGAACGAAGACACTCGTGCATTCCAGAACTTCATGAGGATGCCTCCAGCCATATTTGACGAAGTTGTGCAGCGGCTGACACCCAGGTTGACCAAGGCAAACACCAACTTCCGGCCCAGCCTGGAACCTGGGCTCAAGGTGGCACTGACTCTGCGCCACCTGGCCTCAGGGACCACCTACAGGAGCATGCAGTACGGCTGGAGGGTGCCACACAACACCATCAGCATTGTGGTCAGAGAAGTGGTGCAGGTCATCATCGAAGAATACATGGAGGAGCTCCTCCAGTGCCCCTTCACTGAAGAAGGATGGAAGAAAGTTGCAGAGCAGTGGTATCAAGGTGGAACTTCCCCCACATCGTTGGAGCCATAGATGGCAAGCACGTGGCCTGCAAAGCTCCAGCCAAGTCGGGGTCCACTTATTTCAACTACAAGGGCTTCTTCAGCATCGTCCTCTTCGCCATGGTCGATGCTGACTACAAGTTCATGTACATCGATGCTTCAGGCAATGACTCATCTTCAGATGCCCAGGTATACAATGCCAGTGACCTCAAGGAGGGGCTGGAAGGCAACCTCATCATGGGCTTCCCAGATCCAGACCTCCTGCCCAACGACATGCAAGATGTGCCCTACTTCATCATGGGGGATGACGCCTTCTCCCTCAGAACCTACCTCATGAAGCCCTACACCTCCAGACTCCTCACCTGTGAAGAGAGGATCTTCAACTACAGGCTGTCCAGGGCAAGGCGGGTGGTGGAGAATGCCTTTGGCATCCTGGCCAACAGGTTCCAGGTACTTCTCACCACCATGCAGCATCACCCAGAGACCGTGAGGAGGATCTTGGAAGCTTGCTGCATCCTGCACAATCTCATGCTCACCCGCTACCCAGTGTTGCAGAACAGGCTCATGGACCTCCAGCAAGGCAATGGGGACATGGAGCCTGGGGAATGGAGGCAAGGGCAAAACCTAATAGACATTGAGGATGTGCAAGGCCCCAACAAAGCCTCACATGAAGGGAAGAAGCAGCGCAACCTCCTGAAACACTGGTGCAACTCCCCAGCTGGAGCAGTGGAGTGGCAAGACAGTATGATAGATGATTAATGGGTGCTTCCTTCAGCCTGTCTCATCACACGGATGAGATTGGGCCATGTATGTGGGGTGGGCCTACAATGAACAGGGCGTTTAATAAAGAGTTGTGTTTGTGTTGACATGTGTGGATGATTGATTACATTATTATTGATAAAAAAGGGCCATAGGTGTGGCACCTGAGAGGGTGGACCATACAGTCCCATTATGCTTGCACTGGAGGTTTATCTATCCCACAGCTATTACCTATCCCAAAGGTATCCCTGCCCATCGCACTGCTATCTTAATCCATCCCACAAGCATGGAAAGGTTTAAACCAATTCTAAAAGTTTCCACCAAGACTTTATTAAAAAAAAGAAATGAAGCAAGTGTGTGAATCAAAGATAAACTTTATTGAACAACAAGCTGTAAAAGGAAAAAGACCCAAGTCAAGTGTCCAAATAAAGTCCACACCCAGTCTCTGGCAGTCTTCACGGTCACTCGGAGGTGTGCCCAGTCTCAGGGGTGAAGGGTCCAGGTGCTGTGGAGGTGGTTGCTGCTGCAGTGCTGGTCTGAAGCCCCACTGAGGTGCCCGGCCCTGAGAGGACAACAGGTGACGGTGTGTTGAGAAAGCTCTCGGATAGCTGGCTCAGACCCGTGATGCTGAGAGGTCCTTCCTCCATGCCATGGGGTGTCAGCCCCAGTACTGAAGAGAGATGTACTGAGGTCAGGCTTGGCTGTGGGGTGGAGGAAGGAGTAGTGTAGTGGGGCTGTCTGGTCTGCAGCTGGGTGAGGACTGGCGTGGGTGGCATCGCTGTCGTCGGTGGCATCATTGTCGTGGGTGGCATCGGTGGCATCAGTGGAACCGGTGGCAACGGTGTTGCCCGATGACTCTGTGCCTGGACTGGGAAGGGCTGCTGCCTGTGCTGCTGGACCTCCTGGTCGCCGTAGCCCTGGTAGGTGAGGGGCTGTGAAAAGCCTTGGAATGGGAGGGACATCACCTGGGGTGGAGGAGCAGACCTGGGCTGGGTGGGAGCAGGTTCCTCTGGGTCTGGAGGGTTGTGAAGCAGCTTGGTGATCCGGTCCTTCACCACCTGGTACTGGGCTTCCTCCATGTTCCTGAGGGCCTGGTTGACATAGGTGAGGAAGGGCTTGCGGTTGGAGGATGAGGAGTCGGTGTGGACCAGCTGAGAGAGGAGATCTATGTTGGTGCGGATGGTGTCCCTGATCTCCAGGAGGACAGTGTGGCTCTGCCCCTCCTGCTGTCTGGCTTTCTGCCTTTCTGTGGAGGCGGAGCTGGGGGTGGATGCAGGTACGACTGTGGTGGACTCGATGTCTCCTTTCTCCCACCGCACCAGGGAGTCCTCCTTGCGCTCCACCACGGTTACAACCCCTGTCCGCGGGTTCTCCGCCATGGCACGCTCCACAGAAATCTGCCTGGAGACAGGGACTGACTCTCGGCCAGAAGAGGACTGGGTCTCAGCAGGCTGCCAGAGAGAGAGCGTTGTAAGAGGGGCTCCTGGTGCTCCTCGGTGGCGGATCTCACCCTCCAGGAAGCTGCACCTGGCCATGACATAGGTCTCTCTGTCCGTCAGCTTAACCATGGCCTGGCCAGATTTCTTCAGGTGCAGCTTCCCATACCAGGTGTGCATGTGCTTCCACCAGCCGAGGAGCATCTCCGAAGTGTAACCCATACTCTCCACCCTCTCTCTCCAAGCAGCCTGCTTCCTTTTGGTGTCCCTGTACAGCTGGTGTCCCTGTACAGCTGGTGTCCCTTCCACCACAGATAGTCATTCTCTCTCAGCCACTCCAGCACCTCATCCTTGTGTTCCTCCTCAATGAAGTATTGCCTCCTCTCCCGTCCCCGCACACGCCTCTTCCTCCCTTTGGCAGGACCAGATGGGCCCTCATCAGAGGGGCTCCCAGGTGGTAGGGGCTGCTCCTCCACACCACCAGCAGCAGCAGCACCAGCAGGATCATCATCATCATCATCATCATCATCATCATCATCATCATCATCACCAGCAGGATCATAATCATCATCAGCAGCAGCAGTAGCAGCAGCAGCAGCACCAGCAGCACCAGCAGGACCAGGATCATCATCAGCAGAGTAAGCACCAGCAGCACCAGCAAGACCTGGAGCACGAGCAGGACCAGGAGCACGAGCAGGACGAGCAAGACCAGGAGCACAAGCAGTATCAGCAGTATGAGCAAGTCCAGGAGCACGAGCAGGACGAGCAGGACCAGCAGGACCAGCAGGACCAGCAGGACCAGGAGCAGCTTCAGCAGAGTACGCAGCAGCAGAAGCACCACCGCCAGGAGCAGCTTCAGCAGAAGCTCCAGCACCAGAAGAGCGAGCCCGAGCAGCAGAAGCCCTAGCAGAAGCAGAGTCAGGGACAGGGGGCGGGAGGGTGGCCCTGTCCTTCTTGCCAGGGATGGCGGCAGGTTGCTGAGGCTTTTGCTTCTTCCCCATGGTTGTGGGGTTGCTGGCTGGCAGGGAGGCTGGCAGGCACCAAGGCTGGCAGGAAGGCTGGCAGAAAGCCTGGCAGGAAGGCAGGCAGGCAGGCAGGCACCAAGGCTGGCAGGCAGACTGGCTGGCAAGGAAGCTGGCCAGGAGGCTTTGAGGCAGGCTGGCAAGGCAGGGCAGGCAAGGACTTGATGTATCCCCCAGCAGGTCTTTCCTCCGAATGCTGGCCACATGCGAGCTGCTTCCCTTTATATCCACGTGGCTTACGGAATGCACCCCCCCTGCATGCGCAATTAATGCTCAGCATCCGTTAGGCTTCCGCTGTGCATCCGCTAGGCTTCCGCTCTGCATCTGGTTCATCCGCTGTGCATCCGCTATGCATCTGCTTCATCTGCTCGGCGTCCGCTCTGCATCCGCTCTTTCCGTTCCGTGTCCGCTTTGCTGAGGCCCTCCGGAAGCCTAGCAGATGTGCCATCTGCTCTCATCCGCTTCCATCCTCTGCGCTTCCATTCCGCATCCGCTTTCCATCCGCCCTGCGTCCTCCCCCCATCCATGTTATCCGCTCTGGTTATGCAAATTTTTGCCCCTTTTGAGAGCGGATAACAACGGATGGAACATTTTGCTCGTCTGTTATGTCCCTTTTGCATCCATTGGGCAGTGTGACAGGGCCTTTAGTTTCCACTAAGTTTGGGAATCTTAAGTACAACACAGCTTTAGCCATTTTGATATAGATTAAGGAGTCCTCCATTTATTTACCCACTATTTTTATTTGTCATTCCACCATTTCTAGCTTCTTCTTCCATTCTTTTCTTTACTTCCTTTATTGTTTTTTCATTCCTTTCTAACGAATGTTGAATTGACCCTACCTTTTCATCGAGTTTTGGCATGTCTGATATCAGTTCCATTTTTAATTTCCTCCTTCAGCTCATTAATATCACCTCTTGTTTCTGATTGATTTTTTACTGTTATTTCTTGAAGTTCAGCCATCAATTTTTGCAGTGTGAGTAACGAGGTTTGAATATTAACATTCGAAGTGGTGTTTTACTTCTCAGCCTTCAGCATTCCTTCTATTGTTTTTTAAGTCTTTGGCAAAGCTGTTGTTGCTAAGAATGCTGGGATTGATGTGGTCTTGTTTCCTGTCTTTATTGTTGTGGTGTTTATAGTGGTCATTTCTTCTAATATCTTTTTCTTGTTTTTGAGGATATTATAAACATGGTCCCAACTTGGCAATAAACAACTTGAAATTATTTTCTTTAGAAGTTAATTGTTTATATAATATGGTTCTTATTAAAAGTTTTTATGGTGTTGTTATTGTATAAGGTCTCAGTGTTCACCACTCTATTCAGTATTTACAAAAAATTAATTAAACTTTTAAATATAAATAAATGACTGTGATTATAAATTATCCTAACCCTAACCTAAAACTTTCAGTCCAGTGATATATAACAATAAATATAATCAATTACTTAATTATTACCTTAATTAGCCATATATTAAATAAGTTAAATAATAATAGCTCAAATTTAATTACACTAAGCTCTATTGAAATTAATTATAATTTAAGTCTATAGTATATATATTGAAATATATCTGATTTTAAATGCCAGTTAGCTATAAAGTTAATGGTTTCCAAAAAGCATTCAGGTTATTATATTCAATTAAAAAAAAGGAAAGATAATCAATATATATTCAATTAGCAGATTCAAAAATACAAAAAGGAGAAAAGTCATCAATTCATCAATTTCTTGTTAATGTTTCAATCTCTCCCCGATTCAGTCCTCTTTCTCATACAATTAAATTGCTGAGTCATGCTCTTCTCTATGGACGGTCTCCACTTCCATTACTTCAGCTGTTTCTCAGTATCGGTCAGTCCTTAGTGAAGCACAGTGTTCATAGCCTAGTAACTGGTGTTTAACTCTCACATTTTTCAGTTTTTCAAAGTTTAAAGTTTTTCAAAGTTTTTCAAAGTTTAAAGTCTAATAATCAGAAGGTATCCTGGATTGCTATCTCCTTCTATTTTGTTTGTTAAAAGTGTCCTGCCTCCTTAGTCTACCTATCATTCCCCAGTCACTCTCCACTCACTCTCACCTCTGCTTGTTCACTGCTTTCTCGGGTTATGATCAATCAGTCTTCTCCAAAACAGTATGAACTTTCTTTCTTGTTAATCTTCTAGAACACAAGTTCTTTTGCATTCTCTTCATCTTATGTTTCACCATGACCAGTCATTCAATTTTGCTTCTCCTTTTGCTGGCTGTTAGGACTTCAGGCCACCATCAAAAAATGTCAGCTTCGGACTTCTGGTTTGGGCTTCTTCAGCAATGGACCAAAATCCACAATTGTGCATGGTTTCAATCTGTGCTCACCACTGGAGTGCCCCGATCCCTTGGATATGGGGCTGAAGCCACCTTGTAGAGGTGGTGAAGAAGGGGGAGATCACCAGCTGAGTTGAGGGGAGCCACATCTCTCCTCCTCGGCTGGTGTTTATTCCATTTCTCGAAGGCGGTTGCAGTGGTGGTCAGAAATGGCCATCTCAAAGAGGAAACTGACTGGGCAAGATTGAGCAGGAGGAAGACAAAGGGGAGAGCTTGACAGACTGGGCTAAGCAGAGATAATATCTATGCAAGTACCCTGGTATTTAAATTACAAAGAATGTTATTCCTAAAAGAAGAGGAGAGGAGAGAGGGAAAAGGAAAAAATATTTCTTTTTCCTCACATCAATAGCTGCAATAGGCTTTGAATGCTAAAAAGAAGAGATTTAAGCAAGAAATTTGTGTTAATCTACTTTGACACTAACAGGAAATTAAAGTGTCAAAGGGAAAATAAAGACTTTCTGGATATTCTAAAGCCTTCAAAAGGAGGAAAGTAGAGAAAAAAAGAAAGGGTGGGACTTGGAAACAGTAGAGAATACCACCTGGAAATAAAAAGAATTAATGGTGGAATTTTAACAAGACTTCCAAAGCATAAATTGTAACTAAAACTTTGTTACAAGATAACAGAGCCTGCAGAAAGAGAAAGTGGAAAAAAGAAGTAAGAAGAAACAGTTTTGGGTTATTTGATGATTTTTGGAATTTTGAGTATTGGATTTCTAGTGGTCTGAACTAAAATTAATCAGGTGGTTGTTTAAAAGTGCTTAAAATGGCAGTACTCTTCAAGGAACTAAAAATGGAACTTAAAAAATGAAAAAAGAGTCGCAAGAGGGAGGAGGAACCTTTGGCTTCGCACTTCAATTCTTAGAAATGGAGATGTTGAACTATGAAAAACAACAAGAAATGCTTGAAGAACAAGAAGGGCTGGACAAAGAAGAAGCCATTTTTAATGACCAAACAATTCCATGTGGGGTAAAATGAGAAAAGGGAGGAAAGGGAGTAAAAACCTCAAAATCTAAGGAAACAACTAAAAAAAGAATAGTTTGAAAAGTAAATATAATACTAGGAAGAAGTGGAAGAGAGGATTACAGAAAGGACAATCAGAGAGACAGGGGGACAAAAAAGGTGGTGAGAAAAAGAGGGGAAAGATAAAAAGAAACAGAAGTTATAAGGGGCAGAAACAGGAAATAAAGAAACATACAAGGATTAAAGGTATTAGCCTATTTAAAAGACATAGAGATAATGGTTAAAAATATAAATTGAAAAAGAGGATTCTGCAAGGATACAAGAGACAGCATTGTTATATTAAAAATAGTAATGAGCTAGAAAATATGAAATATAGGTGATTAAAGTGAAAGACAAAACTGGCATTGTTATGTAATGGAATGTTTGTTAATAATTAAATGAAATAAAGAGAGAAAGGGAACAAAAGTAGAAGAAGAGGGAATAAGAGGGAGTAATGGAAATACTTTAATTGTTCTTAACAATTTATAAAATATAATTGAAAAGAAATGTAAAAGATTTATAATGAAATCAGTATCAGTTGTAAGGATGAATTTGAATAGAATAACCATTTTATTCATTATTGTTATATATTTTTTCTTTTTTGAGAATTTAGTGTGTATTTTTAAGGGAAAGTACCAAGCGGAATTTGGTTGATAAGAGTTATATGATATAAAATAGATATTAAAAACTGAATGTTATAATTGTATAATGTATAAATTAAATGTTAAATGAGATTTGAATGGATAACAACTATAAGATATAAAGGTGATACACTCTATTTGGTAATCACAGGGAAAACCTTGCTTTTTAATGCCTGAAAGAGGAGAGAATTATTATTTTTTCTTTTCCCTTTCGGCGCGATGATAGAAAAAGAATGCATGAAATTGTAAGCAGGACAGACCAAAGTACAAATATAATGATTAGAAAGATATAGAAATTTAGAAAAAGATATGTAATTGAATTAGAAAGGAATGAGATAAACAGAAATAAGGTTGAGGAAAGTAAGGGAAGGGAAAAATTACTGAGAAAATGATAAAATGGTGACAAGATATGAAATAGAACATAAAGATGAATATGTAATTGAGATGATGTCTGTATTGAGATGTGATAACCTGGAATCATGCTGCTCTCAAAAAAGATATTTAATTTGTATTATGTTTTGTGAAAATCCAAATAAAATTTTTACAAAAAAAAAAAAGTCAGCCTCTTGGTTGCATTGGCTCAACAGGGTTTCTCTGTCGTGTTGGCGATAGTGTAAAACTAAAACCAAACTACTCCTTGAATATCCCCACTCCAACACGCTTCTCTTCAGGCTTCGTGTATCCTTTCAGGATCACTCCAGCACCCAAAAAGAGGGGTGAAGAGCATAGCTAGCTCTTCAGCCCCTGTCTTTGTCCCAACATCACCAAGGGAAGTCACCATCCCCTCTTTAGTGGACCAACTGTTTCCTTGATTTTTTTCTTGTTATTTATATGTTGGAAGAAACTTTTTTTTAATTATCATTGACTTTTGTTGCAATTCTTTGTTCATTCTGAGCCTTTGGTTTCCTGACTTCATCTTTCCAGCCTCTGACTATCTACTGATATTCTGCCTTAGTTTCTATATTCTGCCTATGTGTGTCCCTCTTTCCATTTTTTGTACTTGGGCTTTTTGTCTTTCAATTTGGCAGAGAGATTTGTGTGCAGCCATGCTGGTTTCTTCTTGGATTTCTTGTTTTTCTTTCTCAGTGGTATTGTGCTGGTCTGGGCTTTTATTATTGTACTTTTCAGACTTTCCCAAGCTTCTTGAGTTGTTGTCCCATTTAGGATTTTCATCAGCTCTTTTAAAATCTAAGACTCTGGTGTCATTATTCTATTGTTTGTATTTGTGTAATGTTGAATTCTAGTATGACATGGTCACTCTCACCCAAGGTTCCTTCAGTTCAACTCCTTCTATAATTTCTTCTCTGTTTGTAAGTATTAAGTCCAGTATGGCTGTCCCTCTAGTTCCCTCCTCTATCTTTTGGACAACAAAGTTGTCATCTAGGTTGGTGAGGAACTTATTTAATTTCTCACTTGATGCAGAATTAGTTTTCCAATTGATATCAGGGTAATTGAAGTCCCCCATTACTCTTGTAGTGTGTTTCCTACATATATTTGTTAGTTGGTTGGCAAAAAGGATATCCAATTTTTCTGTTTGATTGGGTGGCCTATAGTATACACCTATGGCAACGTCTTTCATTTTTCTTTTATATAGATCCATATACATTCTAGAAGGTTTTTGTCTTTGATTTTATGCATTTCTGTAACAATAAAGTGGTCCTTTACATACAGTGCAATTCCACCTCCTCTTTTATGGAATCTGGGTTTTTGAACAGTTTTTATCCTTCTTTCAGTATGTTCCACTCATGGATTTCATCCCACCAAGTTTCTATTATTCCAACTATATCATATCTGCCTTCATGTATTAGTAGTTCAAGTTCACCCTGTTTGTTCTGCAGACTTTGTGCATTTGTATATAGACATTTGAGATCTTTATGTCTGATGCTGGGTATGTGTAAAGACCAGACTCTCCCCCCTTCAACATTAAGTATGAACTCTTAAAAATTTGTATTTCAAAAGGAATCTTTTATTGAAGAGGGAAAAAGCAAGTCAACATTCAAAGCAGGATCTGATATCCCTCAAGGGCACACAACTCAGATAAAGGGAATTAGAACCCCTTCCCATAGTCCAATGTGGATTTTACCAATCTGCAGGTGCAAACATGCTATTTTCCCCTCATCTCTGAGAAAGCAATTAAGGAGAGGTTCCCAGGAGTTTTCTTCCAGAGTTGGAATCTATATGGCCCCTTCTCCTCATACCATCTCTCCAAGAGGTGAGATTTTTCCAGGCATCTGGAGCACCAGGCAGTGGTTATAAATCACAAAAAAGATTATACAGATTATACAAGAATTAAGATTTTAGGTTATATCAAGTGGAAAATAATTGATTGTATCCACCCCACCCCCTTTTCTTCTATCAAAGAATGGCAGATACACAGATCTGAGAGTATGCTTCCTATGTCTCTTATTTGAGTTTGTCTTTGAGTTTGTCTCTTGTTTGAGTTTGTCTTCCTTTCCATCCCTCTTTACTTTATTTATTTGACTTGCTTTCTAGGGGTTTTTGCTTGGAATTAGGTCCTGGAGATCCTAAAGATTGGTCCCCCCCCCCTCAATTTTAATTTAAAACCCCAACTGACAAGTTGCGCCAGTTACAGATCACAGATAATCAGAGTTGGAAATTCTGAAAACATTCTTCCAGACCTTTGTGAGGTGCACCCCATCCCTTGCCATAAGCCCATCATGGAGATAGTACAGACCATGATCCAGAAATCCAAAGGTGTTTTTGGTGACACCAACCCTTTAGCCAGTGGTTCACTTCTTTGTTCTTTTATCGGATGTTGTCCTTTCATTGGCAGATGAGAAAACTACTTGTGCACCTAAGTCCCTGACTGTCAGCGTTCCAGAAAAAATTGATTCCAACAGATAACTCTTGAGACAGACATGTTCTCAAAGTTTCCTTTTATTAGAGCAGTAAACTGGCACATCTGGGAAATCTCAAATCTGAAAGTTCCGGGTTTCCCTCCAATAAGTAAAAAAATCCTTCCCCTTCATCCCTCATTCCATCACATGCCCCAATCACCATCCATCCCAACTTGAGACATCCCCTCAACCACTCCTCAGCCAGGTACAGGAATAACATGACCTTGACTTTCAAGAAGAATGCTATTATGTCTAACCACATACACTCCTCAAAATTCCCTCCTCCCATTTTCCCAGACTCAAGAATGTGGCAGCATGGAAGCTTTTGGTGCTAATATGGCTTCCAAAGCTGACACTGACTTTCTTGCCTAGCTTCTCCAAATCATTCAATATTGTTTTCCTTTTTGGTGTCATTTGTCCCTACATGTAGTAATAGAAAGGGGTAGTAGTCTGTGGATTTAATTTTAGCTCCAGGGAGACAACATACCTCTCTGGATAGACTGGTCTACAGATGGCAGGTTCTGTTCCCTTGAATCTCCTATCACCAGCACTCACCTTTTTTTCCTAGGGAGGTTTGGGGTGTTTTTCTATCTGTCACAGAAGCATTTGATGGTGTTACTTTTTGGGGACATTTGATGGTGCTTCTTTTCTAGGTGTCTGTATGTTTTCTTCTAGTAAGAGTCCATGAACTCGATTGCTTAGTACCAGTGAGGCTGCACCAGAGTGGATTGGTTTGGACAGGGGTTTTGTACTAGGTTTGTATTTTTTTTTCTATGGGTGACATGTTTCCATCTGCCTTTATTTAGAAGTTGTTTGATCATTATTATGTTCAATTTGGGCATATTCTTTTTGCAAGGTTTGGGTTTCTCATTTTTGGGTTGAGTTTCAGAGTTTCCTCTCGACCCTTTACTTTTTCTTCTAATAAATTGATTAGTTTACATTTGGTACACATATACTTTGGGTATTCTGTGGGCATAAGTGCATACATGGAACATGTTCTGCAGATTACAATAGTGTCAGTTTCTTCTTCCATGAGTGGATTTTAAAAAAATTGAAAGTGGAAGTGTAGAAGGTTTTACCACAGATTTTTTAAAGTGAAAATGTCCAGTTTGGAAGATATATATTCTAACAGATCATTTAAGTTTTAAATCTGGGGAGGAAGTGTAGCTAAAAGTGGAAGGTTCTAGCAGTTAAATAATGTCTAGTTTATGGATTTAAAGTCCTATAGTTCAAAACTGTCTAGTTTATAAATTTGAAGTTCTTGCAGAACATTTAGATTGTGCAATTTTAAAATTTTCAGTGTTGAGTGGGCTTAAGTACGAGGTTCGTTCTTAGCCTGTACTGAAATGTTCTATGAGTGTCCCTTTCCTCACTCCCTTCTTAAGATCCTTTCCCTCCCCTCCTTCAGGTTAGATTAATTTATCTCTTTCTTTTCTGCATTTGTATATTCCTTGCTTGCTAATATCTACTTGCCATTGATTTTTCAGCTTTGTGTCCAGTGTTGTCTTTTTATCCTACCTTCCTGCTTGCTTTTCTCCTGCCACTACCAGGCATTCAGCTCTCTCTGCTTTCCTCAGTTCATGGCATCTCCCCTTCCTCACCTATTGGTCTCCCACACTGCTCTGTTGCCATTCTCAGTCACCGGTTCGCTGATCCTCTTTGCTGAAATGCTTCACCAACATTGTCAGCCTCCGGTTGCATCGAAGCTCTCCTGTTGCTTTCAACACTCCTCTCATGATCTGCTTTGCTGTCTTGCCCCTTGCTGTCAGCTCTCCTGTCTGCTGCACTGCCACTGGTCCTGGCTCCCCAGCCATGTGGCTTCCATTTGTGTGGCTTCTCCTGGTGAACAGGACTGCCTGGATGGCCTACAGACCTCTCCACAGCCAGTTTTCCTCCTCCTCCCTGCTCCTCTCTCTCACTGGCTCAACTTTTTTTTTCTCTGCCAGTCATTGCTTTGGCCTCCAGTCGGCTCTCTTCTCTGCCTCATGGATGATTTTCCTCCCTGATCCACAGCTGGGCCCCACTTGCTCATCAGTTCTCCTCATTGTTCTCTGCTGGTGCTTTTTGCCTCTCCACTCACCTTACTTCAATGGCCTCCGGGCTGTTGGGTAGGTCATTCAGGTGCAGTTGGGCTCCTCTCAGCAGGCCAAGTTCACTGTGGGTTGTTTTTTCTCCTATTTCTTTAATCTTTCCTCTCCTTTTCCTTTCTCCACATTTTTATTCTATGGTTTATCTTTCTTCTTCACTTCTCCTCCTATCGTTTATCTTAGTATAATAGCAAGTTTTCATTTCTAACTCCATGCAATGTAACTATGCTTCCTCTATTGCCACCATCTTGGGATTTTTTGGGGGAGTTTGTAGGACCTTTCATGTCTGTCAAAGAGTTCTTTATGCAGCATACATTTTGTTACATTGGCAACAAAGATGCATCTTGAAGTACTCATACCTCAAACTCTACATGATCATAGCAGTCTAAACAGAGTCATTAACATGCTGAGATGTTAATATCACATTCAGATCTGAATATGTTAATAACTCTGTTTATGAACATGCAGAGTTTGAGGCTTGAATACTTCAGGGTGCATCCATCTTTGCTGCCAATGCAAGAAAAAGTATCTGTTAGTCCTGAGAAAGTTCTGGGTTAACAATGTTTTAGAAATTTTAGAATATTTTAGAAATTTAGAAATTGGTAAGATTTCAGCTTTGTCTTTTAGAATTTTGAATCTTTACGTACAATAGATACAACACATTTACAATGTACAGGAATATAATAAAGTGTTCTAAAAGGTAAAAGTTAAACATGAAAGTTTAACATTAATTAAACATTAAAGTTAACCCTCTAATACAAAAGACCAAGTTTCATAATCTTTACATACAATAGATACAACACATTTACAATGTACAGGAATGTAACAAAATTTAACATCCCATTTATATACATAATACAAGACTTCTATAAGATACCAAAATAAATTTCACAAACAATAGCACAAAATTTAAGGGTTATCAAGGGTTATCAATGTGCTTCCCTTCTAAGGGAAAAAGCAACATTTTTAAAAGAGTCCAGAAATGTGCTAATGTGGAAGGGAATTAAATTTCTTAACATCCCTAAAGAAGAAACAATATAAAAAATATAACCAGAAATTTCAGCTCCCCTTTATACAAAGTTTCAGTTACAGCCACCCATATCAACATAACTAAAGGCAATGTGAGGACATTTCCAGATGTGGCATATGTGACATGAACAATGCAACAGCTGGGAGTGATGGGCAACATGCAGTGAGACACACAAAATGGAAGAAATAAAGGAATGAGGAACTGAAGAATGAATTTATTACTTTTCTATACTTTACATTAACTGCCATCATATACATATGCATATGCATATGCATATTCTCCTCTTTATTTTTTTCTGTATTTTTTCCTCTTCCTTTTGAGGAGTATAGACTATTTGTATAGACTATTTTATTTCAACATTAGCCACAAGAGGGTTCAGAGGAGTATAAACTGTTTTCACTTCAACATTAGCTACAAGAGGAGCTCAGGACTAGCAATTTCAAATATTATTTCAGCATTATCTTCAAGTGATTGAAACCTGCCATAAATCCAATATTCATTAACATATATTTTGATTAACTTTTAAAACTTAAAATATAAGGTTTCTGAATTTTTAAATTTTTTATTTTTTTTAAAGAAAAAGGGGAAATAGTTAAAAATTAAAAATTTTAAAAAATATTTTTTTACATTTCAAAATCTTTAAGAGACAAAATTTTAAAAGAAAGAAGGAACAAATGCTAATAGGTTACACAAAATAAGGTAATATTAGAAATACTGTTCAAAATTTTTTGAGGATTTACAGTTGTCTACCATTTTTATCTATTTACATTTTTTCTATATCCTTTCACAATAAAAGCAAGCTGAGAAAAATTGTTTAAAATATGAGTGTTTTTTTAAAATGACTGTTGGGATTGACCAATCACAAAATAATAAGTAACATAATAATAACAAAAATATTGATGTTTACTAATGCTGCCATTCACTCTATTTCAGCATTACTGTAAGAAATTCCATACTGTCCCTGCTTTTGCACTGGGTTGGCTCAGTCAATAACATTTCCTTTCCTTTCCTTTCCTTTCCTTTCCTTTCCTTTCCTTTCCTT
>BLBF01000052.1:2514287-2596432 GCA_015471245.1 Laticauda colubrina
TTCCCCAGCAACTCTGGCATCTTGGTGTCCTTGGAGGTAGGCATGAACTTGTTCAAACATCCCTGGTGTTCCTCAACTGTCATTTCCTCCCTCCTATTTCTCATCACATGGTATCACAGGTTTATTGCCCATTTATTCATCCCCCCATTCCCCCTCTGCCCAGCCTTTGATGGCAGGATGCCAGCAAGGCACCAAGCTGAAGATGGCAGAACTGAAAGTTGGTGAGATGTCCAAAACTAAATAGAATTATTTACTAAAAATATGAACTATTTTAGACCAGTATTTCTGATTTGGTAGCAAATCAATATATCAGATGGCTCAGTTAGTTAATGTAAAACTCCCAGAAATAAAAGGCACAGAGAAGAAATCATCATGAATAAGAACAAATATGTTTCCCTTAAAAATTGTATCAGCTATTAGGTTAATGTTGCATATTAAAAAAGTAAAGGTAACATCAACCTGTATACTTACTAAGCCTACAGTAAGTGATGCAAGGGTGAAGTTTGTGGATTGTTTTCTTGGGCTCAAGTGCCATTCAAAATCCAAGAAAGAAATACTTAGAGTCTTTAATTTAGAGAAAAGTTATCTTTTACTGAAAGTGAAGTGGTAGCAACCAGAGAATTCTGAATCTGAGAAATTAGGTGCGTAAATCACATATACAAAATATTGGAAGTGTACCCACCCCCAATAGTTCAGATGAAACTTCCAATTAGAAATTGTGAATATGATCATGTGGGCATCTTCAGGTGATGATGAGGTTGCAGTTGCGCATAGAAAAGAAAGCTTAAGCGAGAAATAGAAACCTAACTCTGATGTATGCTTCCCCCCCTTCATTTACACAACAGAAAAATGTAACACCTCCAGCTCACTTCCCAGACTCATCCTGCCCTCCCCTCCCCCCATTTCTTATGACAGCTGAAAGATGCAAAGCGATAGTAGAAGATCTTGAAGGCTGACATTTGGCTGTCCTAGAAAAAGGAAAACCAACAGTCCTAGAAGAGAGAGAGGAGAAAATATAAAGACAATAATTAATCATTAGACAATTACAAAAGAATACACTCCTAGGGCTTATCAGGATACTTGGAACGAAATGCTTTGATCAACTTAGGGGCTTTAAGATCGGTTTTGTTAACCCATTCGGCTTGTGAAGAAGGGAAATGTTTCCAGGCTACAAGATACTGGAGCCGACCCCTCCATTTGCGAGAGTCCAGAATTTCTTTAATTTCAAAATGTTGTTCAACTTCAATCAGTATTGGTATGGGAGGGTCAGCCTGGATGGGTCTTAAATCAGAAATATGTTCAGGTTTTAACAAACTAACATGGAAAACCGGATGAATTCGTGGAAGAGTTTTCGTTAAGTTCAGCTGGACTGTTGCAGGATTTATAATCCGTTCAATCGTGAAAGGACCAACATATTTAGGACCAAGCTTCTTTGACTTTTGAGTGGTTTGCAGGTATCTGGTGGACAGGAAAACTTTGTCGCCTACTTTATATAATTTCTGTGAAGATCTTTTCTTGTCTGCAAATTTCTTATGAGCTTGATGGGCCTCATCTAATGCTTTAAGTGTCACTGGCCAGTTAAGTTGGAGTTGAGTTATCCATTCATCCAATGAAGGGATGTTAGGCCTTTCACGGGGAAGTTCAGGTATGGGTACAAAATCTTGTCCTGAAGCCACTTTAAATGGAGTGAATCCAGTACTACTATGTACGGAGTTGTTATATGCCACTTCAGCAAATGGTCGTAAGTCGGACCAGTTATCTTGTTGATAATTTATATAACATCTAAGATACTGTTCTAACACTGCGTTAGTCCTCTCACAGGCCCCATTGGTTTGGGGGTGCTGGGCGGAGCTTAAGTCCTCGGCGGAGCCTATTAACTTCAGGAACTCTTTCCAAAAATTTTAGGTAAATTGGACCCCTCTGTCAGAGATTATGCGTTCCGGAACGCCATGTAACCTATAGATATGTGAAATAAACAGTTTAGCCAACGTCTTTGCAGATGGAATCTTGGAACAAGGTATGCAATGTAATTGTTTGGAAAACAAATCGGTGACCACCCAAATAACCGTGTTTCCACTGCTTTCGGGTAGTTCTACTATAAAAGTCTATAGAGATTTCCTTCCAGGGGGCTGTTGGTCTTGCTACATTTTGTAACAACCCTGCTGGCTTACCAGGAGGTCTCTTTGCCGAAGCACAAATTGGACAGCTAGCTACATAAGCTTCAATGTCCTTCTTCAAAGTAGGCCATCAGAATTGCTGCTTCACCAGGTGTAAGGTTTTCACAAATCCAAAGTGACCAGCTGCTTTAGAATCATGAGCTTGTTGTAGTATTTGGCCCCTCAGCATCTGTGGCACATACAACTTGGTCCCCACCCAAGCCAAACCATCTCTAACTGTATAGTCATTCGAATGAGCCAGGAACCAATCATCAAGTTTTAAAGCTTCTTTTAGTTGTTCAGTTAGGTCATTCGATAAACCCACTTCTTGTTTCTTCTTTTGGGCTCTGGTGATCATTGGGGCGGCTAGATGTTTGGTTGAAACAATTGGGCTTATCACCTCCTGGTGAATACTATAATATTGAGGTAGTCTAGAGAGAGCATCCGCCATGAAGTTCTTCCCCTCTGGAATGTACTTCAGTGAAAAATTGAACCGCTTGAAATACTGGGCCCAGCGAACTTGTTTAGGGGACAGTTTCCGAGGTGTTTTTAAGACTTCCAAATTTTTATGATCAGTCCATACCTCAAATGGATGTTTTGCTCCTTCCAGGATATATCTCCAGGTCAGTAAGGCCCAACGAACTGCAAAAGCTTCTTTTTCCCAGACGGTCCATCTTCTCTTGGTTTCAGACAGTTTACGGGAGGTATATGCACAAGGCTGTAAGGTCCCTTTCTCGTTGATTTGAAGTAACACCGCTCCAATGGCCACATCACTTGCATCAGCTTGGATCACGAAAGGAGCCTCCATAACCGGGTGCTTTAGTACTGGTTCTGCAGCAAACAGTCATTTTAGCTTTTCAAAAGCTGCTTGGCACTCCATGGACCACTCCAATGGCTTGCTCGGCCTTGGCTTTACCTCCCCTTTTGTTTTTAAGAGATTTGTGATGGGCATTGCTATCTTAGAAAAAGTCGGGATAAATTGCCGGTAAAAATTTGCAAATCCCAAGAAGCTTTGAAGTTGTTTTCTGGTACGTGGTGGAGCCCATTCCAATACGGCATGCACTTTCTCTGGATCCATTTCTATGCCATCAGATGAAATGCAATATCCCAAATAGTCAATTTTCTCTTGATGGAATTCACACTTGGATAGTTTAGCATACAACTTAGCGGCACACCGTTTCTGTAGAACCGACCGCACCAGTTTCACATATTCATCCACAGTTTCCATGTAGATAAGGATGTCATTAAGATAAACCAGAACTCCCCTGTATAAATGTTCATGTAACACCTGATTGATCATCTGCATGAATACAGCTGGGGCCCCTTGTAAACCAAAAGGAAGAACGTTGAATTGGAAGCAACCCATTGGGCAGTTAAAAGCGGTCTTCCACTCATCCCCTTCTTTAATTCGAATTTGGTAGTATGCTTCTCTCAAATCCAACTTCGTGAAAATCTTCCCCTTGGCTAGGTGGGCCATCATGTCTTTCATCAAAGGCAGGGGGTACACGTTTTCCACAGAAATGGCATTCAAATTTCTGTAGTCCTCCACCAAGCGTTTGGAGCCATCTTTCTTTTCACGGAACAACACAGGGGCCGCTACCCGGGGCCTAGCAGGTTGGATGAAACCACGTTCCAGATTTTTATCTATAAACAATCTTAGCACCTCTAATTCCCATGGTGTCATTGAGTACAACTTTGGTTTCGGGAGCTTCATCCCAGGCAAAATTTTAATAGCACAGTCTGTTGACCAGTGAGGTGGGAGCTCATCCGAGGCTTTCTCACTGAACACTTCCTTTAAATCCCAATACTCTTTTGGAATTTTCTCCTCCCCTTTCACAGGTTTGGTACCTGTAGAAGCTATTTCAATCAGAATCTGAAGCTTCGGCTGAGATCTCCCCTCTTTCCGGTTGCTGCTTGGTGCGTATACACAACAACCCCTTTCTCCAATTAACCTGGGGGTTCCATTTCCAGACCCAGGGCAATCCCAGTATTAATGGTTGCTCCATCCCAGGGACCACAATAAAGCGCAGAGTCTCATCATGTTCTCCCATGATCATTTCTATAGGTTCCGTGATAAAGCTTGCAGGGCAACCTCTATCTAATTGGGCAAAGGAAATGGGCATCTTTAAAGGTTTTAGTTTTAAGTCCATTTTCTCCACTACTTCCATGTTGATTATACACCTTGTGCACCCAGAATCTAATAGGGCTAGCATTTCGCCTTCGACTCCTGAATTGGGTACCCTCAATTTCACCGGAATGGTCATAGGGCCCATGCTTGGACTTACCAGGAAGTCATCTTCTGAGTCAAAATCATCCTCCTCAGGGGTAACCGGGGTGTCTGACTCTTCTCCCATGGGAGGGGCGACCTCTGCCATCTCTTTCGACTTTAGTGCTGCTTTGCAAGGCTTCGCTGGGGATTTTTCAGGTTTCTTCACTTCCTTTGGCGCCCCCTTTGGTTCCAGCTTGACTTTGCAGTTCACAGCCTGGTGACCTTCCTTCCCGCATCGAAAACAGGCAAAGGGGTTGGGTCTTGGCGTCACTCCTCCCCTCTGAGTTTTGGAATCTCTTGAGGACGTGGGGGGGAAGGTTTGCTCCACCCAGAACCTCCCCGCCGTCTGCTTCGGGTTAAATCAATTTTCACTTCTTCTGCCAGCAAGTACCATATCTGCAAGTCATTTGGGTCTCTTCTGGCAATGCATCTCTGGCACACATCTTTGTTTAAACCATCTTTAAATGCTTCTATCAGGGCTTCCTGGGACCAGCCTTGGATATGACCTGCTAACTGTCTAAATTCTTGGGTGTAGTCAGCCACTGACCTCTGCCCCTGATTTATGGTCTTCATCCTGATCTGGGCCTTGCGCTCTGCCAATGGGTCCTCAAATCCAGCTGTTCCCACCCCCAATAGTTCAGATGAAACTTCCAATTAGAGATTGTGAATATGATCATGTGGGCATCTTCAGGTGATGATGAGGCCTCTGTCTGTTGACCTTGGCATACTTTGATAATGGGTTGCAGTTGTGCAGAGAAAAGAAAGCTAAGCGAGAAATAGAAACCTAACTCTGATGTATGCTTCCCCCCCCTTCATTTACACAACAGAAAAATGTAACACCTCCAGCTCACTTCCCATACTCATCCCGCCCTCCCCTGCCCCTGTTTCTTATAACAGCCGAAAGATGCAAAGCGATCGTAGAAGATCTTGAAGGCTGACATCAAGAAGAGATAAAAGTCTTCTGCTGAAGAAACAGAAGACATTAATCTTGAGAAGAAAGGCCGTGACAAACATGGACAAGTTCATAAAGTATGAAGACATATCAATGACAGCAAAGAACAGTTAAAACAGTGGTATTTTCAATGGCAATGTATGGCTGTGAAAGTTAGACTTTGAGAAAAAGCAAGAGAAAAAAGATAGATGTATCTGAATTGTGGATTTGGAGACAGTTACTAAGGGAATCATGGATTGCAAAAAGAACAAATTTACCAATTGATCAAATCATCTAACTGCTCTCTTGATCAGAAACAGGACCTTACATACATTTGGCATGTGATATGAACAGATGATATTCTAGAAAAAACTATTATGCTTGGTGAGTTTCAAGTAAAGCCCATGTCACATTGCACCAACGGATGGAAAGAGGATGTAAAATGGAGAAAAGCACTTACCATCCATTGGTTAACATGATGCTTCCGTTCTGTACTCACTGCCTCCGTTTTGCTTCCTCTCTATCCGTCCAGCATCCATTTATTGACATTTCCTCCACTCAAAAGGTTTTGAGCTGCTCAAAACTTTTGAGCGGAAAATGTATCCAACGTGTCCGTTCTGCATCCGCTAGGCATACGGGAGACATCCATTCTGCATCTGTTGTCATCCGTTACGCATCCGCTATATCCGCTAGGCATCCGCTGCACATCCGCGCAACTCGCATCCATTCCAGCAATAAACGGACGCAGGGAGGAAGCGGAACGGACGCAGAACGGACGCGCAGCGTTAGTAGCACGGATGGAGAAAGGATGAAAGCACATGCAGCATGCAAAGAAAGCATTTAAAACGGAAAAAACGTTTGCAGAGGGGACCTATCTCGGATATTAAGGATGTCTAGAGGATGCCTAGAGGATGTAAAGGGACACATAGTGGAAAACCTATATTGTCTATAAAAAGGGGGAGCAACTCACCTGGATCTCACTTTCAGACCAGCAGCCCAGCTGTGCAGACCTCTGCAGCCTTTATCTGCCTCTTGCTCTTCCACAGCATCTAGTCATGTCCACCATGGATCGTAACAAACTCCTTTTGGTAGCCACCATCTTTCTGCAACAGTGCGAATCCATCTACAGGCTCTGTGAACTCTATGATGGGAAGAAAAGGAGGTGGCCAAGAAGCTTCTGGGTCCAAAGATGGATCGGGAGAAGAGCAGAGTATGGACTGTACAACAAGCTGATGGTGGAGCTCAGGAACGAAGATGCTCATGCATTCCAGAACTTCATGAGGATGCCTCCAGCCATGTTTGACGAAGTTGTGCAGTGGCTGACACCCAGGTTGACCAAGCAGAGCACCAAATTTCACCCCAGCCTGGAACCTGGGCTCAAGGTGGCACTGACTCTGCACCACCTGGCCTCAGGGACCACCTACAGGAGCATGCAGTATGGCTGGAGGGTGCCACACAACACCATCAGCATTGTGGTCAGAGAAGTGGTGCAGGCCATCATCGAAGAATACCTGGAGGAGCTCCTCCAGTGCCCCTTCACTGAAGAAGGATGGAACAAAGTTGCAGAGCAGTGGTATCAGAGGTGGAACTTCCCCCACACTGTTGGAGCCATAGATGGCAAGCACGAGGCCTGCAAAGCACCAGCCAAGTCAGGGTCCACTTATTTCAACTACAAGGGCTTCTTCAGCATCGTCCTCTTCACCATGGTCGATGCTGACTACAAGTTCATGTACATCGATGCTTCAGGCAATGGGTCATGTTCAGATGCCCAGGTATACAACGCCAGTCATCTCAAGGAGGGGCTGGAACGCAACCTCATTATGGGCTTCCCAGATCCAGACCCCCTGCCCAACGACACGCAAGATGTGCCCTACTTCATTGTGGGGGATGACGCCTTCTCCCTCAGAACCTACCTCATGAAGCCCTACACCTCCAGATGCCTCACCCGTGAAGAGAGGATCTTCAACTGCAGGCTGTCCAGGGCAAGGCAGGTGGTGGAGAACGCCTTTGGCATCCTGGCCAACAGGTTCCAGGTACTTCTCACCACCATGCAGCATCGCCCAGAGACCGTGAGGAAGATCGTGGAAGCTTGCTGCATCCTGCACAATCTCATGCGCACCCGCTACCCAGTCTTGCAGAACAGGCTCGTGGACCTCCAACAAGGCAATGGGGGCATGGAGCCTGGGGAATGGAGGCAAGGGCGAAACCTGATAGACACTGAGGATGTGCAAGACCCCAACAGAGCCTCACATGAAGGGAAGAAGCAGCGCAACCTCCTGAAACACTGGTGCAACTCTCCAGCTGGAGCAGTGGAGTGGCAAGACAGGATGGTAGATGCTTAATGGATGCTTCCTTCAGCCTGTCTCATCACACGGATGAGATTGGGCCATGTATGTTGGGTGGGCCTACAATGAACAGGGCATTTAATAAAGAGTTGTGTTTATGTTGACATGTGTGGATGATTGATTACATTATTATTGATAATAAAGGGTCCTATGTGTGGCAGCTGGGAGGGTGGACCATACAGTCCCACTATGCTTGCACTGGAGGTTTATCTATCCCACAGCTATTTCCCATCCCAAAGGTATCCCTGCCCATCCCACTGCTATCCTTACCCATCCCGAAGGTATCCCTGCCCATCCCACTGCTATCTTAACTCATCCCACAAGCATGGAAAGGCTTAAATCATTTCGAAAAGTTTCCACCAAGACTTTATTAAAAAAAATAAATGAAGCAAGTGTGTAAAGCAAAAATAAACTTTATTAATAACAAGCTGCAAAAGAAAAATGACCCAAGTCAAGTGTCCAAATAAAGTCTACAGGTAGCCACCCAGTCTCTGGCACTCTTATCGGTCACTCGGAGGTGTGCCCAGTCTCAGGGGAGAAGGGTCCAGGTGCTGTGGAGGTGGCTGCTGCTGGAGTGCTAGTCTGAAGCCCCACTGGGGTGCCTGGCCCCGAGAGGACAACAGGTGATGGTGTGTTGAGGAAGCTCTCAGACAGCTGGCTCAGCCCTGTGATGTTGAGAGCTACTTCCTTCATGCCATGGGGTGTCAGCCCCAGTACCGAGGACAGATGTACTGAGGCCAGGCTTGACTGTGGGGTGGAGGAAGGAGCAGTGTAGTGGGGCTGTCTGGTCTGCAGCTGGGTGAGGACTGGCGTGGGTGGCATCTGTGGCATGGGTGGCATCTGTGGCATCAGTGGCATCAGTGTCCTGGGTGGCATCGGTGGCATCAGTGGAACCGGTGGCAATGTTGGCGTCCAATGACTCTGTGCCTGGACTGGGAAGGGCTGTTGCCTGTGCTGCTGGACCTCCTGGTAGCCGTAGCCCTGGTAGGTGAGGGCCTGTGGAAAGCCTTGGAATGGAAGGGACATCACCTGGGGTGGAGGAGCAGACCTGGACTGGGTGGGAGCAGGTTCCTCTGGGTCTGAGGGTTGTGAAGCAGCTTGGTGATCCGGTCCTTCACCACCTGGTAGTGGGGTTCCGCCATGTCCGTGAGGGTCTGGTTGACATAGGTGAGGAAGGGCTTGCGGTTGGAGTATGAGGAGTCCGTGTGGACCAGCTGAATGAGGAGATCTATGCTGCTCCGGATGGTGTCCCTGATCTCCAGCAGGACAGTGTGGCTCTGCCCCTCATCCTGTCTGGCTCTCTGCCTTTCTGTGGAGGTGGAGCTGGGAGTGGATGCGGGTTGGGGTGTGGTGGACGTGTCGTCTCCTTTCTCCCACTGCACCAGAGAGTCCTCCACGCGCTCCACCACGGTTAAAACAGCTGTCCGTGGGTTTTCCGCCATGGGATTCTCCACAGAAACCTGCCTGGAGACAGGAGCTGACTCTCGGCTGGAAGAGGACTGGCTATCAGCGGGCTGCCCGAGAGAGAGGGTCGTGAGAGGGGCTGCTGCTGCTCCTCGGTGGCGGATCTCACCCTCCAGGAAGCTGCACCTGGCCATGACATAGGTCTCTCTGTCCGCCAGCTTAACCGTGGCCTGGCCAGATTTCTTGAGGTGCAGCTTCCCGTACCAGGTGTGCATATATTTCCACCAGCCAAGGAGCACATCCGATGTGTAGCCCAGACTCTCTGCCTTCTCTCTCCAAGCAGCCTGCTTCCTTTTGGTGTCCCTGTAGAGCCGGTGTCCCTTCCACCATAGATAGTCATTCTCTCTCAGCCACCCCAGCACCTCATCCTCGTGTTCCTCCTCAATGGAGTATTGCCTCCTCTCCCGTTCCCGCATATGCCTCTTCCTCCCTTTGGCAGGACCAGATGGGCCCTCATCAGAGGGGCTTTCAGGTTGTAGGGGATGCTCCTCCACACCACCACCAGCAGCAGCACCAGCAGGATCATCATCATCATCATCATCATCATCAGCAGCAGCAGCAGCACCAGCAGGATCATCATCATCATCATCAGCAGCAGCACCAGCAGCACCAGCAGGATCATCATCATCATCATCAGCAGCAGCAGCAGCAGCAGCAGCACCAGCACCAGCAGGACCAGGATCAGCAGCAGCAGAGTAAGCACCAGCAGCGCCAGCAGCACCAGGAGCACGAGCAGGACCAAGAGCACGAGCAGGACCAGCAGGACCAGCAGGACCAGCAGGACAAGCAATACCAGGAGGACGAACAGGACGAGCAGGACGAGCAAGACCAGGAACACGAGCAGGATGAGCAGGACAAGCAGGACGAGGAGCAGCTTCAGCAGAGTAAGCACCAGCAGAAACACCACCGCCAGGAGCAGCCTCAGCAGAGTAAGCACGAGCAGAAGCACCACCGCCAGAAGCAGCATCAGCAGAGTAAGCACGAGCAGAAGCACCACTGCCATAAGCAGCAGCATCAGCTCCTCCAGAAGCAGAAGCAGCAGAAGCCCCAGCCGCAGAAGAGCGAGCCCGTGCTACAGAAGCCCCAGCAGAAGCAGAGTGAGGGCCAGGGGGTGGGAGGGTGGCCCTGTCCCTCTTTCCAGGGCTGGCAGCAGATTGCTGAGGCTTTCTCTTCTTCCCCATGGTTGTGGAATTGCTGGCTGGCAGGGAGGCTGGCAGGCAGGCTGGCAGGATGGCAGGCAGCAAGGCTGGCAGGCAGGCATGCAGGCATGCAGGGCAGGCTGGCAAGGCAGTCGATGTGTCTGGATGCAGGTCTTTCCTCTGAATGGTGACCTGCTTGGGAGCTGCTTCCCTTTATATCTGCGGGGCTGATGCAATACATCCCCCCCGCATGCGCAGTGAATGCTAGGTATCCGCTAGGCATCCGCTAGGCTTCCCCTACACATCCGCTAGGCTTTCGCTGTGCATCCGCTTCATCCGCTGTGCATCCGCTGTGCATCCGCTTCACCCGCTCGGCATCCGCTCGGCATCCTCTGTATCCGTTCTGCGTCCGCTTTGCTGAGGTTCCCCGGAAGCCTAGCGGATGTGCCATCCACTCCCATCTGCTTCCATCCGCTAGGCTTCCGTTCCGTATCTGCTTTCCATCTGCTCTGCGTCCTTCCCCCGTCCGTTCCTTTCCGTGTTATCCACTCTGTTTATGCAAATTTTTGCCCCTTTTGAGAGTGGATAACAACGGATGGAACATTTTTCTTGTCCGCTGTGTCCTTTTTACAAATGTTTTGCATCCGTTGGGCAGTGTGACAGGGCCTTAAGTAAATGATAAAATGGAGAGACAGGACCAAAGGACTTCAGTATGCAATGTCTTTGGAAACATTTGACCATAAGTCTTTAGAATTCAGTCTGACTTGATATCGCTTAATTCTGTTATTCCAGTGGGAGATTTTCATTTAAAACTATCTTTTTTCTGGCCTATCAAAGTAATGTATATATAGGCAGAAGAACCAGCACTGATGTAGTTATTGTCAGAGTATTGTTTAGAGTTGGTTGCAGCTGAACAAAGAACAGGCAATCTTCTTATTAAACTGTTGTGTATTGGCAAACCAATGTTAATTACGTTGTATCATGTATCTACTGGTCAAATAAACATGAAAAATTCCCTCAATTATCTCACAGGACATTTAAAATGGGCACACTGGCCTGATTTAGGCTTTATCTTAGATATGAGTTTGTTGTAACCTATTTATCTTCCTGAGATGAAAAAAATGGAAATCATGTATTCTAGAGCTGGAATGAACAAGCAGGACTGAAACTAGTTGGCCTATACATGGTCTTCTTCTAGGATGTTTTTCAACATCCCAGTGTAGCCTACACCCTTGGTATTTCTTGGCACAGTTTTTGCTCAGAAATCTTATATAAATGATAAAAATAATGACAGAACAAAAAACTCTGGCACAATGAACCAGAATCGGAAGAGACCTTGCAGATGGAAGCCAATTTCCCATTCAATGCACAATCTGGTGCTTCAGCTGTCTTTTTTGTTGATATTCATGTCAGATTTGCTGTTCTTCACATGCAAAATTGTATTACTAATTGGTACCCATGAGGACCATTTATGTAGTTCTTCCAGTTTATATCTCCCAGATTGATATTAGACTTTCTAATAAGCAGAGGTGGGCTTTAGCCAGTTTGAATAGGTTCAAGTGAACTGATAGTTAAGATTCTGCGCAGTTTGGCGAACTGGCAAATACCACCATTGGCTGGCTGTATCCTGTCCCGCCATGCCCTGCCAGTCTCGCCCTGCTTCACCTGTTACTTACATCTACTACTACTCCTTTTCTCAGCTAGTCTGCTTGGGTCACTCATGGTTGACAGACTCTCTGGCTCCCTCGCTTGCTTGCCTTGCTTGCCAGACTTCATCAGTAGCCTGCCTAGCCTTACACTCATGCCTGCATGGCCCAGCTGCTCTCCAGTTCCCTCACCAGCTTAGGTACTACTTGCAGAGTATTCAATACAGTTTACAGCCTGGCACAAAGATGTAGGCCATTTTCAGACATAGAAGATGAGATAGAATTGTAAATTAAAAATGGAGTAGATATGGGAATAGATTGAATTCACATAAAACTGCAGTGAAAATAGTTGATTTCATTGCAAAAGAAATTAAAACACAATTATTTAGTAAAATTATTGAAAATAATCTGAAAACATGTTTGATTATTGATGAAGTCTCAACAATATCTTGCAAACCAGTTGCTATACTTTTCTTAAAAGTTGAGTATTCAGTTACCTCACCAATAATTTTTCTTGGGCTAGTTGAATTAGAAAAACTAGATGCAGAGACAATATGTTCTTAAGTTATTGAAAATTTAAATAATGTTGGGTTTACTAACAACTACCTGGAAAAAAATTAATAGGATTTTGCTTTGATGGTGCCAGCGTTGTTTGGGAGAAAATCTGGGCTGAGCACTAGATTAGCAAAAGAGTTTCCAAACATCATAATATGGCACTGCTTAAACCATCACCTCCAACTTGTTTTAGATGTTTTGATAAAGGAAATAAAACAAGTAAATCATTTTAAAATTTATATTGATTTATTTTTCATCAATCCAACAAGAACCAAATTGAACTTACCAAAATATCTGAACAACTTAAAATGGAAATTATAAAGATTGGGAGAGTTTTGGGACCAAGATGGGCTGCCTGTAGTTTAAGGTCAGCCCTAGCTGTTTGGCACACTTATCCAGCACTATATCAGTATTTTAATTCAAATGAAAACTACTTAGGTATGGCTGCCCATCTTGAAAATATATATTTTATGATTTGGCATTGATGATTGACATGAAATGAAATTTCTCTTCTTTCAAATATA
This sequence comes from Laticauda colubrina, assembly GCA_015471245.1. NCBI lineage: Eukaryota > Metazoa > Chordata > Lepidosauria > Squamata > Elapidae > Laticauda > Laticauda colubrina. The sequence continues at coordinate 2,527,317 of BLBF01000052.1, forward strand.
CTTCAAGCAAGAAATGTAGACATCATAAAGGCTGAAAAACTTGTGATGAGATCAATTAAAACATATTGAAATGCTTAGAAAGGAAAAGCGTGCATACAAAAAAGTGGATGGATTGATTACTTCAGAAACCTTCAAAAATATAAAATTTCTACAAAATCATTGATTTATTAGTCTTCCTCAGGAAAAACTTTTATAAAGCATCATAAAAAAATTGAAGAAAAACCTAATGGACTGTGAATATTTAAAACAAGTCACCAGAGGACTTCTGGTGATGATGTCATGGCGCTGTGGGGAAGGGAGAGCGGAGCTCCATTCCCTTAATCTAATTTTTCACATCAGGAAGCCCTCCAAAGACCCACTGATCTTGGAGGTATTCACAGATTAATGAGGAAGCCCAGGGAACAATGAAGAGGAACGCAAACACCTGCCATGACAAAGAGTAGCCCCTCAAACCTGGCGTGAATGAATTGAGTCATTTACAGTATGGCAGACCCGATGACCAAGTGTAGACAAGGAAGAAAGAATTGGGACAACAGACTGAGACATTGATGAAGATTGGAAGAGCCCAGTGCTGCAGAAGAGAGGAAATTTCTAATGGTGGAGAGAAGCAGAGGAGAGAAGGTCCTGAAATACCTTTGGCTTAAAAGTGAGTCTCCAATTGAGAGGGGTGGAAGCCTCAGGAGCTAACAGTGATCCAGCAGTGTGAGCAGCCTGTTGAAGGGGAAGAAAGAACTCAACCAAAGTAAAAAGATCGGAATGAGGGAGAATGTTAATATAAAAGCCAGAGCCAAGTGACAAGGAAGATGTGTGTGTTTGATGGAATAGAGCTGAACAGAATTGTGCTGGATTGATATTTGATCAGGAAAGTTGGACGGTTACCGTAAGTTTTTTTATGAGAGGAATTATTCAGAGTGAAGACAAGACTATACTGCAGGATTATAGTGAGTGGCAATGAGGAACCAAAAAAAGAGAGAGAGAACTTTGTGGCTGATGTAATAGACAGTGTGTAGATTGAAATAGTTGTAACTTTATTAAGTGTCAATAATATATTTTAACTACAGATATTCATTTATATACATTTGTTTTACATAGCCTTTATATTTGAAATATGTAATTAGATATATAATTATGATTATGATCTAGAGGTGATAACCACTGAGAAATTGATTATGGACTGTATACTTTCAAATTAACATTTTGATCTACTGTTGTGTTTTATAAATATTAACTCAAACTGCTTTTATCTATTGGATTTTGATTTTTCCTTTCTACCTCAAAGTGTAAAATATAGCAATCAAGTGTTTAACATTAATTTAAATATATTATTCTATGATCATAATATTTCATTATTCTAGATCAATTCATTATCCTATTATTGTTGAAATTCATGGTAATCTCTATAGATATTTATTAGAAGTATATTTATTATATTTATGACATATATTAACATTTGGATTAAGAGGTGAATGCACTAACAGATTTAGAAGACTAATAGAGAAAATATATAAATATTGATGAATTGATCTTTGATTGAAAATTGTTGAAATTAACAGGTAGTGATTAGAATATTAGAATTTATAGTAACATCTAGTAGATGGTATGTGGGAAGGTATTTATAAAATCTTTAAAATGACAAGTACAATGACAATTCTAAAAACTGGGGAAAAAACAGCCTCTAACTCATCATTGATAACAAAATTCCCATCAGGCCAAAGTTCAATAGAAGGCATGCTCAATGCTGAAAAGTCAAGCATCACATCAAACATGCAGATGATGCTGACGAATTTATTAGCGATGCAGGAAATAATGATGAAGATGCAAGAAGAAATATCAAACAATCATAAGGAAATAAAGAATGAAATGGGGGAGATGAAAAGCGATATACACAAACTTGATGATAAAATAGGAACAATATAACAGGTGACTGAAAAAAATGAAGAAAAAATTAGGATGGTGGAAATGAGAACAGAACAAGCAGAAAAGAAATTGGAACTAGTGGATAGAAAACTGATGGTGGTAAACAAGGATTTGGAAAAGTCAGTGGAATGAGCAGCATTTTACATGAGATTCCAAAATGTGACCAAAAGCAAAGAAGAGGAGTTAGGAAATATCATGTCAGAACTGATAGCAGAAGCTTTACAAAGAAACAGGCAGGAAATTCACAGTGAAATAGATGAAGTATACAGAATACACACCAATTACACTAGATGCCATAAATTACCAAAAGAGATACACATTAGATTTGTGAGGAAAAAAACAAGAGATGTAATTTATAAGCTGACAAGAGACAAACCAATGGTATACAAAGGCAAAGAAATCAAAACATTAAAGCAAATACCAAGAAGGGTCAGAGAAAAAAGGAGAGGGTGTTTTTGGCGATACAGTTGGTTAAACATAATATTTTGTTCAGATGGCTCATACCTGAAGGAATGCTGATTACATGGCAGGATAAGAAGATCAAAATAGACAACATAGACAAGGCACAAGAATTCTATGATCAATTTATGGTGACAGAGGAAGATTATAGCACTAAAGAAGAACTATAAAAGTAGAAGTCAAGAAGACCAACAACCAGAAGAAAAAGAAATAGAGCAAAAAGAAAGAAGTAAGGAGGAAAAGGAACAACTCGAAAGAGAAGGGATAAGAACAAGAGCACAAACAGACACAAGGACAAATAGAAGACAGAGACAAATCTACAAACAATAAAATGGAAGAGATTAAATTGATATTGATAAATATCAATGGACTGAATTCTCCCGCAAAAAGAAACAAACATTTGCAAATTTACTGAAACAGAATATGGATACAGTATGCCTCCAAGAAGTGCATATCAACAAGCAATATGGTAGCTGTTTACAACATACAAAATAGGGAAACTTTATGTATCATTGGGCGATTAAAAAAAAGAGAGGAGATAAGAAATATATGTTAAAGAAGGGTTAAAAGTGAAACAAATTTATTCCGACAATAATGGAAGAATATTAATGATTGAAGTAATGATGCATCAAAACCAAATATTATTGGTGGTCGTCTATGTTCCAAACGATAATCAGAAGGAATTTTATAATCAGAAGGAATTTTATCAGAAGGAATTTTATAGATAATCAGAAGGAATTTTATATGGAAAAATAATAGAAACAGGACAGGAGAACATATGTCTAGTGGTGATTTTAATGCAGTGGTACATATTAAAAATGACTATATAAGTAACAAAAAAGAAAAAAGAAAAAGAAAAGGAAAATTGTACCAAATATATTTTTCAATATGACACATGAATTAAATTTGCAGGATATTTGTACAGAATTAAACCCAAAAAAGAACCAATATACTTTTTATTTTAATCCCCACAAGTCATAGTCAAGACTAGATATGGTTTGGATGAATTGGGAAATGGAAAGTAACATAGACACAATAGAAATTATGTCAAAATACAAGGGAGGATCGTAATTCCTTGAAAGTAATCTGGAAGGGTCAAAAGAAAAGAAGAAGATAGACATTGAATCCACAGATTCTGAAAGAAAAAGAATATGTCCAAATGATTAAAAAAGAATTGGAATCATTTTTCAAGGAGAACACAAAACAATACACAACATTGCAAAATCTATGGGATACTACAAAGCTTATCTATGTGGAATAATGATGGCATATATTACGAGAAATAAGGAGAAATGGAAACAACAAAATATGCTACAGGAAGATATCAAAAAATTGGAAACTGCATGACAAAAAGAATCACAAAATGATAAAATTAAAGGATAAATGGTCCTAATCAGACACAAATTAAATTTATTGACACAGGAAGAAAGGGCACAAAACTTAAAATTCATAAAACAATTTTTTTTCCGAATATGCGAACAAACCAAGAAGATGGTTGTCATACAAACTAAAAAAAGAGAAAGAGAAAAGATTAATACAACAATTGCAGGATGAAAATGGGAATCTCAATATCATATGGAAGAAAAAAAAGTATCACACAAAAATATTTTGAAGGGATATATAGACAAAAAAAACAATGAATGAAGAAGATGTATCCAAATATGAATCTAGAATGTTGGAAGTGCAAATAAAAACAGGGTATCTTCTTTCATATGTGGTGGTTATGCCCCCAAATTAGGAATATTTAGGAAAGATAAATTGATTACAGGAAATAACAGGTCTTCAAACTGAGTTGAAACAGCTTTTTTTTTAAAATAAGGAATAATTAGAGAAGAAATTAGTAAAAAAGCTAAATATATTATACTGCATATAGTGACAGTAGCTAGAATTGCCTTTGCACAAAGTTGGAAATTGGACAGCACCCCTTCCAAGAGAATGGTAATAAAATGTTGGACTGTGCAGAGATGAATAAGCTTACTTTCGAGTTGAAGACAGAGAAGAATCAGAATATCACATGGTATTGGATAAATGGTATCGATGGCTAGATAATAGAAATAAGGATTAAAAATAGTATATATGCATATGTGTAACATCGATGTCACAGTCTTGTTAAGAAGGTAAAAGAGATTTGTATTCTTGGAAAAAATGTAACAAAAATAAAAAATAAAATAAAAACAAGTAGCCAATTGCAAGATAGGACTAATTTACAATTTTTTAAAGCCAGATTACTGGAATATTGAAGTAGTAGTTCCAAGGAAAAATGCTGAAGAACAATTGTTTGCATTTAGCAATATTTTTAATTACAAAATTAATATTAATGATTGTTGAGATTTTGTAGAAAATGTTTTAAAATATTCCCAGAAATATACAATTCCTGACAGTATTCAAAAAGCTTAAAATATTGTCAGAACAATTACTGAAAGTTCAGCAAAAATGGAAAGGGGTTTTTCAAAAATGAACATCATATGTTCAAAGAAGAGAAGTCGCCTGCTTCCAATTATAACAAATCTAATGACTATTAGTGTAATTGACCTATCTCTAAAGCAGTGGTGGGATTCAAAATTTTTACTACCAGTTCTGTGCTTGGTGGGCGTGGCATGGCTTGGTGGGTGTGGCTTGGTGGGCATGGCAGGGGAAGGATACTGTAAAATCTTCATTCCCACCCCACTCTAGGGGAAGGATACTGCAAAATCTCCATTCCCTCCTCACTACTGGGGGAAGGATACTACAACATTCCATTCCCTCACCATCGCACTAACCTGCTTTCCAGCTCTGTTCTCCTGTGCAGGGCAACCAAAGAAGACCCAGCCAATCAGCAGGGACTCGGGAGGCAGAGAATGGATGGGGTGAGGTCAGTCAGAGATAGTATTTGCTGGTTCTCTAAACTACTCAAAATTTCTGCTACCGGTACTCCAAAACTAGTCAGAACCTGCTTAATACCACCTCTGCTCTGAAGGAATGGGACTCTATTCCTAGAGTTAAAAAATGGTTGAGATCACATCACACAGCTGATGATGCTCGGGTAAGACTGAAGAAAAGTACAAGTGAGGAAGCCAATCAAACAGCAATTTGGAAATACTTTAAAGCTTAATAATGTAATTATGTAAATATCTTTTATTGTTTTGTGTATCTCTTTTATTCTTATATAAGTATTAAATGCATGAAATAGTAAACTATCTTTTGGTATATCTTTTTTTAGGCAAAGAAGTGATGTCAAGTTGATCACATCCACTCAGTCACATGACCACTCAGCCATGCTCACCCAGATAGCCATTAGGGCAGAGAACCGATTGTTATAAAATTTGAATTCCATCACTGGATTACACAATAAACCAGACTGAGAACTGCACCAATTAAGACTGTAACTAAAACCCACAAGATTTGGGAAAGAGAAAATCCATTAGCATTGCATTTCTCTGAATGCACCATATTCCTTTATTTTCTGTATTGTAAATTGATTTCTTATATATTTAACTCATGGAATGACCTTTTGTTACTACTAAGGAAAGGAAAAGAAAGCCTTGCCCTTTAAGGAAAAAGACAGTTCTTTTCTTTTGTGGATTCAAATTTCCCTGCTGGGAGATTTTACTGCAAAATAATTTGATCAGCTGCATTGGAAGCTAGAATCAGTTTATTAATAGAAAGGCAAATAAGAATAAACCCTACAGCGTTCCTGAGATTAATCTAATAAGTGAGTAGGAAAACCTCTTTGTTATATACTTCATGTTCTTTGATTTTGTAAGTGTGAATCCTTGAAGTCTTTGATTTGTGTTCAAATTCCTGTTTCTTGAGATTGGGATCTCTTTCTGGGATCTCAGTTGGAGTAATTGTTCCATAGTCCAATCTCTGTTTTTCCCTGATCCTTTGAAGCTATCAGTTTGCACCTGGTTGCAATATCCTGAGTTCCCTGTTATGCTGTTTGCTTTTCACAATTTTTTTGTAGCTTGCTATCTATTTGATGTCTATGGGAAAAGATCCGAGTTAATGTGTGTCCCGTGTAAAGGTGGGGGCTAATGGAGCTGTCCCTGCTTGTGTTTTCACCTCTCCTTTCTTTTAGGGGTATTTTCCTTGCCCTTCTAATGTTTTAGGATTTCTTTTCTTTTCCTAGAACAGAGGGGAATTGTAACTTCCACCACTACTTCCAGTAATATTAATTTGAATTACTTATTTTATTTAAAGTGAACAGATTTCAAATTATATAAACCCCATTGAGATTGTCTGTAGACAAACACAAGCCCCACTTATTTGCTCTCTCACATACACTCCAATCTGTTTTGAAAGGTAAATACCTTAACGCTGATTAAATCTAAAAGAGGCTAAAACAGGAGGACTGACCAGGAAGCGACTTTCTGATAAATAAGGATAGGTCCTCCTCAAGTTTTATTTAGAATTGAAGGGATGACAGAGAAGGAAAAGAAAAGCTTTTAAGTTAAATTGGCTTACTCTGGTAATTAGTTAATCAATTTAGGTCCCGGAACACAGGAAGTGAAAGAATAACAACAAAAACACACCCTCCCCCAGCCTTTTCTCTTCCACCAGGCTGCTGCTGAACTAAAGAAGACAAACAATTGTGCAGGGAAACCAAAGTGGGAAAGATCCTTAACAAAATGTTCACCTTAAGGCACTGTCACACTGCCCAACGGATGCAAAACGTTAGTAAAAAAGACACAACGGACGAGAAAAATGTTCCATCCGTTGTTATCCGCTCTCAAAAGGGGCTAAAATTTGCATAACCAGAGCGGATAACACGGAAAGGAATGGACGCAGGGAGGACGCAGAGCGGATGGAAAGTGGATGCGGAACGGAAGCCCAGCGGATGGAAGTGGATGGGAGTGGATGCCACATCCGCTAGGCTTCCGGGGGGGCTCAGCAAAGCAGACGCGGAATGGATACAGCGGATGAACAGCGGATGAAGCGGATGCAGAGCAGAAGCCTAGCGGATGCACAGCGAATGAAGCGTATGCACAGCGGAAGCCTAGTGTATGCACAGCGGAAGCCGAATGGATGCCAAGCGTTAATTGCGCATGCGGGGGGGATGCATTGCGTAAGCCCCGCGGACATAAAGGGAAGCAGCTCCCAAGCAGGTCACCATTAAGAGGAAAGACCTGCTGCCGGATACATCGAGTCCTTGCCTGCCCTGCCTGCATGCCTGCCTGCAAGCTTTGCTGCAAGCCTTGCTGCCAGCCTTCCTGCCAGCCTGCCTCCAAGCCTGCCTCCCAGCCTGCCTCCCAGCCTCCTGGCCGGCCTCCCTGCCAGCCTTGCTCTCTGCCTGCCTGCCAGCCTTGCTGCCAGCCTGCCTTCCAGCCTCCCTGCAAGCCAGTCTGCCTGCCAGCCTTGGTGCCTGCCTGCCTGCCTTCCTGCCTGCCAGGCTTCCTGCCAGGCTTCCTGCCAGCCTTGGTTCCTGCCTGCCTGCCAGCCTTCGTGCCTGGCTGCCTGCCAGGCTTCCTGCCAGCCTTGGTGCCTGCCAGCCTCCCTGCCAGCCTCCCTGCCAGCCATGGGAAAGAAGTGAAAGCCTCAGCAACCTGCCGCATCCCTGGCAAGAGGGACAGGGCCACCCTCCCACCCCCTGTCCCTGACTCTGCTTCTGCTGTGGCTTCTGCTGCTCGGGCTCGCTCCTCTGGTGCTGGAGCTTCTGCTGGCGCTGCTCCTGGCGGTGGTGCTTCTGCTCGTGCTTACTCTGCTGAAGCTGCTCCTGGTGGTGGTGCTTCTGCTGCTGCGTACTCTGCTGAAGCTGCTCCTGGCAGTGGTGCTTCTGCTGGTGCTTACTCTGCTGAAGCTGCTCCTGGCGGTGGTGCTTCTGCTGGCACTTACTCTGCTGAAGATGCTCCTCGTCCTGCTGGTCCTGCTCATCCTGCTCGTGCTCCTGGACTTGCTCATCCTGCTTGTACTGCTTGTGCTCCTGGTCTTGATCGTCCTGCTCGTCCTGCTGGACCTGCTCATGCTCCTGGTCCTGCTCGTGCTCCTGGTCTTGCTGGCACTGCTGGAGCTTTGTCTGCTGCTGCTGATCCTGGTCCTGCTGGTGTTGCTGGTGCTGCTGGTGCTGGTGCTGCTGCTGCTGCTGCTGATCCTGCTGGTGCTGCTGCTGCTGCTGCTGCTGATGATGATGATGATCCTGCTGGTGCTGCTGCTGCTGCTGCTGATGATGATTATGATCCTGCTGGTGATGATGATGATGATGATGATGATGATGATGATGTTCCTGCTGCTCCTGCTGCTGCTGGTGGTGTGGAGGAGCAGCCCCCACTACCTGGGAGCCCCTCTGATGAGGGTCCATCTGGTCCTGCCAAAGGGAGGAAGAGGCATATGCGACAACGGGAGAGGAGGCAATACTCCATTGAGGAGGAACACGAGGATGAGGTGCTGGAGTGGCTGAGAGAGAATGACTATCTGTGGCGGAAGGGACACCGGCTGTACAGGGACACCAAAAGGAAGCAGGCTGCTTGGAGAGAGAAGGCGGAGAGTATGGGCTACACTTCGGAGGTGCTCCTCAGCTGGTGGAAGCACATGCACACCTGGTACAGGAAGCTGCATCTCAAGAAATCTGGCCAGGCCGCGGTCAAGCTGACAGACAGAGAGACCTATGTCATGGCCAGGTGTAGCTTCCTGGAGGTGAGATCCGCCACCGAGGAGCAGCCCCTCTGTCTACCCTCTCTCTCCGGCAGCCTGCTGAGAGCCAGTCCTCTTCTGGCCGAGAGTCAGTTCCTGTCTCCAGGCAGGTTTCTGTGGAGCGTGCCATGGCGGAGAACCCGTGGACAGGTGTTGTAACTTTGGTGGACCGTGTGGAGTACTCCCTGGTGCGGTGGGAGAAAGGAGACGGCACGTCCACCACAGCCGTACCCGCATCCACTCACAGCTCCACCTCCATAGAAAGGCAGAGAGCCAGACAGCAGGAGGGGCAGAGCCACAATGTCCTCCTGGAGATCAGGGACACCACCCGGACCAGCATAGATCTCCTCTCTCAGCTGGTCCACACGGACTCCTCATCCTCCAACCGCAAGCCCTTCCTCACCTATGTCAACCAGACCCTTGTGGACATGGCGGAACCCCAATGCCAGGTGGTGAAGGACCGGATCACCAAGCTACTTCACAACCCTCCAGATCCAGATGAACCTGCTCCCACCCAGTCCAGGTCTGCTCCTCCAGCCCAGGTGATGTCCCTCCCATTCCAAGGCTTCCCACAGGCCCTCACCTACCAGAGCTATGGCTACCAGGAGGTCCAGCAGCACAGGCAGCATCCCTTCCCAGTCCAGGCACAGAGTCATCGGGCGACACCGTCGCCACCGGTTCCACTGATGCCACCGATGCCACCCACGACACTGATGCCACCAACGCCAACAATGCCACCCACAACACTGATGCCACCCACTCCACCGATGCCACCAACGCCAGTCCTCACCCAGCTGCAGACCAGACAGCCCCACTACACTGCTCCTTCCTCCACCCCACAGCCAAGCCCGGCCTCAGTACATCTGTCATCGGTACTAGGCCTGGCACCCCATGGCATGGAGGAAGCAGCTCTCAACAGCACGGGGCTGAGCCAGCTGTCCGAGAGCTTTCTCAACACACCGTCCCCTGTTGTCGTCTCGGGGCCAGGCACCCCAGTGGGGCTTCAGACAAGCACTCCAGCACCAGCAACCTACACAGCACCTGGACCCTTCACCCCTGAGACTGGGCACACCTCCGAGTGATGAAGAGGAGTGCCAGAGACTGGCTGGCTGGCTACCTGTGGACTTTATTTGGACACTTGACTTGGGTCATTTTTCTTTTACAGCTTGTTGTACAATAAAGTTTATCTTTGATTCACACACTTGCTTCATTTGTTTTTTTTTTTAAAGTCTTGGTGGAAACTTTTAGAATTGGTTTAAGCCTTTGCATGCTTGTGGGATGAGTTAAGATAGCAGTGGGGTCGGTAGGGATACCTGTGGGATGGGTAATAGCTGTGGGATGGGCAGGGATATCTTTGGAATGGGTAATAGCTGTGGGATAGATAAACCTCCAGTGCAAGCATAGTGGGACTGTATGGTCCACCCTCCCAGCTGCCACACCTAGGGCCCTTTATTATCAATAATAATGTAATAATCATCCACACATGTCAACATAAACACAACTCTTTATTAAATGCCCTGATCATTGGAGGGCCATTCAACATACATGGCCCAATCTCATCAGTGTGATGAGACAGGCTGAAGGAAGCATCCATTAATCATCCTGGCTTGCCACTCCACTGCTCCAGCTGGGGAGTTGCAGCAGTGTTTCAGGAGGTTGCGCTGCTTCTTCCCTTCACGTGAGGCTCTGTTGGGGCCTTGCGCATCCTCAGTGTCTATCAGGTTTTGCCCTTGCCTCCATTCCCCAGGCTCCATGTCCCCATTGCCTTGTTGGAGGTCCACGAGCCTGTTCTGCAAGACTGGGTAGCGGGTGCGCATGAGATTGCGCAAGATGCAGCAAGCTTCCACGATCCTCCTCACGGTCTCTGGGCGATGCTGCATGGTGGTGAGAAGTACCTGGAACCTGTTGGCCAGGATGCCAAAGGCGTTCTGCACCACCCGCCTTGCCCTGGACAGCCTGTATTTGAAGATCCTCTCTTCACGGGTGAGGAGTCTGGAGGTGTAGGGCTTCATGAGGTAGGTTCTGAGGGAGGAGGCGTCATCCCCCACAATGAAGTAGGGCACATCTTGCGTGTTGTTGGGCAGTGGGTCTGGATCTGGAAAGCCCACTATGAGGTTGCGTTCCAGCCCCTCCTTGAGATGACTGGCGTTGTATACCTGGGCATCTGAAGATGAGCCGTTGCCTGAAGCATCGATGTACATGAACTTGTAGTCAGCATCGACCATGGCGAAGAGGATGATGCTGAAGGAGCCCTTGTAGTTGAAATAAGTGGACCCCGACTTGGCTGGCACTTTGCAAGCCACATGCTTGCCATCTATGGCTCCAACAATGTGGGGGAAGTTCCACCTCTGATACCACTGCTCTGCAACTTTCTTCCATCCTTCTTTAGTGGAGGGGCACTGGAGGAGCTCCTCCAGGTATTCTTCGATGATGGCCTGCACCACTTCTCTGACCACAATGCTGATGGTGTTGTGTGGAACCCTCCAGCCGTACTGCATGCTCCTGTAGGTGGTCCCTGAGGCCAGGTGGTGCAGAGTGAGTGCCACCTTGAGCCCAGGGTCCAGGCTGGGCCGGAAGTTGGTGTTTGCCTTGGTCAGCCTGGGTGTCAGCCGCTGCACAACTTCGTCAAACATGGCTGGAGGCATCCTCATGAAGTTCTGGAATGCACGAGTGTCTTCGTTCCTGAGCTCCAATATCAGCTTGTTGTACAGTCCATACTCTATGTTACGATCCACGGTGGACATGACTGGATGCTGTGGAAGAGCAAGAGTCAGATGAAGGCTGCATATGTCTGCACAGCTGGGCTGCTGGTCTGAAAGTGAGATCCAGATAAGTTGCTCCCCCTTTTTATAGGCAGTATAGGTTTTCCCCTAGGTGTCCCTTTGCATCCTCTAAGCATCCCCTAGACATCCTTAATATCCGAGATAGGTCCCCTCTGCGAACGTTTTTTCCATTTTAAATGCTTTGTTTCTTTGCTGCATCCGCTAGGCATCCGTTCTGTATCCGTTCTGGGTCCGTTCCACTTCCTCCCTGCGTCTGAGCGGATGCGAGTTGCACGGATGCGGAACGGATGCCTAGCGGATATAGCGGATGCGTAACGGATGCAGAACGGATGCCTAGTGGATGCAGAACGGACGCATTGGATACATTTTCCGCTCAAAAGTTTTGAGCAGCTCAAAACTTTCTGAGCAGATGAAACGTCAATAAACGGATGCTGGATAATTAGAGAGGAAGCAAAACGGAGGCAGTGAGTACAGAACGGATACATTGCATTAACCAATGGATGGCAAGCTTTTTTGTCCATTTTACATCCTGTTTCCATCCATTGGTGCAGTGTGACAGGGGCTTTAGCAACTTTAGTAAACACACGCAGTGGATATGAATCTAAAGTCAGAGAAGGGACCCTGACAAGCCCCAATCACTGCCTCCTCCACTCTCACTTCCTTTTCTTCCAAATGAAAAAGCTCCCAGCCCAGAAACGACTCTCCCAGAGCTGCACTGTGAAGCACTTACCTGCACTTACTTGGAGCCAGAATAGGGTGCATGGGGACTCCTGAGAGGGGAGGGGAGGAGTCGGTGCAGCCAGCTAGTCATCTACTGGTTTGTCAAACTGAATGTAAAATTAATCCTGACAGGATTCTGGCAGTTACCCCAATGAAATCATGAGCCTTGAGCCAAACATCCAAAACTGCCTGGGTATAGCTGACTCTGAGACACATAACTCATTGTCACCCTTGACCCTGGTTTTCCCCCACCCCCTGAGCGTATCATAATTCATATTCTCCAATGAGACACATTGAGTCATCAATCATGTTCTCCAGTTAGATTTTAACACAGCAGAAACTTCAGTCATCTATAGTTACTATCTTTGAAAAACTATTTATGGAATGCACTTTTGCTTTCCAAGCTGCTGCACTGCTCTTTCAAATTCATTTCCCCACCCTTTCTGTTGGCAACTCTAAAAAGACCATGGAAATAGTTTATGAGTTGACAATTTTCATCTATTTTGCCCAAACTAGCCAGAACTGGCTGAATCCCACCCCTGAGTCTATCTACAAGACAATTAGACCTTCAGCTCCAGTGTGATGGGATTAAGACATGACCCTCCAGGACATAATAGGATCATCTATCAGCAGAGCTCACCATATGGTACAACAAAGCCCCTTCATTGCATCGCCCAGCAAGATTCAACCAAACTTTTCTCAGACAACCTCAGCTGTGACCCCTGCTATGAAAATCAATAGAATACATTTCTTGCACAGGAACAGAAAGCTCAAGGGCAAGGCTGAAGAGAGGGTAAAAATACCCCCCCTCTCTCTCCTCCATGTGGCCAGCTGCCCAGGAACTAAAACCCATGTGATCCTGTTCACCGATAAACCATCTTTCCAGTCAGCCTCCATCTTTCCAGTGTCTTTCTCCCCACTTGGAACTGAACCAGATGGACATTTCTTCCAACATCCTGTTCCCTTTCCCTCCCTTAAGGCCCTGTCACACTGGCTGATGGATGCAAAACATTTGTAAAAAGGACACAGCGGACGAGAAAAATGTTCCATCTGTTGTTATCCGCTTTCAAAAGTGCCCCGAATTTGCATAACCAGAACGGACAACACGGAAAGGAACGGATGGGGGGAGGATGTAGGGTGGATGGAAAGCGGATGCTCCACAGAAGCCTAGCGGATGGAAGTGGATGGGAGCGGATGGCACATCCGCAAGGCTTCCGGGGGAGCGCAGCAAAGCAGACGCGGAACGGAAAGAGCGGATGCCGAGCGGATGCCGAGCGGATGAAGCGGATGCACAGCGGATGCCGATAGGATGAAACGGATGCAGAGCAGAAGCCTAGAGGATGCCTAGCAGAAGCCTAGTGGATGCCTAGCGGATGCCTAGCATTCACTGCGCATGTGGGGAAGATGCATTGTGTCAGCCCCGCGGATATAAAGGGAAGCAGTTCCCAAGCAGGTCACCATTCAGAGGAAAGACAGACACAGCTTGCCAGCCAGCCAGCCAGCAACCCAACAACCATGGGGAAGAAACGGAAGCCTCTGCCATCTGCTGCCAGCCCTGGCAAGAGGGACAGGGCCACCCTCCCACCCCCTGGCCCTGACTCTGCTTCTGCTGGGGCTTCTGCTGCCCGGGCTGACTCTTCTGGTGCTGGGGCTTCTGCTGATGCTGCTTCTGGAGGTGGTGCTTCTGCTGGTGCTTACTCTGCTGATGCTGCTCCTGGCGGTGGTGCTTCTGCTGGTGCTTACTCTGCTGACGCTGCTCCTGGTGCTGGTGCTTCTGCTGGTGCTTACTCTGCTGGCGCTGCTCCTGGTCCTGCTGGTCCTGCTGGTGCTTACTCTGCTGGCGCTGCTCCTGGTCCTGCTGGTCCTGCTGGTGCTCCTGGTCCTGCTGGTGCTCCTGGTCCTGCTGGTGCTCCTGGTCCTGCTGGTGCTCCTGGTCTTGCTGGTGCTCCTGGTCCTGCTCCTGGTGCTGCTGGTGCTGCTGCTGCTGGTGGTGGTCCTGCTGGTCCTGCTTTTGCTGCTACTGTTGTTGCTGCTGCTGCTGCTGCTGCTGGTGTGGAGGAAAAGCCCCTACAACCTCGAAGCCCCTCTGATGAGGGCCCATATGGCCCTGCCAAAGGGAGGAAGAGGCAGATGCATGAACGGGAGAGGAGGCAATACACCATAGAAGAGGAACATGAGGATGAGGTGCTGGAGTGGCTGAGGGAGAACGAGTATCTATGGCGGAACGGACACAGGCTCTTTCGAGACACCAAAAGGAAGCAAGCTGCTTGGAGAGAGAAGGCAGAGAGCCTGGGCTACACATCAGAGGTGCTCCTCGGCTGGTGGAGGCACATGCACACCTGGTACGGGAAACTGCACCTCAGGAAATCTGGCCAGGCCGCGGTCAAGCTGACGGACCGAGAGACCTACATGATGGCCAAGTGCAGCTTCTTGGAGGGTGAGATCCGCCACCGAGGAGCAGCCCCTCTCACAACCCTCTCTCTCAGTTAGCCTGCTGAGAGTCAGTCCTCTTCTGGCAAAGAGTCAGCTCCTGTATCCAGGCAGGTATCTGTGGAGCTTGCCACGACGGAGACCCCCCCCCCCCGACAGCTGTACTACCCATGGTGGAGCACGTGGAGGACCCCCTGATGCAGTGGGAGAAAGGAGACGGCACTTCCACCACAGCCCAACCCACATCCACCCCCAGTTCCACCTCCACAGAAAGGCAGAGAGGCAAACTGGAAGGGCAGAGCCACACTGTCTTGCTGGAGATAAGAGACACCATCAGGAGCAGTGTAGATCTCCTCTCTCAGCTGGTACACACCGACGCCCCATCCTCCAACCGCAAGCCCTTCCTCACCTATGTCAACCAGACCCTCATGAACATGGCGGAAGGTGGTGAAGGACAGGATCACCGATCTTCTTCACAACCCTCCAGACCAAGATGAACCTGCTCCCACCCAGTCCAGGCCTGCTCCTCCACCCCAGGTGATGTCACTGCCCTTTCAAGGCTTTCCACAGGCCCTACCCTTCCAAGGCTACAGCTACCAGGAGCTCCAGCAGCACAGGCAGCCCTTCCCAGTCCAGGCACAGGTATATCGGACGCCACCGGTGCCACTGATGCCACTGATGCCACCCACACCACAGATGCCACCCATGCCACAGATGCCACTGATGCCAGTCCTCACCCAGCTGCAGACCAGACAGCCCCACTACACTGCTCCTTCCTCCACCCCACAGCCAAGCCCGGCCTCAGAACATCTGTCATCGGTATTGGGGCTGACACCCCATGTCATGGAGGAAGGGGCTCTCAACATCACGGGGCTGAGCCAGCTGTCTGAGAGCTTCCTCAACACACCATCCCCTGTTGTCCTCTCGGGGCCAGGCACCCCAGTGGCACTTCAGACCAGCACTCCAGCAGCAGCCACCTCCACAGCACCTGGACCCTTCTCCCCTGAGAGTGGGCACGCCTCCGAGTGACCAAGAAGAGTGCCAGAGACTGGGTGGTTACCTGTTGACTTTATTTTTGCTTTGGACACTTGACTTGGGTAATTTTTCTTTTACAGCTTGTTATTAATAAAGATTATCTTTGCTTCACACACTTGCTTCATTTATTTTATTAAATAAAGTCTTGGTGGAAACTTTTAGAAATGGTTTAAGCCTTTCCATGCTTGTGGGATGGGTAAGGATAGCAGTGGGATGGGCAGGGATACCTTTGGGATGGGGAATAGCTGTTGGATGAGTTAGGATAGCAGTGGGATGGGTAATAGCTGTGGGATAGATAAACCTCCAGTGCAAGCATAGTGGGACTGTATGGTCCACCCTCCCAGCTGCCACACCTAGGGCCCTTTATTATCAATAATAATGTAATAATCATCCACACATGTCAACATAAACACAACTCTTTATTAAATGCCCTGTTCATTGTAGGCCCACCCAACATACATGGCCCAATCTCATCTGTGTGATGAGACAGGCTGAAGGAAGCATCCATTAAGCATCTACCATCCTGTCTTGCCACTCCACCACTCCAGCTGGAGAGTTGCAGCAGTGTTTCAGGAGGTTGCGCTGCTTCTTCCCTTCATGTGAGGCTCTGTTGGGGCCTTGCACATCCTCAGTGTCTATCAGGTTTCACCCTTGCCTCCATTCCCCAGGCTCCATGTCCCCATTGCCTTGTTGGAGGTCCACAAGCCTGTTCTGCAAGACTGGGTAGCGGGTGCGCATGAGATTGTGCTGGATGCAGCAAGCTTCCCCGATCCTCCTCACGGTCTCTGGGCGATGCTGCATGGTGGTGAGAAGTACCTGGAACCTGTTGGCCAGGATGCCAAAAGCGTTCTGCACCACCCGCCTTGCCCTGGACAGCCTGTAGTTGAAGATCCTCTCTTCAAGGGTGAGGAGTCTGGAGGTGTAGGGCTTCATGAGGTAGGTTCTGAGGGAGAAGGCATCATCCCCCACGATGAAGTAGGGCACATCTTGTGTTTCGTTGGGCAGTGGGTCTGGATCTTGGAAGCCCATGATGAGGTTGCATTCCAGCCCCTCCTTGAGGTCACTGGCGTTGTATATCTGGGCATCTGAAGCTGACCCGTTGCCTGAAGCATCGATGTACATGAACTTGTAGTCAGCATCGACCATGGCAAAGAGGATGATGCTGAAGAAGCCCTTGGAGTTGAAATAAGTGGACCCTGACTTGGCTGGAGCTTTGCAGGCCACATGCTTGCCATCTATAGCTCCAATGGTGTGGGGGAAGTTCCACCTCTGATACCACTGCTCTGCGACTTTCTTCCATCCTTCTTCAGTGGAGGGGCACTGGAGGAGCTCCTCCAGGTATTCTTCGATGATGGCCTGCACCACTTCTCTGACCACAATGCTGATGGTGTTGTGTGGCACCCTCCAGCCGTACTGCATGCTCCTGTAGGTGGTCCCTGAGGCCAGGTGGCGCAGAGTGAGTGCCACCTTGAGCCCAGGGTCCAGGCTGGGCTGGAAGTTGGTGTTTGCCTTGGTCAACCTGGGTCTCAGCCGCTCCACAACTTCGTCAAACATGGCTGGAGGTATCCTCATGAAGTTCTGGAATGCACAAGGGTCTTCGTTCCTCAGCTACACCATCAGCTTGTTGTACAGTCCGTACTCCGCTCTTCTCCCGATCCATCTTCGGACCCTGACACTTCTTGGACGCCTCCTTTTCTTCCTGTAGAACAGTTGAAAGTGTCTGTAGATGGCTTCGCACTGTTGCAGAACGATGGTGGCTACCAAAAGGACTGTGTTACGATCCATGGTGGACATCAATGGATGCTGTGGAAGAGCAAGAGCCAGATGAAGGCTGCAGAGGTCTGCACAGCAGGGCTGCTGGACTGAAAGTGAGATCCAGGTGAGTTTCTCCCCCTTTTTAAAGGCAATAGAGGTTTTCCACTATGTGTCCTTTTGCATCCTCTAGGCATCCTCTAGACATCCTTAATATCCGAGATAGGTCCCCTCTGCTAACATTTTTTCCATTTTAAATGCTTTGTATGCGAGCTGCATCCGCTTTCATCCTTTCTCCGTCCATGCTACTAACACTGCGCGTCTATTCCACGTCCGTTTCGCTTCCTCCCTGTGTCCGTTTTCCGCTGGAGCGGATATGAGTTGCGCGGATGCACAGCGGATGCCTAGCAGATATAGCGGACGCCTAACGGATGACAACGGATATAGAACGGATGTTCCCCATATGCGTTGCGGATGCAGAACGGACGCGTTGGATATATTTTCCGCTCAAAAAGTTTTGAGCAGCTCAAAACTTTTTGAGTGGATGGAACCTCAGTCGGCGGATGCTGGACGGATAGAGAGGATGAAAAATGGAGGCAGTGAGTACAGAACGGATGAATCGCGTTAACCAATGGATGACAAATGTTTCTCTCCATTTTACATCCTCTTTCCATCCGTTGGTGCAGTGTGACATGGGCTTTAATTTCTTTTCTTCTTTGTATTTTATATAATAAAATAAAAATGAGAGATATAAAAAACTTCCTTCCTGAAGAATAAGATCAGCACTACAGCATTAACATTCAAGAAGTTTGTCAAGGCCTAATACTCCTGCAGCTCATTACAGAAATGCTCAGAGGGAAAAGAAATGGTAGCAATTGCTGCTTAGTTATCATACTTTGGAGGTTATTTTAAGCATCAGATGAACTGGGATCAAAATAATTTCTCTCTCTGTTTTTCCCATGGGTAGCAGGAGAATTGGGGGAAATGACTCCTTTGATACCTGAGTACAAGTTGAATGCATGTTCAGCATTTCTTCAAGCCAGCAAACATTTTGGCCTTCCCAACATTGGATGATCATATAATGAGCACTATGCTGCTGCTGTGTAGACATGTCCTTAAAAATAATCAGGAACTCATTATTGATGTCATGCAAGGACAACAAATCTTAGTTAATTATTTTAAGATGTTTGCTTGTTTGTTTTTTAAAATAAATATTGATGGAGGGAAGAGTTTGTGAATAATTTTACTGGCTTGTGTACCTGAAACTTTGCACTGAGACAAGTGAAGAAATATCTATATTTGCTGCTCCATTTCACACAGGAAAAACCTTGGGTCTGCCTTACAAAGAAATGATCACAGCAATTGGGAGGCAAAAATGAAATGATTTCACAGTTCAAATGGTGGTGGAGGGAAAGGAGAGGATCTTTATTTCAACCAGTGAAAGAAGATGTTATTCTTAAACTCTGCAAAACGTATTTTCTATCACTGACTTGTTACCCATTCCTGTGTATAAGCATCACATTTGCTGGAAGATAAAAGCATTCCTTATTCATCTCACTTTCAATGTGAAATTGGCCCTGTAACCTCAATACATACTGTGGGCTGATTTTTCTAGCAATGGAAAGCTGCCAGTTCATCACCAAAGATTTTCACAATCTGCTCACGTAGGCACCTCTTTGCAAGACTGGCAGCCACAAAGCTGGACAGAATGAAAATGGATTCTGAATTACCCAGGTCTCCTTAGGGACCACCAAAGGTCAGATCTTAAGGCTGTTACTGAAAGAGTGCTTGGAAGCTCTGAGTAGGGCTGTCTCCCCTGCAGTCTGATATGTGGATAAAGAGAGAACCTGTGACTGACACTGACACTTGGGAGACATGGTACTTAGTGACTGAGGGCTGAGGTTATCTACTGGGCCTTAGCAAAGAAAATTCCAAGATATTAGAAAGGAACTCCCAACACTTTAGCCTCTTCCTTTATTTGGATAGGGGTGAGTACATGCCAGAGTTTATTGCCACTCATTAGGTCACCTTGTGGCCTCAGAGGAAGGCTCATAAAATTAAAATCTTCCATAACCTATCTGGGAGGAGAACCCATCTACACAATATTTTTATGGTGGAACATTCTGGCTTGGATGTTCAACTGAGGTTATTAGCTTAGTGAGACATATGCTTCAATTTAGGGAACTACCTGAGGACTGGAAAAGAGCTGATGAGCTCCATCTTCAAAAAAGGAGAAAAAAAATGAATCCAGGAAACTACAGACCCAATCAGCCTAACAGCAACACCTGGAAAGATCCTAGAAAAGATAAGCAATGGATCTATGAACACCTAGAAGCAAAGAAAGTTATTACAAAATGCCAACATGGGTTTGTCAAAAACAGATCATATGAAACAAATCCTATTGCATTCTTTGATAAAGTGACTAAATTAGTGGACCAGAGAAATGCTGTGTGGGCATACTATAATTGGACTTCAATAAGATATTTGACAAAGTAGGTCACAACCTACATCTTGGTAAGATAGAAAAATGAGAGATGGACATATCACAGATGGATTCATGACTGGCTGACAAATTACATTGAACATGTAGCCTTCAATGGAACTACATCTATAGGGAGAGAAATATGCAGTGGGGTACTCCAAGGTTCTGTCATATGCCCAGTACTCTTCAACATCTTCATAAATGATGAAGGGGATAGAATGAGGGGATAGAAGGGAAACTCATCAGATTTCAACAAGATAGGAGGAATAGCCAACATTTTAGAAGATAGGCTTAAGATCCAAAATGATCTAGACAGACTGGAACAGTGAACCCTATCCAACAATATGCAATTCAGTGGCAAAAAAAAAGTAATTTTACACTTAGGCAAGAAAAACCAGATGCAGAATAAGTTGTACCTGGCTTAATGGCAATAACTGTGAGAGGGTTCTAAGTATGAATCAGCAGTGTGGTGCAGCAGTCAAAAAAACCAATGCAATCCCAGGCTGCATAACAGGAATTATATTAAGAACATATGAAGAATTAGTACTGTTATATACTGTTTTAGTAAGACTACACTTGGAACGCTACATCCAACTTTGGTCACCATTATACAAAAAACAGATGATGAGACTCTAGAAAGAGTGCTGAGAAGAGCACAAAGAGGATTAGAGTGTGATTATTATTTTTTTCTTTTCCTTAGAAATTAGTTCTCCTCTTGAATTTCTATTTCTTAAAAAAATATTTTGGGCTGTACGATTTTTTATTTTGTATTTTAACATGGGTTTCACACCTAGCTCCTTTGCTGAAACTTTGCTGAAAGAAGGACACCAAGATGGAAAAGAGAGAAGAGTTGCTGTGTCTGCATATATGTGCATTTTGATGCTTTAAATACATATGTAAATTTAGCTCTCTCTGTGTATGTGTTTTGTCATGGAAATAATAATTTCCAAATATTTGCTTGTTGCCCAGTGGCTTCCCCAATTAACCAGACAATGGTAGACAATCAGGATTTATTCTGTAATTACATATGAATTGATCATTTGATCATATGTTGCGCCTCCACAAATGTATGTGAATGTATATTAGGTGTGTATTAGTGTTAATATGCATGTGTATACCCTTTCCATGCATACATTTAAAAATCAATTTTGTCAAGAAAGGCAAAACATGGATCACCTGTAGCCTCCATCATATAGTGCCATATCCATAGTTCATGTATCTCCATGGTTCAAGGAGAGGCCTTTGGCAAATTGTATGAGACAACTGGGAGGCAAGAGGATGAACAAGAGCCTTAGGAATTTGCTTTCAGGGAGATCTTTTCAATGAGTTTTCCTGTCTTGCTTCTTGACAGAATTCCTTCATCTTTCATATTAGTCAGTAATTTCAAAATTTATTTCCCAGATCCCAGAGTTGTCAAGGTTTAGGAGAAGCCTCATGGTGAGTTCTTAATTCTATATTTGGTCTGAGAAATTACTACAAGCCTGGACCACCCAAAAAAATGCAAGAACTCCCTGAGCAACCTGGACCCTATATCTGAAATTTGATACATATAACAAATTTATGAGCTTTTATTTCTTTTGAAACCCCTCTGATTTATCAATTCTCACTTTCACATGCCCTGTTGCATGCCAAGAGCACCTGAGTTTCTGTGAACATATCTCACAAGTTGTTTAGGAGGAAACTCAGAGTCAGTCTTGCCCAAGAACACTCTAATTTGTAGAATTGATCGTGGCTAAGTGATTTGGAAAAAGTAATATTCACAAAATCTTAGTTTAGCCATTTATACAGACGCACATATACAATAAAAAATGTGTCTCCTTGGATATGCAGATTTCTGGCTTGTAGAAAGTTGCTCACTCTGTAGCTAGTTAATAGAAGATGGCCTGTTTTGATTTTCCCAGTATGTTCAAATGTGCTGATTGCATTTGTGGGGTAGCTGTAATAAGCTGAATTCAGTCCATGAACCACCAAGTTGCAAGTAACATGCTTTCTGTCATCTGCTGGAGGAGATTGTGGGTAATTACTTTTCCATTTTGTTCCTCTCAGCTGCTGACTTCACTTCAAGTTCAAATATTTGTTGACAGGAAGAAAGCTTTTTAGAGCCATATCGTTAAAATTCTGGTGGCACGTTGTCAGGTCAACATGCTGAAACATAAGATGGGAGTTTACATCACAGGAGGGCTATTGTCATCTTGAGGCTGATAAGGCAATGGAGTCGTGTGAGAACAGATCCTGCAGCACAATGTTAAAAGAAACGTGTAGGATTTAGGAAGGTGAGGATGGGGGTGAAAGAAAGGTTGAGACTTGTTGGAGGCATAATATTTAATATAATATTGGATTGTAGATTGTCAAAGAAGGTGAATGAAAAACATGCAATTTCTTTATTAGCTTGAGTTATCTTATTTAACTAATAAAACATATGTATTCTATATGGCTTGAATTTAAGAAAGACAAATGCATATTTATCTGTTTATCTTGCTTTAACGAGTTGAATGAAATTGTAATTAAAACTACAGTGTTTGTTATCCACTTGCACAGGTTCATATATGAAAAGGGGTTAGCAACTTTGATATAAATAAGAGGCCATGCTGTGATATGCCAAAGTGAAGTGTCAGTGAAGATGTCTCTGCTCTGAAGAAAGATGAAGCTATGGAACAGTAATGACCAATCCAAGTGAGGTATAATTTTCTCTTATAATTGTGCTAAGGTATGGATATGGATCTATTAAGGGCACAAAGTTTAACAAATAACAAAGCACATTAATAGAACATTTAAAAACTGATCAAACAAGATCATGAAATTTATTGGGAATGTGTTTATTTATTGGAAAAAAATTAGGGCATTTACCAATGCTGCATTTTGTCAGCCATTAGCTTTAAAATATAACTGAGTATAGCTCTCGCAATAGCACTTAGACTTATATACCATTTCACAGTGCTTTATGACCCGCTCTAAGTATTTTACAGAGTCAGCATATTGCCCTCAACAATCTGGGTCCTGATTTTACAAACCACAAAAGTATAGAAGGTTGAGTCAGATAGAATGCCAATGCATTGACTAAGGTGCAGCGAATTACTCAGAAATTAATACCATTCAATGGTGTTTACTCCAAGATAAATATATAAGAATTGCAATCTGAAAGCAATTAAAGCTAATATTAAAATAGATGTAAGTTGGTGACAAGCAGTTCCAGTATAAAATGGGTTCTCTGCTGATCATATAAATCTGTAACTGGATGCTTAAGTTAAATGTACTGGTATTTGTTTCTGGTAACCATATCTATGCTGTGTCCAAAGAAACCTACATGGACCTGTTACAGTGCACCATTGCATGTATAGCTTGCAATTCTGGGGTTCCCTTGTGGTTTTCCATCTAAATACAATAACAAAGTACAATCCCCCTCAAACTTTCTGAGATCAGCTTAGTTCAGCCAGGTTCTGCCACATGTGTTTATCATTAGGGTATTTCCTGAAATTCTATCAGCTGGTGAGGAAGCACCATTTAAGTTAGTAGATGCTAGAAGGGAAAAGAAAAGGTATTTTGATACAAAACTGAAGGGGCAGAAGGAAGTGGTGTTGTTAGTACCTGGCAAGCAAGCACAGCTTAGTTGATTTCTTCTATACTCTATTACTGACTGGGGAGAAGAAGTGCTAATTAACTATTTTCTGTGACTGTCTATGGAGATTCTCAGTCATCCAGGTCAGTGGTCGCCAAACAGTGGGCAGGGGACCACTGGTGGTCCATGAGAAAATTTTGGTGGTCCGCAGAGAAATGTCACCCCCAAAGCACCTCCCAAAGCAATTAATCCAGGCTGTGCGGGAACATAAGGCTGCACCTCCCACATGGCCTGCAGGAACACAAGGCTTGCATCGCTAGTGAGGGGAGGGGGGAAAGGGTGGAGGGGAGAACTTACCCCACTCACCCCACGTGCCTCGCCTGACCACTTCTTTCCACTTCTTTCTTATGCTGTTTTTGGCTGCACACAAGGAAAGCAGCAGAAGTCTTTCTTTCTCTCTCCCAAACTCTACCAGAAATGAGTCTTTCAGACCCTGCAAGGCATCCTGCTCCAAGAGACTGCAATAAGACTCATTTTTGGGGAAGAGAAAGAAAGACTTCTGCTGCTTCTGCTGCTTTCCTTGCGTGAAGCCCAAAGTCTCTCTTGCTTTTTTTCTCTCCCCCTGAGAATGGAGCTGGAGATGGTATCCTGCAATCTCAATTAAAGTATGATCGATCAATGGGAAAATGGGGTGGGTAATTTTCCTGCAGACTTTTTTTGGATTTTCCCAGGTCTGCAGGATTTAAAATTTAAAAAATCCTGGTCTGCAGGATTTAAAATTATGAGTGATCCAGGTCATAGTTGTCCCAAAGGTGCTTTTTCAAAAGGCAACTGGATTTTGTTTTCTGTGACCTATGTAGTCTTGCAAACATGCCTTACTTAGAACATCTTGATGTCAACACACACATCTAATCTGCATTTTTAAATGGAATCAGAAGAGTTAGGAGATGGATAACAATATGTATTGCCAGCATTGGGGGCTTACATGGCCTCTTATTCTGTTTTTGCTACTTCTTAAAACCTGTCTCTTGCTACTAAGATAATTATGTCTTGTTTATGTTTGTAAATAGTGACAGAAAGGCTACAGGTCATCCTCGACTTACAACCACAATTGAGCCCAAAATTTATGTTGATAAGTGAGAAATTGGTTAAGTGAATTTTGCCCCATTTTATGACTTTTCTTGCCACATTTGTTAAGTGAATTACTGCAATTGTTAAATTACTATCACTATTGTTCAGTGAGTCTGGCTTCCCCATTGACTGCTATTCAGAAGGTCGCAAAAGGTGATCACATAACCCTGGGACACTGCAACCTTCATAAATATGAGCCAGTTGTCAAACATCCGAATGTAAATCATGTGACCAGGGGGTGCTTGGCAACTTATGACCACAAATCATAAGTGTGAAAAATGGTCATAAATCACTTTTTTGCAATGCCTTGTAACTTTGAATGGTCACTAATGAATTGTTGTAAGTCGAGGATCATCTGTATTCTTTAGGTGCTCTTTATAATATGATTAGGCTTTTAAAAAAACCTTTTATTATGCTAATACAAGTTTTGTAGTTTTCTAGAAATCTGTAAATACAGAGAGTCCAAGATTCCATTCTGTAGGACATCATTCTGAATGGGTGAGACTTGAAAGAATTGGGACTGGCAGTTAGAGAATAGTGTGATTCCATGCAGAGAGCGGAGAGCAGAGAGCGGATAGTGCTAAGAGCCGGGACGAGCTGTGATTAGATGATGTAATTCTGTGTGATTCTGACACTTACAGAGAGACTGATTCTGAGAGTGAGCCATTCTGAGCGGCATAGAATGAACAGCATGGAATGAGCTGTGACTGGTGGAGAGTGTGATTCTGAACTGCAGTGAAAGAGACAGAACTGATGGAGGGTGATCCTAAACATCTGAAAAAGAGCTAGGACTGGAGGTGAGCAGGAGAGTGATTCTGAACAGCTGTGAATTGTGGAGAACTGAGAAGACTTACAGAGAATTGATAGACCCTATCTGAGAGGAATAATCTCCAAAACAGTCTCCATTTAAATCACCCAACTGATTAGTCATCCTGCATTTAAATCCCCACTGAGCTGATTGGACAACCTCCACTTAATCCCCACCCAAATCTCATCCATTCCAAACTCCCAAGTAGATGATTGGAGAGTTCATTCAAATCTTCTCCATTCAAATCTATCAAGCAACGCTTCCTCTTTATAAACAAAAACAAAACAAAATAAAACAGAACAACATGGCTTTAAAGAAAAACAAAGGAACTTTTCACTACCAACCTCCAACACTTCTCTCCCTCCACTATTTCATTACCTCAATACTAATTATTGATAGAAAATGCTTTGTCTAAAACAATTGATTTATAATTTAATACTATAATAATTAATTGTTAAATGACCACTAATTTACTGATTTATTAAATTGACAGATTTAATACTGTATCATTGATTATCTAGTTGATTGATTGATTTTTTTAGTAATAAGTAATCTTACTTTTGATTTGTTCTCTAAGTTATCAATTAACATTTATTAATTATCAACATTCATAAAGTAACTGTCTACCTATCACATTAATAAGCTATTGTAATTGTTTAGTGTACTATTATCACTTGACCATGCTAGCCAAAAATTCCAAACTCTCCACTACCAAACAACAATAAAAGAATAATATCTCTACCAATATCTCTACTCCTGCACAAGCTTCAAATGTCTTGAAACCATCAATGAAAGTGAAAATAACATTAAATGCCATCTATGTGACAATCAAGCCCACCTCGCCTACTCAAATTTAAACAAAAACCGAGCTGATCTCCTAAAAACATCAGATACATTCCCTTGTCGATGTCCATCATGTTTACATAAACTGAGCAAATTAAGTTCCTGTCTGACAGAGTTGAAAGCATAGAATCATTCATGCACTCAGAAGAAGAATGCTTAGCAGCACGTTTTGAAGCAACTATACAAGCAAGCTTAATCTCTCTTGAAAAAAAATATATAGCACAAATAAGCGAATACCTATCAGCTCAAAATCAAATCCCAATTCAACAACCACAACCACAACTACTAGGTCAACTAAAATCACAACTACAACCAAAAATAACCACCAAACCACAGCCACAAATAATCACTATCACATCAAATAATTCCACAAATGATATCCCCTTACTCATCAGAGACATCATGGAATGTGATCAGAAACATCCAAATGCCATCATATTTGGTTTTGAAGACACCAACAAATCAGATGATATCACCAAAGTTCGCAATATCATAAGCAACTCAAATACAACAAACATCTCTCCTGAAGATATCATTGAAATAACGAGAGATGATCCTGAGTTCAAATAAAATGATGGCTCTGTGGTCCCAAAATTTTGTAGAGTTGTTAGCGATAACATTGTTTACCCTAACTGGTTTAGGTGAAATAATAACTATGAATCATAGTTAGTGTATGCAGCTTTAACTGTGAAATAGCAATTGTGGGAGTGGTTATGAAAACCATTTAAAAGTAGCAAGTCTACGGCTTGCTCTCCCTCTCTCTGGCTTTGATGATCCCTGATTACTGCTTGGAATCAAGACTGCATTGCTCAAACGGGAGAGACAACAAAGGACTGATTTGTACGTGAACTGACATAGGATATTCTACATGGACTTTGCTAACTGAATATCCCTGAATGGACTGACTACATGGTAAATGACTATTGGACTGATATTTGACTATGCCATAAACTTATACTGGAATAAACTATATTCTTGATAGCACAAGCGTATCTGTTATTTTTACTGTATGTTAATAAACATACAAGCTTAGCTCACTCATTTATCTGTGTGCCTATCTGACTAACGCTGCACATTCTGTTTAGCTTGTCTACCTAACCCTGGTTGGGGAACCCAGGCTTAACAAGAGTTGTTTGCAAAAATGAGTCCAGCAAATGTATATTCATTTGTACAATAAATGCCATTGTACAAGCCAATCCCACCCATTAAAAAAATCACTCAAGACCAGACTTATCCATCTGCTACAGTGAACTCCGCACAGAACTTAAAAAAATTCTGGACAATGGAGAAAAGGATCTATACATTGACAACCATGCTGACTGCATCAAAAGAAAGTCACACAACCCGCAACTCCGCATCCAGCCCGACCCTATCCAATCCACCATCACTCAAAACTAGACATGCACACTCCTAACAATCTCTATTCCAACTACAAATGGCCTTAAATGCAAGCTACTCAATGCAAGAAGCCTTGTAAAGAAAATACCTGAATTTCTCCTCTTACTAAATACGGCTAAATTTGACATCATATTTGTCTGTAAAACATGGCTCAATGCATCTCTCCCTGACTTCATTACCACAGTAAGAGACTATCAAGTTTACTGATCAGAACATAAAATCTATAGAGGAGGTGGTCTTGCTATTTTCAAAAAAAGTCCCAACATCTAAAAAACATCCAAGTTATCCAGGAGCTTGCTCTTCCTGAGACCATCATCTGTGAACTGTCCTTAAATATTACATTTTGATTCTTACTATGTTACAGAGCCCCTGATTATGACATTGAACATGTAAACAAGTTAAATTCACAACTAACATGGGCACATGCTTTCATCTTTCTTGGTGACCTCAATCTACCTCATATTAACTGGACCCTAAACGAATGTAAAACTGAATCCATACATGCAACCTCCTGCAATGCTGTAAACAAATTTGGGACTGGAACAACAAGTAACCAACAATAATAGACTTAACAAATGCCTCGATTTCATCTTCTGCAATAGTTTGAATTCAATATATGGAATACAAATTAAAGGACCCTTTTCCAACAGTAACCACAACATGATTGACTTTTGTCTCAACATATGTCCACACAAAAATAATCATAACGAAGGAATCCCCAATTATAACTTCCAAAAAGGCAACTATGATCTTATAGACAATGATCTCTCATCTCTTGATTGGTAACTTCTATTAACTGGATGCAATACTGTTGAAGACCATGACAACATATTTTTACTTGAACTCAAAAGAGTCATCAAACTATATGTACCAATAACAACTCCCAAAACCAGAAAAAAACAAATTACCCAAAAGAATAAGGAAGCTTCAATACAAAAATAAATCATTTTGGTGGAAAAACAAATCTGGTCACTTTGCCAACTTCAAAAGTCGATACAAAAATTTATGCCACCAGATAAAGACTGAATACACCAATTATCACATTAAATAAGAGGAAAACCTTCTATGCACCAATTCCCCTCGTGCTTTTTACAATTTTGTAAACAACAAACTAAAAGACTCAAGGACCATCCCACCCCTGAAAGGACCTAATGGTAAAGACTTCAATGAAGACACCATTAAAACCAATTTCTTTAACACATTCTTTGTCTCAGTATTCGTAAACAGCATTGGATCATATCCAGTATTTCCTAGTTGAACAACAGACAACTGCAATGATCTAATACATATCAATTTTAGAGAAGACAATGTTGAAAAAGCACTATGAGATCTAAAACTATCTCTATCTATTGGACCAGAAGGAATATGTTCTGACTTCTTAAAAAAAGCTATCCACTGCCATAGCTGAACCTCTAAGCATAATCCTTGAAAAATCTTTCAGGACCAGCTCCTGGCCAAATCTATGGTCACTAGCCACGGTTATCCCCATCTTCAAAAAGGGAGACCCCAACTTAGTTGAAAAGTACAGACCAGACTTCCAGCGGTGATGCCTTAGTGAAAGGGTGAAGGGAGAGCCACCTCCATCTCTGGATCCCATTATTTCACTTTTGGGGACCTTTTGGGATGTGAGGAGCCTGGAGAGCCAAGCAGAGAAGAGGGGAAGCCCGGAAGACAGCAAGGTGAAACGCGATCGCCAGCTGGCAAGAAGGGAAACCCTTGAAAACCTGAAGTGAAAGTGTCTGTCAATTTATTATGGCTGACCCGAGGCCATGGCTGAACCATGAATGAGGAGAAAGTGAGAAGGTTATCAATAGGAAATGTCATTGAAGTTAAAATCCCAAAGTTGCAACTGTGATGATTTGCCAAAAGTAAGCTTTGAACTTGTTTCCGAGAAAATTACAGACCAATCTCTTTATGTTGCATCATCTGTACAGTTATGGAATGAATTATTAACCAATCCATTATCCTCCAGATAGAAAAAAACAACCTACTCTCTAATAAACAATTTGGTTTCAGAAAAAAACTATCCTGTAATCTGCAACTCTTACACTGCAAAAACATATGGACTACACAACTCGGTCAAGGCAAAGCAATAGACACAATCTACATAGACTCTGATAAAGCCTTTGATTCAGTGGTACATGACAAACTACTCCTAAAACTAAAATCTTATGGTATCTTTGGACACCTGCATAACTGGATAGAAGTATTCCTGTCAAACAGATGACAAATGGTCAAAATTTTGAGTGTCCTATCAAATTCTGTACCTGTCAACAGTGGTGTCCCCCAAGGCTGGGTTCTAGGACCAACTCTCTTCATACTCTACATAAATGACCTCTGTGATCATAATAAGAGCAACTGCGTTCTTTTCGCTGATGATGTAAAACTAATTTACACTACAGACAATATTACTACCCTTCAAAAAGACCTCGACTATGTATCAGAATGGTCAAACAAATGGCAACTTCAAATCTCAACAAATAAATGCTCTGTCTTACATATTGGCAACAAAAATCAGAAAATAAAATACAAGCTGAATAGTAAAGACCTTGTTGAGGATCCAAACTCTATCAAGGACCTTGGAGTACTCATCTCTAGTGATCTGAGTGCTAGAATCCACTGTAACTACACAGCCAAAAAGGCATTAAGAGTTGTTAACCTAATCTTGTGTAGCTTTCTCTCTCTCTCTCTCTCTCTCTCTCTCTCTCTCTCTCTCTCTCTCTCTCTCTCTATATATATATATATATATATATATATATATATATATATATATATATATATATATATATATATGTGCTGTTTAGCTTCCTTCGGGTATTATCCCACGTCATTGTAGTGCTGTTAAAGTTGTAGCAACGTTTCAGCAGAATCTCATCTGCCATCATCAGGCTTCTGTATCTTATCCCAAGTAGAGGGTGGATTTTGCTGCTCAATAAGATGAAACAACTTACAACTTGGAGAGCTGAAACTGAAACCACTTACAAAAATGGAAAACTCTCAAAGAAACTAAAAAAATTAGAAAATGACAAGAAAACCCCCAACAACTCACCACACCGGAAACAATTAGGATATAACGTTTCCAACAGAGAACTCAACAAAACAGAAACAGATGTCCTATCCAAAGGATTCAATTATGCCATAGCACCCAAAAAAATCCCAACAGAATCCATCATATGTGCAGTAGAATCCAGCCTAACCAAATTAAATACAGATGAAGCTGACAGAATAAGACACCAGGTTACTCACATCTTATGCACAACGAAACCACCAAAAAATAATTTGCAAAAAGATGAATTCAGAGCACTACAAACCCTGAAAAATGATAACAGCATAATAATACTCCCAGCAGACAAAGGAAATGCCACAGTAGTAATGGACAGAAAAGACTATGAAACAAAATTGACAGACCTACTCCAAGACTCCACATACAAACCTATAAACACAGACCCAACCACATATCTAGAAAAATTAACCAAGAAGAAAATTATAACCAGCCACATAAGCAAAGAAATCCAACAGATGATCATCCCAAGAGAAAAATCTTCTAGATGCCCCAAATTATACGGCCTCCCAAAAATACACAAAGAAGGCATACCTCTCAGACCCATAGTCAGCTCCATAGGAGCACCATTACAAAACCTAGCTAAATACTTAGCAAAACAACTACAGCCCCATGCTGAAACCGCAGCTTCATATGTAAAAAACTCATACCACTTCTTAGAAATGATCAAAGATCTACACGTAGAACAAGAAGATCTGCTTGTAAGTTTCGACGTGGTTTCACTATTCACTCAAGTCCCAATAAAAGAAACTCTTGAAATCATCAAAAATAAATACCAACCAGCTAAAGACCTCATGGAACTAACAGAACACATATTTCATATACAAAGGACAAAGATACAAGCAAATTGAAGGAGCCCCTATGGGATCACCACTGTCACCCGTCATTGCAAACCTGTTCATGGAAGAATTCGAATCCAGAGCCCTGGCTAATGCCACCCACAAACCCAAACTATGGCTAAGATACATCGATGACACATTTGTGATTTGGCCCCATGGAAAAGAAAACCTAAACGATTTCCTAACACACCTAAACAGCACACCCCCCAAAATCAAGTTCACCATGGAAACGGAAATAAACAAACAACTACCATTCCTAGATGTACTAATCTGCAAAAGAACAGATGGCACACTGGGACACACCCTATACCAGAAGAAAACACACACCAACCGCTACCTCAACGCCCATCCCACCACCACCCAGCACAGATAAATTCCGTGGCGAAAACACTAATCACCAGAACCAAATGCCTGGCAGATAAGACACATATAAAAACTGAACTATGCACCCTGACTGAAGTATTGACAGCCAATGGCTTCCAAAAAAAAACCAAAATCACCAACTTGATCCACAAAAACACACCAAGACATAACAGAGACCTAGAAGACCAACAGACCTATGGAACAGCTGTCTTGCCCTACATAAGAGGTACTACAGACAAAATCAGTAAGATACTACACAGGCATCACATCAAGACTGCCTTCAAAACAGACAAAAAAATAGCAGCCACCCTTAAAAACCCCAAAGACAAAATTGACCTGTAAAACCAAGGCATATACGAAGTTCCCTGTGCATCATGCCCGGTCACATACATTGGACAGACCAATAGAAGAATAAGTACCCACCTGGATGAACACAAAAATGCAGTAAAAAGACTGGAACACACCTCCTCACTAGTCCAACACATGAAAACCACAGGTCACAACATCAACTTCAGTGGCACTAAAACCCTAGCCACTATAGAAAACCCCAGCCACAGAATCATCAGAGAAGCCATAGAGATTGAAAAAAGACCTGAAAGCATGAATAGAAGAGATGATTCCACCAGACTGTCAATCATTTGGAAGCCTGCACTCTCAAATAGAAAGATCTCCACACCACAAGCTAGTCAAACACCTGAGCACAAACAGACTCCCTCTGATACCTCCAGCTCAACCAGGCCCCCAGATGAAACCTAGCTTCCTAATAGATAATAGCCATCCTTTCACATGAAGCCAAGCTGCATTGAAAGCCTCCAACACAGGAATACAGTGTTGCCAGCCAATCAAAGCCACAAAACAGACCGAAGAAACCAGAAACACCAATCAAACAAACTCCAAGTCCAATAAACATAGACCAAGACTCCCAACCAATCAGGATGTAGAAAAAAACATCCTGCCACAGCAATAGGCTAGCCTCAAATTTAAAATCAATGGCTGTGAGAGCCTGACCCACATACAAACTCAATACAGAAGCCTGATGATGGCAGATGAGATTCTGCTGAAACGTTGCTACAACTTTTAAAGCACTACAATGATGTGGGATAATACCCGAAGGAAGCTGAACAGCACACATGTAAGTACCCGCAAAAACTTAAAAAAAAACAAATATATATATATATATACATTTATAAATTATAAAGAAAGTTTCTGGTAATATCACATTACTAACTAGAGCATATAAAACATTTGCTGGACCAAAATTTGAATGCAGCTCATCAGTCTCAAACCCACATTACGTATCTGATATTAATAAAGTTGAGAAAGTGCAGAAATATTTCAAAAGAAGAGTTCTACGCTCCTCTATTCGTTGCAGAATACGTCATGCCACCAGACTTGAAATTCTAGACCTAAATAACCTAGAACTACTCCAACTTTGGTCCGATCTAAGTATTGTACATAAAATTATATATTGTAATGTCCTACCTGTCAATGAACAACCATAACAATACAAGAGCACACAATAGATACAAACTCAAGGTAAACTGCACCAAACTTGATTGCAGGAAATATGACTTCAGCAACAGAGTGGTCAATGTCTGGAATACTCTACTTGACTCTGTGGTTTCTTCTCCAAACCCCAAAAACTTTAATCTTGGAATGTCTACTATTGACCTCACCCCTTTCCTAAGAGATCTGTAAGGGGCGTGCATAAGTGTACAACGTGCCTACCATCCTGTCCTATTGTTTCTTTTTTTTCCTTATATGTATCCATTTCATGTATTCAAAACCATGTTTATACTTATACTTGTTGTCTCATAATCGCTTGACAAAATAAAATAAATAAATAAAAAATAAAGAGATAAGCTGTAGTGCACAAGGGCATTTCCGTCGTTACTGTGCAGTGTCCAAAGCATGATAAGCATTAGAAGTGGGCTTCTATGAGGTACATGTAGATCTTGCTTTATGCAAAGGGTTTCAACTGATTACACACTTGTATCCAGCACTTTGGATTCTCTCTGGATATTTGGCATGTGTATATTTTGAATCACCTGTTTTTAACCCACACAAATTAATAAATCAGAGCCAGGTTATGGTGCATGCCCCCTGGTTCTAGCTGGAGACCTGCGTGTCTGAACACACACAAATTCAGATTTAACTAGTTTCATAAAAATAGTGCTTTATATTAAGCATACTTTATTTTATCAAGGTATTAGAGCATGTTGCAATGACCTTACTTTCAGCAGTGAGCCTTTTATGGTTTGCAATGTGACATTCCATCTTTCAGCCACTCCATTTTAAACTGGTGAGTATGGATTCATAATGCTTAGCTCAGGTCAACAACTGCAACATCCCAAGATATTAGCAGAGCAGCTGAGACTGTTTACACAGTGAAAGGTTGCTTCACATGTGGTTCTACAGAGCTTCTCCAAGAGATGCTGCCTTGAGAGAAGAAACAGAGGAGCAACAAGACAAGGGTATAGGGCTACTCAATACATGATGGGTGGTTCTTTGTCATCATTTTCCCTGGCAGCAACATTGTCTGAAAACACTAGAAACACTTGGTTGTTGGACACTGTTGGACAGTGGGGTGAGTCAGCATTTTGCTAATAACCCACAAATGTTTTCTGGCTTGAGATTAGCTAAACAAACATTTGTTAGTTTGGCTCTTGGACAATGATCTGCTGTTAAAGGGGAAGGTTAAGACTATGTACCAGAGATAGGGGAAACATTAGACAATGTATTGCATGTACCTGCATTAGATCATAATCTGTTGAATATTTCCAGTTTATAACCAAGGGCATGAAATACTGTTTGCTGGAGGACAACACTCCATAAGGAAAGGTGGAAGAATTCATGCATGAGGGGTTAAACAAGATGGTGTGTACATACTAGGAAGGCAAGGGAATGGTTGTGCATGAACACTGACAAATATTCCCACATATTGTATACATTTGTTGCACAGGAGATTGGGGCATGCAAGTTTTAGAGTACTGCAGAAGATGCCAGGCCTAGCTGAGGGACTTAACCTAAAGCAATGCAAGATGTGCTTAGATTGTGCTGTTTGTAAAGAATCAAAGTCTAGGATGTATCCTGTGAGTAAGAAAAGCT
Organism: Laticauda colubrina; assembly: GCA_015471245.1. Taxonomy (NCBI): domain Eukaryota; kingdom Metazoa; phylum Chordata; class Lepidosauria; order Squamata; family Elapidae; genus Laticauda; species Laticauda colubrina. The sequence continues at coordinate 2,562,608 of BLBF01000052.1, forward strand.
CAAGGCAAACAAACAGTCTTGCAGTTAGTGCACGCTGACTTGATTGGCCCTATGGCACACTCTTTAGGAGGAGCTAGGTACACCCTAGTCATAGTGTATGACTACACAAGATATGGATTTTGCCTGTTCCCAATGCGCGTGTGCGCAGGGTTGCTAGAAGGAGAGAGCAGCTGAAGCAGCAGGGATGACTCGGGAGTAAGGCTGGGAGTTGATTGCCCCACCCATAAAGAATAAAAGCCATCCCTCAGTGATGTACTCTTTGCAGGAAGCAAAGAAGTTCATTAGATTCTGATTCCTTATCGAAGCCCTGTGAATTCTGGTTTGTCTTTACTGGAATTTCTGTCAGTTTATCTTCTAATTAAGGGGACTTCGGTTTCTTGGCAGCCTTTTACAACCCTGAAAGGCATGCTCTTATCTCAGACAATTGTGTTTAATGAGTTTTGTCTGGGAATACAAATAATTCCCAGTGTCACATTAAAAAAGGTTTGTTTTTTGCTTCACAGCGTATGTTTTCTTAATTTGGACGAAGCATGGGTCAGAACACCTGCAATCTCTCTAACATACACACTATGTATAGCCTCCCAACACTCCTTTGCCTATTGGAGGTCCCTTATGTGTATCAGCTGACTGTCCTCCAAAGCCAGAATTATGTTGGCTAATGCCTTTTCATTTCTTCTGCAGTCTCCATTATCCAGGACTGCTGGTGGACTGATAACTATCATCCACAACTCCTCCCTTCGCAGGTACATCTCCGTCTTCACACTCCAGGAGTGGTAATTTGTCTAATTCAGTCGAGACACTGAGAAACCTCCTTCCATTATACTTGCAGAAGCCATGTTGCTTGTTTCCATTACAAGCACCAACCACTAACAAACACGATGCACAGCCACTCTGGCTCTGGTGCAAGTTCTCACTGGGTTTTTCTTTTCTCTGATTTCTCTAGTCACTCTGTCCTTCTCTCTTGACTGGGCCCATAACCTGTCAGAGTGTGCACAGTGTGACTATGTGAGACAACCCAGCAGCAAATACAGTAAACACTGGTTTGTATTTAAAGCCCCTGTCACACAGCACCAATGGATGGAAAGAGGATGTAAAATGGAGAGAAACACTTGCCATCCGTTGATTAACGCAATGCATCCATTCTGTACTCACTGTGTCCATTTTTCATACACTCTATCTGTCCAGCATCTGTCTACTGAGATTTCATCCGCTCAAAAAGTTTTGAGCTGCACAAAACTTTTTGAGCGGAAAATGTATCCAACGCATCCATTCTACATCTGCTACGCATACGGGGAACATCCGTTATATGTCCATCATCATTTGTTATGCGTCCGCTATATCCACTAGGCGTCCACTGTGCATCCACGCAACTTGCATCCCCTCCAGCGGAAAACGGACACATGGAGGAAGCGAAACGGATGTGGAATGGACACGCAGCGTTAGTAGCACGGACGTAGAAAGGATGAAAGTGGATGCAGCTCACATACAAAGCATTAAAATGGAAAAAACGTTCATATATGGGACGTATCTCGGATATTTAGGATGTCTGGAGGATGTCTAGAGGATGCAAAAGGACACCTAGCGGAAAACCTATATTTCCTAAAAAAAGGGGGAGGAATTCACCTGGATCTCACTTTCAGTCCAGCAGCCCTGCTGTGCAGATCTCTGCAGCCTTCATCTGGATCTTGCTCTTCCACAGCATCCAGTCATCTCCACCATGGATCATCACACACTCCTTTTGGCAGCCACGATCGTTCTACAACAGTGTGAAGCCCTCTACAGGCTCTTTCACTTGTTCTACGCGAAGAAAAGGAGGCGTCCAAGAAGTGTCTGGGTCCGAAGATGGATCGCGAGAAGAGCCGAGTACGGACTGTACAACAAGCTGATGCTGGAGCTGAGGAACGAAGACTCTCGTGCATTCCAGAACTTCATGAGGATGCCTCCAGCCATTTTTGATGAAGTTGTGGAACGGCTGACACCCAGGTTGACCAAGGCAAACACCAACTTCCGGCCCAGCCTGGACCCTGGGCTGAGGTGGCACTGACTCTGCAGCACCTGGCCTCAGGGACCACGTACAGGAGCATGCAGTATGCCTGGAGGGTGCCACACAACGCCATCAGCATTGTGGTCAGAGAAGTGGTGCAGGCCATCATTGAAGAATACGTGGAGGAGCTCCTCCAGTGCCCCTCCACTGAAGAAGGATGGAAGAAAGTTGCAGAGCAGTGGTATCAGAAGTGGAACTTCCCCCACACCGTTGGAGACATAGATGGGAAGCACGTGGCCTGAAAAGCTCCAGCCAACTCAGGGTCCACTTATCACAACTACAAGGGCTTCTTCAGCATCATCCTCTTCGCCATGGTCGATGCTGACTACAAGTTCATGTACATTGATGCTTCAGGCAACGGGTCATCTTCAGATGCCCAGGTATACAACGCCAATCACCTCAAGGAGGGGCTAGAACACAACCTCATCATGGGCTTCCCAGATCCAGATCCCACTGCCCAACGACACACAAGATGTGCCTTCTCCCTCAGAACCTACCTCATGAAGCCCTACACTTCAAGATACCTCACCCGTGAAGAGAGGATCTTCAACTACAGGTTGTCCAGGGCAAAGCGGGTGGTGGAGAACGCCTTTGGCATCCTGGCCAACAGGTTCCAGGTACTTCTCACCACCATGCAACATCGCCCAGAGACCGTGAGGAACATTGTAGAAGCTTGCTGCATCCTGCACAATCTCATGCGCACCTGCTACCCAGTGTTGCAGAGCAGGCTCGTGGACCACCAACAAGGCAATGGGGACATGGAGCCTGGTGAATGGAGGCAAGGGCAAAACCTGATAGATACCATGGATGTGTAAGGCCCCAACAGAGCTTCACATGAAGGGAAGAAGCAGCGCAATATCCTGAAACACTGGTGCAACTCCCCAGCTGGAGCAGTGGAGTGGCAAGACAGGATGGTAGATGCTTAATGGATGCTTCCTTCAGCCTGTCTCATCACACTGATGAGATTGTGCCATGTATGTTGAGTGGTCCTACAATGAACAGGGCATTTAATAAAGAGTTGTGTTTATGTTGACATGTGTGGATGAATGATTATATTGTTATTGATAATGAAGGGCCCTATGTGTGGCACCTGGGAGGGTGGACCATACAGTCCCACTATGCTTGCACTGCTATCCTAACCCATCCCACAGCTATTACCCATCCAACAGGTATCACTTCCCATCCCACTGCTATCTTAACCCATCCCACAGCTATTACCCATCCCACTGCTATCCTAACCCATCCCACAGCTATTACCCATACCAAAGGTATCCGTGCCCATCCCACTGCTATCCTTACCCATCCCACAAGCATGCAAAGGCTTAAACCATTTCTAAAAGTTTCCACCAAGACTTTATTGACTAAAAGAACTGAAGCAAGTGTGTGAAGCAAAGATAAACTTTATTAATTACAAACTGTAAAAGCAAAACGACCCAAGTAAAGTGTCCCAAGCAAAGATAAAGTCAACAGGTAGCAACCCAGTCTCTGGCACTCTTCTCAGTCACTCTGAGGCGTGCCCATAGTCTCAGGGGTGAAGGTTCCAGGTGCTGTGGAGGTGGCAGTGGCTGGAGTGCTGGTCTGAGGTGCCATTGGGGTGCCTGACACCGAGAGGACAACAGGGGATGGTGTGTGGAGGAAGGTCTCAGAGAGCTGTCTCAGTCCCGTGATGTTGAGAGCCCCTTCCTCCATGACATGGGGTGTCAATCCCAAGATTGATGACAGATGTTCTGAGGCCGGGCTTGGCTGTCGGGTGGAGGAAGGAGGAGTGTAGTGGGGCTGTCTTGTCTGCAGGTGAGCGAGGTGAGGCATGGGTGGCATCTGTGGCATGGGTGGCATCTGTGGCATGGGTGGCATCTGTGGCATGGGTGGCATCTATGGCGTGGGTGGCATCGGTGGCATCGGTAGCATCGGTGTTGTTCGATGAACCTGGGTCCTGGACTGGGAAGGGCTGCCTGTGCTGCTGGAACTCCTGGTAGCCGTAGCCTTGGTAGGTGAGGGCCTGTGGAAAGCCTTGGAAGGGCAGTGACATCACCTGGGGTGGAGGAGCAGACCTGGACTTGGTCGGAGCAGGTTCAGGTGGGCCTAGAGGGCTGTGCAGAAGACCGGTGATCCTCTCCTTTATCACCTGGTACTGTGATTTGGACATGTCCATGAGGGTCTGGTTGACGAAGGTGAGGAAGGGCTTGCAGTTTGAGGATGGTATGTCAGTGTGTACCAGCTGAGAGAGGAGATCTATGCTGCTTTTGATGGTGTCCCTGATCTCCAGCAGGACAGTGTGGCTCTGCCCCTCCGGTCTGCCTCTCTGCCTTTCTGTGGAGGTGGAGCTGGGGGTGGATGCGGGTTGGTCTCTTGGGGAAGTGCCCTCTCCTTGCTCCCACTGTGTCAGGGGGTCCTCCATGCGCTCCGCCACAGGGAGTGCAGCTGTCGGGGGGGTCTCCGTTGTGGGACGCTCCACAGATGCCTGCCTGGACACAGGAGCTGACTCTTGGCCCGAAGAGGGCTGGCTCTCTGTGGGCTGCCTGAGAGGGAGGGTTGTCAGAGGGGCTGCTCCTCAGTGGTGGATCTCACCCTCCAAGAAGCTGCACTTGGCCATCATGTAGGTCTCCCGGTCGGTGAGCTTGATCACGGCCTGTCCAGATTTCTTGAGGTGCAGCTTTCTGTACCAGGTGTGCATGTGCTTCCACCACCCAAGGAGGACCTCCGAAGTGTCGCCCAGGCTCTCCGCCTTTTCTCTCCAAGCAGCCTGCTTCTTTTTGGTGTCTCGATAGAGCCTGTGTCCCTTCTGCCATATGTACTTGTTCTCCCTCAGCCATTTGAGCACCTCATCCTCATGTTCCTGTTCGATGGAGTATTGCCTCCTCTCCCGTTCTCGCATTTGCCTCTTCCTCCCTCTGGCAGGGCCATCTGGGCCCTCATCAGAGGGGCTTCGAGGTTCTAGGGGCTGCTTCACCACACCAGCACCACCAGCAGCAGCAACAACAGCAGCAGCAGCAAAAGCAGCATTAGCAGGACCAGCAGCACCAGCAGCACCAGCAGCACCAGCAGCACCAGCAGCACCAGCAGCACCAGCAGGACCAGGATCATCATCAGCAGAGTAAGCACCAGCAGGACCAGGAGCAGCACCAGCAGAGTAAGCACCAGCAGAAGCACCAGCACCAGGAGCAGTGCCAGAAGAGTAAGCACCAGCAGAAGCACCAGCACCAGGAGCAGCACCAGCAGAGTTAGCACCAGCAGAAGCACCAGCACCAGGAGCAGCACCAGCAGAAGCCCCAGCACCAGAAGAGTCAGCCCGAGCAGCAGAAGCCCCAGCAGAAGCAGAGTCAGCGCCAAGGGGTGGGATGGTGGCCCTGTCCTTCTTGCCAGGGCTAGCAGCAGATGGCACAGGCTTTCTCTTCTTCCCCATGGTTGTTGGCTGGAGATGTGTCTGGCAGCAGGTCTTTCCTCTGAATGGTGACCTGTTTGCGAGTTGCATCCTTTTATATCTGCGGGGCTGACGCAATGCATCCTCCCCGCATGTGCAGTGAATGCTTTGCATCCGCTAGGCATCTGCTATGCATCCGCTAGATGTCCGTGATGCATCTGCGTCATCCGCTAGGCATCCGCTCTGCATCTGCTTCATCCGCTGCGCATCTGCTTCGCTGTGCTCCCCGGAAGCCCTGCAGATGTGCTATCCGCTTCCATCTGCTTCCATCCGCGAGGCTTCCGTGGAGCATCTGCTTTACATCCTGGCTACGTCCTCCCTCCGTCCGTTCCTTTCCGTTGTTGTCCGCTCTGTTTATGCAAATTTGGGGCACTTTTGAGAGCAGATAACAAGGGATGGAAAATTTTCTCGTCCGCTGTGTCCTTTTTACATACTTTTTGCATCCGTTGGCCTATGTGACAGGCCCTTAAATAGTGGTGTTATCTACAAAGAATGTATACATATACATACTTTAGTCAGACCTCAAACAAACAGCAATCAGACATTAAACACACACACATAGAGAGAGAGAGATACTGCCCAATAGGGCTTCTTCTTATTACAGGCTGTTATAAAAATAATTCAACAAAAGAGAAACACAGACAAGCCACAAGCAATAAATCTCACTTTAAGATCAGAGGTTTATTTCATGAACAGTTTGTAACATGAAAAGCCATCATAACATTACTTATATCAGTAACTCATTGCAATGAGATCCACTGACATGGCTGAGTCCAGCAAAGAGTAGCCATGGCCAGTGGCTCTGAACATTCTTTTTATACTTTTCTGCACACATTTCACAACTTACTTCTCTGTTCCTTCTTACTGACAGACAATCTCCACATATACCCATGTACATTTCAAACCTCTATCCATCAGCTACTTTCTGTTCCCCATTTCTCACGGTTTTCAAAACTATGTAGTTTGCAAAATCACATTTCACAGCAACAGCTCAGCAGGATTACAAATAGTTCTACTACATTTTGAAAGCATCCTATCTAAAACTTTGGTTCATGTCTCTTTATTCTGGAGTCTGTTATCATCCAAAGGCCTTGTTGAATCTGATAGATCAACAGCCTATATTTTCCTTCTCACAAGGCTCTTAAAGTGATATCAGCTCAAAAAACTTGCTGACTCATTCCCAGTATTATATCATCATAGTAGCTGGTTAGTTCTTAAATCATTACCCCAACAAAAGGTAAACATTGATCATAATTCTTTTAAGCATGTCAATCCTAAACAGGGTTTTAGCAACTTATTAGTAGTTCTTATTTTTTCAGGAAATATCTGTGTGCATACCAAAATACTTGTGTGCTAAACTGGAATACTGTCCTAGACAAGTAGACAGAAAAGTGGATTGCATCTTTTTTTTAAAATTTTTTACTAGGGATATAAAAAGCTGTTTTAATGCTCTTAAGCTACTTCCTTCAATGTTCAAATCCTCCTTTCACAACATTCTTCTCTTCTCTGCCTTGAGGGCCATTAGTTATAGCAGAAGATATCAAGGAATAATAAGAATTCCCAGTATCTTGGTGACATTTTTTTTTTCTGGGGATGAGATCAGGAATAGTATAGGCTAGGATCACAGATGGTATTCAGCAGATTCTGACCAGTTCTGGAGAACCCGTAGCAGAAATTTTGAGTAGTTTGGAGAACCGGCAAATACCACCTCTGACGGCGCTGCCCCCATCTAATTCTCTGCCTTCCTGAGTCCCAGCTGATTGGCTGGGTCTTCTTTTCTTGCCCTGCATGGCAGAATGGAGCTGGAAAGCAGGTTAGTGGGGTGCGAAAGGAATGGGATTTTGCAGTATCCTTCCCCTGCCTCACCAAGCCAGAGCCACAGAACCAATAGTAAAAAATTTTGAATCCCAAGGCTGGCTAGGATTAACAAACATTATACAGCCAACACAGTCTTGTGTGTCCCCACAGATTTGCTTATACAATGCAAACATTAAATAATATGCTATTCATTCTAGTGAGAAAGTAACTGAATTTTTTTTTTAAAAAAATACACATTTAAACAAGATATATATCAAATCTGTAGCAAAGGAGAAAAGCCAACTAGACTTCAGGAGAGTATGTTCTCTTCCTTACAGCCAGGAGGTGGCTCTGCAACACACACAACAGTGGAAACTCCATTTAACGTGTGATCTAATCCGGCAAAGGCATCTCCCACTGAGTATGAAAACAGCAAGCAGATGTTTTTCTTTTTGTTTGTGGAGATGGGATGTATGAATGAGCTTTGAAATATATATGCAAATCTAGCTATAAAAAAGAGAAAAGGCAAAAGAAAGTGATATGCCAATTTAAGGAATATATAAGGTGCACCTGTTATTGTGAAAGAATGTGAGATAGATCACAGAGGCCTGCTTCTCAGTTATGTTAAAGGCCCGGTCCCACTGCACTTATGGATGCAAAGAGGATGTAAAACATTAAAAAAAGCTTGCCATCCGTTGGAAAATGCAATGCATCCATTGTGTACTCACTGCATATGTGTTTCATACGCTCTATCCATCGAGCATCCGTCCACTGTGATTTCATCTACACAAGAAGTTTTGAGCTGCACAAAACTTTGTGAATGGATGAACTTTCCGCCATGTATGATGTACATCTGCGACATATATGGGCAACAAACATTCTATGTCCGTTATCATCCATTAAATGTCCGCTGTATCCTCTCTGCATCCTCTGGCCGTCCCCTCAACTCACATCCTCTGCAGCTGAAAACGGAAAGAGGGCGGAAACAAAAGGTACACGGAACGTCTACACAGCATTAGTAGCATGGAAATAGAAAGGATATAAGCATATGCATCTCATATATAAAGTATTAAAAACGGACAAAACATTTGTATCTGGGATGTATCTCGTATATTTAGGATGTCTGCAGTATGTCTAGAGTATGTAGAAGGCCCCAAGTGGACAACCGATATTTTCTATAAAAAGGGGGAGAAAATTATCTGGATCACTGGGATGGTGGACCATACAGTCCCACTATGGTTGCACTGGAGGTTTATCTATCCCACAACTATCTTTATCTATTCCACAAGCATGCAAAGGCTTAACCATTTTTTCAAAGTTTCCACCAACACTTTATTAAGCAAACAAAATGAACCAAGTAAACTAAGTGTCTTAAGCAAAGATAACCTTTATTAACTTTCTTAGGTAAACTTTATGACTTTAATAAATAAGCAAAATGAACCAAGTAAATTGTATTAAGTGTCTTAAGCAAAATAAACTTTCTTAGGTAAACTTTATGACTGTATTAAATAAGCAAAATGAACCAAGTAAAGTGCCTTAAGCAAAGATAAACTTAACAAGTAAACAACTCAGTCTCTGACACTATTCTCAGTCACTCTGAGTCATGTCCATGGTCTCAGCTGTTAAGCAGGCAGGGACTGTGGAGGTGGCTGTGGCTTGAGTGCTGGTCTGAGGCACCATTGGGGTGCTTGGCCCCGAGGGTACAAGTGGTGGTGTGTTCAGGAAACTATCCGAGAGCTGACTCAGTCCAGTGAGGTTGAGAGGCCCTTCATCAAAGACTTGAGATGTCAGGCCCAAAACTGATGACAGATTGTCTGTTGACGGGCTTGGCTGTGAGGTGGAGGAAGGGTTGGGAGGAGTGTAGTGGGTATGTCTGGTCTGCAGCTGGGTGAGGACTGGCGTCTGTGGCATCCAATGAACCTGGGCCTGGACTGGGAAGTTCTGCTTTTGCTGTGGGAAGTCCTGGTAGTCATAGCCTTGGTAGGAGAGGGACTGTTGAAAGCTGTGGAAGGGCTGTGACATTGCCTGGGGTGGAGGAGCAGACCTGAACTGGGTAGGAGCAGCTTCAGCTGGGCCTTGAGGATTGTGCACAAGTGCTGTGATCTTCTGCTTCATCACCTGGTACTGGGCCTCGGGCAGGTCTCTCAGGGTCTAGCTCATGTAGGTGATGAAGGGCTTCCGGGCCGAGGATGCTCTGTCCAAGTGGACCAGCTGAGAGAGAAGTTTTGTGCTGGTCTTCATTGTGTCCCTGATCTCCAACAGCACACTGTGGTCCTGGCCCTCCAGTCTGCCTCTCTGCCTGCATCCTCTGGAGCCGGGGGTGGGGGTGTGGGTGGGTTGGCCTCTGGTGACTGCTGCTTCTTCCTCCATTTGTGACAACAGGGCGTCATCCTCCATGGGATCCTCCAAGTCTGCTGGCATGGGGAGTGCAGCTGTTGGGGGGGGTCTCTGCTGTGGGGCCCTCTGAAGACACCTGCCTGGACACACTGGGTGTTTCCTGGCTGGAAGAGGACTGGCTGTCTGTGGGCTGTCTGAGGGAGAGGGGTCTCAGAGGGGCTGCTCCTCAGTGGCAGATCTCACACTCTAGGAAACTGCACTTGGCCATGACGTACATCTCCCGGTCAGTGAGTTTGACAGCGGCCTGCCCGGATTTCTTGAGGTACAGCTTGCCATACCAGGTGTGCATGTGCTTCCACCATCCCAGGAGTACTTCTGCAGTGTACCCCAGGCTCTCTGCCTTGTCTCTCCAAGCTGCCTGCTTCTTCTTGGTGTCCCGATACAGTCTGTGGCCCTTTCTCCAGAGGTACTCGTTCTCCCTCAGCCATTCCAGTACCTCATCCTCATGCTCCTCAGAAATGGTGTACTGTTTCCTCTCTCCCTTCTCCTTCCCTTGCCTCTTCCTCCCTCTGGCAGGGGCTTCAGCAGGGCCTTCAGGGGCTTCAGCATCAGGGCCTTCTGGAGATTGTTCAGGGCCTTCAGGGGCTTGAGCAGCAGGGCCTTCAACAGCAGGGCCTTCAGCAGCAGGGCCTTCAGCAGCAGGGCTTTGAGGGGCTTGAGGGCCTTGGGGCTGGTCCACCACAGCAGCAGCAGCTTCAGAGTCAGTGCCAGGGGGGTGGGATGTTGGTTCTGGCCTTCTGCACCTTGCCAGGGCTTGAACGAGTAGGCACAGGCTTTCTTTTCTTGCCTGACTGATGAACCATAGTGTTCCTGCAAGATGTATGTGGCAGCACGTCTTTCCCCTGTATGCTGACTGCGTGCATGCTGCATCCTTTTATATCTGTGGAGCTGATGCAATTCATACTCCCCGCACACGCAGTGAATGCTTTGCATCTGATATACATCTGCGTGGCATCCCCTTTGTTTCCTATAGGCATCCATGATGCATCCGCTTCATCCGCTATGCATCCTCCCCTTCTGCTATGCATCCGCTCTGAAATTCTCCCCCGGAACCCCTTCGGAGGTATCATCTGCTTCCATCCGCTTTCATCTGCTAGGCTTCCTATGAACATCCGTTTAACATCCCCGCTACATACGACCCACGTCCGTTCTTTTCCGTTCTGTTTTTGCAAATTTTCACCACTTTTTGGAGCAGATGACAATGGATGGAGCCACTCCCAAAATTTTGCTCGTCCGATGTGTCCTTTATGCATACGTTTTGCGTTCGTCGGCCAGTGGGACCGGGCCTTTACTGTAAAACTAGAAGGTGGAGGAGAATTGGGGCTGCTTTGTAAAAGAGTTAAAAGAGTGTTGAGGAAGAGGAAGAGGAAGCAAAGCTTTGTTTTCTGAGGAAATGAAGTAAAAGACATCTGACTGGCCACTATTAAAAACAAAATACAAGGAGAAATTCCTTCAACTAGGCAGTTCAAGGTGGATGAAGCATCAATTTAGAGTTCTAGAAGATGACACCAAAGTTTACTAAAATAAATTTTAAAACTGTGAAAGAGTGCTGCCATTTCAGTTTCTATATTTAAAAATGCAATACATTAATCTGCAAAGGTTGTTCTAGCTGTTATACAATCTGCAGTAAAGTCTAAAAGCATTTAGAAATAGAACAACTGTGTGCAAATATGCACTGCATACAGTAGCTTTGATATTTAGTACTTTCTAACAATATTATTACTGTTTATGGGACTACCCTTGAAACTGATTTGAAAATTTAAGTGTCAAATTAAAGAAGTTAAAGAATATGACCTGCACTATGCCAAGCTTATGATACAATTTTAAAAAGAACACTGAACAATATTATTCATAGCCTAACATTTAAGACAAGAAGCAATAGCTGTGAAAAAAACTATTATGTTTTTAGATTTCTGTAAATCATTTATATTAGATAAATATTGTCTGGAGATTTTGTATCTGGCTTTCTTCTTTTATGAAATTTTTTTCGATTCCTTGTGCCAATTTTGGCTTTTCTTGAAAGTTTTAAATGGCGTGGATTCCAAACACTTGGAAATATATCTCTCTTCATATCAGCCCACCATATTAAGACTTCATGATGTTGGAAGAAATATACATCTGGTTCAGTTCCAAGCTGGGAGAAAGACACTGGAAACCTGGAGGCTGATTGGAAAGATGGTTTAATGATGAAGCAGAAGCACATGGGTGGTTCTGGACAGCTGACCATATGGAGTTGAGAGTGAGGGGTATTTATACCTTCTCTTTAGTTTGAACTTGAGCTTTGTGTTCCTGTGCAAGAACATGTATTCTATTGACTGTTGTAGGGGTTATAGCTGACTCTGCTGGTTGTCCCAGGTTTGGTTGAAGTTTGGAGGATGTGGTGAAACTGAGATGATGCAATGAAGGCTCTTGTGTTCTGAAAGGGTGTTGGGCAATTCCTATTATGGCTGAGGACTAATCCTATCTTTGTTCAGACTTTGCTGCAAGGAATTTGCTTATGAATAGAGCTATCTATTGCTTTATCTCTTAAGTGCTGACATCTGCTGAGGGATATTTATAAAGGTGGGGATATTAAAAGTGAGTCTGCTTCCTGCCTGTAAAAAGAAACATGTTTCCAGGGAAATATAATATTCTGCTTTTTTAATATTTCTCAAAAAAAATCATTCTTCTAGGAGAGGGGTAGGTGCTAACTTTCTACAATGATAAGCATCTGTTTTGATAAAAGGACAATATTGAGCAATAATGGGCAAGGCACCTTCTACAGTTATTACTGTCATTTGTGTTTAGCATTTTTATTCCATCTTTATTATTATTATAAATAACTAAAGGCTGCAAACTTTATCTAATACACCATCCTCCTCCTATTGCCCACAATAACAACTCTATAAGAGAGAGTGACTGGCCCAAAGTCACCCAACTGGCTTTCATTGCTAAGATGACACTGAACTAATGGTCTCCTTGTTTCTAGCCTAGTGCCTTAACCATATGATCAAACTGGCTTGATCATTATTATTTGCCAGGCAAAAATATTTTAGCTCACACATTTTATTTGTCATACTGTTCTGTGATTATGATTATTATGCTCTAAATTAATCCAACAACCTACTGGATGAAAACTAATAATATAAATATTTTAAATATATTAAATAATTATCATGACTTCTGGAGAAAACTGTAGAAATTTTAGTCTGTTGATGGTGTTGAGCATTTTATTGAGAGATCTTGCAGTTGGCAAAGAGTGAAGGTCTCAGGAGGGAAGTTCTTATTAGTTCTTTGGAAAAAAGAAACAGAACATTTGTGATGTTCAAGCAAAATATTAGAACCACATTTTGGCTTATCTTAAAAAATTACATGGCCATTTTCTTAATTTCTCAGCTTTGAAATCTGAATTGTAAAAAGTCTGAACTTCCAGAATTTTCTCAGATTTTTCTTACTCAGATTTCTCCCTTGCTTGTGAGCAAATTAAAAAAGAGGCTGTCCTAAAGTCTGCATATTTATCAACACCATTGATTTACTGGAGTTTCTGAAAGAATTGCATACAAACTGCCAGAAAGATTTTTCATTTATTTATTGTGATAAATAAGTTATTATAAGATAACAAGTATAAGTATAAACATGGTTATGAATACATGAAATGGATACATATAAGAAAAATGAAAAGAAACAAAAGGATGGGGACGGTGGGCACGTTGGTGCGCTAATGCATGCCCCTTACAGACCTCTGAGGAAAGGGTGAGGTCAAGAGTAGACATTCCAAGGTTAAAGTTTTTGGGGTTTGGGGAAGAAACCACAGAGTCAAGTAGAGTATTCCAGACATTGACCACTCTGTTGCTGAAGTCATATTTCCTGCAATCAAATTTGGTGCAGTTTATCTTGTGTTTGTATCTATTGTGTGCTCTTGTATTGTTATGGTAGAAGCTGAAGTATTCATTGACAGGTAGGACATTGCAATGTATAATTTTATATACCATACTTAGATCAGAATGAAGTCTGAGTAGTTCGAGGTTTTCTAGGTCTAGAATTTCAAGTCTGGTGGCATAACGTATTCTTCAATGTGTAGAGGAGTGGAGAACTCTTCTTTTGAAATATTTCTGGACTTTCTCAACTGTGTTAATATCAGATACATAATGCGGGTTCCAGACTGATGAGCTGTATTCAAGTATTGGTCTAGCAAATGTTTTGTATGCTCTAGTTAGCAGTGTGATATTACCAGAGAAAAAGCTACACAGGATTAGGTTAACAACTCTTAACACCTTTTTGGCTTCGTAGTTACAGTGGGCTCTAGCACTCAGATAATTAGAGATGAGTACTCCAAGGTCCTTGATAGAGTTTGGATCCTCAACAAGGTCCTGACTATTCAGCTTGTATTTTATTTTCTGATTTTTGTTGCCAATATGTAAGACAGAGCATTTATTTGTTGAGATTTGAAGTTGTCATTTGTTTGACCATTCTGATACATAGTCGAGGTCTTTTTGAAGGGTAGCAGGATTGTCTGTGGTGTTAAATTGCTTTACATCATCAGCGAAAAGAACGCAGTTGCTCTTTATATGATCACAGAGGTCATTTATGTAGAGTATGAAGAGAGTTGGACCTAGAACACTGCCTTGGGGGGCACCACTGTTGACAGGTACAGAATTTGATAGGATGCTCCCAATTTTGACCATTTGTCATCTGTTTGACAGGAATACTTCTATCCAGTTATGCAGGTGTCCAAAGATACCATAAGATTTTAGTTTTAGGAGTAGTTTGTCATGTACCACTGAATCAAAGGCTTTACAAAAGTCTATGTAGATTGTGTCTATTGCTTTGCCCTGATCCATTTGTGTAGTCCATATGTTTTTGCAGTATAAGAGTTGCAGATTACAGGATAGTTTTTTTCTGAAACCAAATTGTTTATTAGAGAGTAGGTTGTTTGTCTCTAAGTGGAGGATAATGGATTGGTTAATAATTCATTCCATAACTTTACAGATGATGCAGCATAAAGAGATTGGTCTGTAATTTTCTCGGAAACAAGTTCAAAGCTAACTTGTGGCGAATCATCACAGTTGCAACTTTGGGATTTTAACTTCAATGACACTTCCTGTTGATAACCTTCCCACTTTCTTCTCATTCATGGTTCAGCCATGGCCTCGGGTCTGCCATAATAAAATGACAGACACTTTCACTTCAGGTTTTCAAGGGTTTCCCTTCTTGCCAGCTGGAAGTCTGGTCTGTACTTTTCAACTAGGTTGGGGTGTCCCTTTTTGAAGATGGGAATAACCGTGGCTAGTGACCATAGGTTTGTCAAGGAGCTGGTCCTGAAAGATTTTTCAAGGATTATGCTTAGAGGTTCAGCTATGGCAGTGGATAGCTTTTTTTAAGAAGTCAGCACATATTCCTTCTGGTCCAATAGATAGCGATAGTTTTAGATTGCATAGTGCTTTTTCAACATTGTCTTCTGTAAAATCAATATGAATTAGATCATTGTAGTAGTCTGTGGTTCGACTTGGAAATACTGGGCATGAACCATTGCTCTTTACAAATACTGAGCCAAAGAATGTGTTGAAGAGGTTGGCTTTAATGGTGTCTTCATTGAAGTCTTTACCATTAGGTCTTTTTAGGGGTGGGATGGACCTTGAGTCTTTTAGTTTGTTATTTACAAAATTGTAGAAAGCACAAGTGGAATTGGTGCATAGAAGGTTTTCCTCTTGTTTTATGTGATAATTGGTGCATTCAGTCTTTAAGATTGCCTTTTTGGAAGTTATAATTGGGGAATCCCATCGTTATGATGATTGTTTTTTGAGGACGTATGTTGAGACAAAAGTCAACCATGTTGTGGTCGCTGAAAAGGGTTCTTTAATTTGTATTCTGTAAATTGAATTCAAACTATTGCAGAAGATGAGATCGAGGTAGTTGTTAAGTCTAGTATTGTTGGTTACTAGTTGTTCCAGTCCCAAATTTGTTTACAGCATTGCAGAAGGTTGCATGTATGGATTCAGTTTTACATTCGTTTAGGGTCCAGTTAATATGAGGTAGATTGAGGTCACCAAGAAAGATAAAAGCATGTGGGCAGGATGTTGCCCATGTTAGTAGTGAATTTAACTTGTTTATATGTTCGATGTCACAATCAGGGGCTCTGTAACATAGTAAGAATCAAATGTAATATTTAAGGACAGTTCTCAGGAAGAGCAAGCTCCTGGATAACTTGGATGTTTTTTAGGGACTTTGTTTGAAGATAGCAACACCACCTGCTCTACAGATTTCATGATCTGATCAGTAAACATGATAGTCTTTTACTGTGGTAATGAAGTAAGGGAGAGATATATTGAGCCATGTTTCACAGACAAATTTGATGTCGAATTTATTTAGTATTTAGTAAGAGGATATATTTAGTAAGAGGATAAATTCAGGTATTTTATTTACAAGGCTTCTTGCATTGAGTAGCTTGCATTTAAGGCTAGTTGTAGTTGGAATAGAGATTGTTAGGAGTGTGCATGCCTAGTTTTGAGTGATGGTGGATTGGATAGGGTAGGGTTGGATGCAAAGTTGTGGGTTGTGTGACTTTCTTTTGATGCAATCAGCATGGTAGTCAATGTATAGATCCTTTTCTCCATTGTCTAGACATTTTTTGAGTTCTGTGCTGAGGTCAGTGGAGTGGATTCTTTGCAGTTTGGATAAGTCTGGTCTTGAGTTGTTTTCTTAATGGGTGGGATTGGTTTTTGCAATGGCGTTTATTGTATGAATGAATATACATTTGCTGGACTCATTTTTGCAAGCAACTCTACAAAATTTTGGGGGCACAGAGCCATCATTTTGTTTGAACTCAGGGCCATCTCTGGTTATTTCAATTATATCCTCAGGAGAGATGTTTGTTGTATTTGAGTTCTGGTATAATGAAACAAATGTAACCGTAATTGATTGGGGTTCATTTGTTCATTCCTATTATATTAATTACAGTCACATACTAGCCTTTTACCGCAAATGAGTGGTCCTGGAAAGAAAAGACTTAGATATACACATTTGATTATGAAAATCACACTTTTTTATATTTTTAAATCCATATATTTTTACATGTGTTCAAACAAAACCAAAAATAAAAATGCTAAAGGCAAATTTTATAAAATGTGGTAATGATTTATAATCCTGCCCCTTTAAAAGAACACATAAAGAAGATGTAAATTTAATGTAGAATTGAATAGCAATACAATGGATTAAGTTAGAATTACCTTTTCTTTAAAAACCATTGTAGAGTTGTAAGTCACTTTCATTTGTTAGAAGTTAGGCATACCTTTAATTCAGTATGTGGAAAGAAAAATTTTCATTTTTGTATTTCTAAAGAGAAAATCTTTGTCAGATCTGTGTATCTGACATTCTCCAATGGAAGATGGGGGGAGGGGGGAAGGAGGTGTTTGGATTTGATATATTTGATTATTTTCCTCTCTGTGTAGCCTAAGTATCCTATTTCTTACCCAGTCTTTTGTATAAACTTTTACATGATTTCTAACTATTGTCTGATGCCCCAGATGCCTGAAAATTCTCACCTCTTGGGGAGATGCACGTGGAGAAGGGGCCATGTGGATTGCAGCGCTGGAACCCCAGAAATGGTCCAAAAAAACAGCCTGGAAATGGCCTGCAAAACAGGCTGAAAAATGGGTGGAGCGGGGCAAGATTTTCTGGTTCACTGAACTGTGCCTAATCTTAAACCCATGTCACACTGCACCAACGGATGCAAAGAAGATGTAAAATGGAGAGAAACACTTGCCATCCGTTGGTTAACGCGATGCATCCGTTCTGTACTCACTGCATGCGTGATTCATATGTTCTATCCGTCCAGCATCTGTCAACTGAGATTTCATCCACTCAAAAAGTTTTGAGCTGCACAAAACTTTTTGAGCAGATGAACTTTCCGCTGCGTCCATTCTACATCCGCGACACATACGGGAAACAAACCTTCTATGTCCGTCATCATCCGTTAAACATGCGCTGTATCTGCTCGGCATCCACTGTGCATACGTGCAACTCGCATCCGCTCCAGCGGAAAATGGAAAGAGGGAGGAAGTGAAACGGACGTGGAACATCCACACAGCGTTAGTAGCACGGACATAGAAAGGATGAAAGTGGATGCACCTCGGACATAAAGCATTAAAACAGAAAAAACGTTTGCATATGGGATGTATCTCGGATATTTAGGATGTCTGCAGGATGTCTAGAGGATGCAGAAGGACAACTAGCGGAAAACCAACATTTCCTATAAAAAGGGGGAGGAAATCACCTGGATCTCACTTTCAGTCCAGCAGCCCTGGTGTGCAGACCTCTTCAGCCTTGTTCTTGCTCTTCAACATCATCCATTGATCTTCACCATGGATCATCGCACACTCCTTTTGGTAGCCGCCATCATTCAATACCAGAACCAAGCCCTCTTCAGACCGTTTCACCTTTTCTATGCAAAGAGAAGAAGGAGACGTCCAAGAACTGTCTGGGTCTGACGATGGATCGGGAGAAGAGCGTAGTTTGGACTCTATGACAAGCTGGTGGTGGAGCTGAGGAATGAAGACACTTGCGCATTCCAGCACTTCATGAGGATGCCACCAGCCATGTTTGACGAAGTTGTGGAGCGTCTGAGACCCAGATTGACCAAGCCAAGCACCAACTTCCGTACCAGCCTGGACCCTGGACTGAAGGTGGCACTGACTCTGTGCCACCTGGCCTCTGGAACCACATACAGAAACATGCTATATGCCTGGAGGGTGCCACACAACACCATCAGCATTGTGGTCAGAGAAGTGGTACAGGCCATCCTCGAAGAATACCTGAAGGAGCTCCACCAGTGTCCCTCCACTGAAGAAGGCTGGAAGAAAGTTGCAGAACAGTGGTATCAGAGGTGGAACTTCCCACACACCATTGGAGCCATAGATGGGAAGCACATGGCCTGCAAAGCTGCAGCCAACTCAGGGTCCACTTATCACAACTACAAGGGCTTCTTCAGCATCATCCTCTTTGCCATGGTTGATGCTGACTACAAGTTCATCTACATCGATGCTTCAGGCAACGGGTCAACTTCAGATTCCCAGGTATACAAAAACAGTGACCTCAAGGAGGGGCTCGAAGGCAACCTCATCATGGGTTTCCCAGATCCAGACCCCCTGCCCAACGACACACAAGATGTTCCCTTCTTCATCATGGGGGATGACGCCTTCTCCCTCAGAACCTACCTCATGAAGCCCTACACCTCCAGATGCCTCACCCGTGAAGAGAGGATCTTCAACTACATGCTGTCCAGGGCAAGGCGGGTGGTGGAGAACGCCTTTGGCATCCTGGCCAACAGGTTCCAGGTACTTCTCACCACCATGCAGCATCGCCCAGAGACCGTGAGGAGCATCGTGGAAGCTTGCTGCATCCTGAACAATCTCATGTGCACCCACTACCCAGTGTTGCAGAACAGGCTTGTGGACCGTCAACAAGGCAATGGGGACATGGAGCCTGGTGAATGGAGGCAAGGACGAAACCTGATAGACACTGAGGATGTGCAAGGCCCCAACAGAGCATCACATGGAGGGAAGAAGCAGCGCAACCTCCTGAAACACTGATGCAACTCCCCAGCTGGAGCAGTGGAGTGGCAAGACAGGATGGTAGATGCTTAATGGATGCTTCCTTCAGCCTGTCTCATCACACTGATGAGATTGTGCCATGTTTGCTGAGTGGCCCTTCAATGAATAGGGCATTAATAAAGAGCTTTGTTTATTTTGAAATGTGTCGATGAATGAATAAATTGTTATTGATAATAAAGGGCCAAAGGTGTGCCACCTGGGAGGGTGGACCATACAGTCCCACTATGCTTGCACTGGAGGTTTATCCATCTCACAGCTATCCTTGCACATCCCACAGTTATTATCCATCCCACAGCTATCATTGCCCATCCCACAGCTATTATCCATCCCACAGCTATCCTTGCCCATCCCACAGCTATTATCCATTCAACAGCTATCCTTGCCCATCCCACAAGCATGCAAAGGCTTAACCATTTTCTAAAAATTTCCACCAAGACTTTATTAAGTAAAAGAAATGAACCAAGTGTGTGAAGCAAAGATAACCTTTATTAATAACAAACTGTAAAAGTAAAATGACCCAAGTAAAGTGTCTCAAGCAAAGATAAAGTCAACAGGTAACAACTCAGTCTCTGGCACTGTTCTCAGTCACTCTGCGGCATGCCCATGGTCTCAGGTGTAAAGGGTCCAGGGACTGTGGAGGTGGCAGTGGCTGGAGTGCTGGTCTGAGGCGCCATTGGGGTGCCTGGCCCTGAGAGGACAACAGGAGATGGTGTGTGCAGGAAGCTCTCAAAGAGCTGGCTCAGGCCCGTGAGGTTGAGAGGCCCTTCATCTCAACCTGGGATTTCAGTCCCAAGACCGATGACAGATGTTCTGAGGATGGGCTTGGCTGTGGGGTGGAGGAAGGAGGAGTGTAGTGGGGCTGTCTGGTCTGCAGCTGGGCACGGTGAGGCATCGGTGGCATCTGTGGCATGGGTGGCATCTGTGGCATCTGTGGCGTCGGTGGCATCTATGGCGTCGGTGGCATCTGTGGCGTCGGTGGCATCGGTGGCGTCGGTGGCATCTGTGGCAGGTGATGAACCTGGGCCTGGACTGGGAAGGGCTACCTCTGTTGAGGGAAGTCCTGGTAGCCGTAGCCTTGGTAGGAGAGGGGCTGTTGAAAGCCTTGGAAGGGCTGTGACATCACCTGGGGTGGAGGAGCAGACCTGGAGTGGGTGGGAGCAGGTTCAGCTGGGCCTGGAGGGTGGTGCAGAAGTGCAGTGATCCTCTCCTTCATCACCTGGTACTGGGGCTCGGGCATGTCCATGATGGTCTGGATCACGTAGGTGAGGAAGGGCTTGCGGTTTGAGGATGGAATCTCAAAGTGGGGTTCTCTATTATGGGGCGCTCCGCAGACACCTGCCTGGACACACTGGGTGTTTCCTGGCTGGAAGAGGACTGGCTCTCTGTGGGCTGTCTGAGGGAGAGGGTTGACAGAGGGGCTGCTCCTCGGTGGCGGATCTCAACCTTCAGGAAGCTGCACTTGGCCATGACGTAAGTCTCCTGGTTTGTGAGCTTGACAGTGGCCTGCCCAGATCTCTTCAGGTGCAGCTTGCCATACCAGGTGTGCATATGTTTCCACGACCCCAGGAGGACATCAGAAGTGTAGCCCAGGCTGTCCGCCTTCTCTCTCCAAGCCGCCTGCTTCCGCTTGGTGTCTCGATATAGCCTGTGGCCCTTTCTCCACAGGTACTCTTTCTCCCTCAGCCATTCGAGCACCTCCTTCTCATGGTCCTCTGCAATGGAGTACTGTTTCTTCTCCCCCTTCTCCTTCTCCTTCTCATTGCCTCTTCCTCCCTCTGGCAGGGCCTTATGGGCCCTCATCAGCAGGGCTTTGAGGGCCTTGGGGCTGGTCCACCACACCATCAGCACCAGGAGCACTAGCAGCAGCAGTAGCAGCAGCACCAGCAGCACCAGCAGCACCAGCAGCACCAGCAGCACCAGCAGAAGCACCACCACCAGCAGAGTCAGCACCAGGGGGTGGGATGGTGGTTCTGTCCTTCTTGCCAGGGCTGGCAGGAGTAGGCACAGGCTTCCTCTTCTTCCCTATGGTCTCTGATGAAGATGTCTCTGGCAGCAGGTCTTTCCTCTGAATGCTGGCCACGTGCGAGCTGCTTCCTTTTATTTCTGCGGGGCTGACGCAATGCATCCTCCCCGTATGCGCAGTTAACACTTTGCATCTGCTACGCATCTGCTAGGCATCTGCTAGGCATCCACTAGGCGTCCGTGATGCATTCGCGTCATCTGCTACGCATCTGCCCCTTCCACTACGCGTCCACTTTGCTGTTCTCCCCCAGAAGCCCTGCAGACATGCCATCTGCTTCCATCCACTTCCATCTGCTAGGCTTCTGTTGAGCATCCGCTTAACATCCTCGCTACGTCCTCTCCCCGTCCGTTCCTTTCCGTTCTTTTCCATTCTGTTTATGCAAATTTTTGCCCCTTTTGAGAGCAGATAACAACGGATGGAGCCACGGATGGAATTTTGCCCATCCGCGGTGTCCTTTTTACATACTTTTTGCATCCGTCGGCCAATGTGACCTAGCCTTTAACTAGTGTGGACCGGCAGCAGCCCACCTCTGAGCATATCCAAGATGATAAGGGGCTTAGAAAAGAGGTATGATGCATAAGATATGATAACTACAGTATAACCAGAAGACTGTCACGTAAGAAAACAAGGCAGATTTGTTCAGAATTATTCCAGTAGACAATAGACAGGACAAGAGAGAATGGTTTAAATTACAAACTGGTAGGTTTTGATTGTATTAAGAACAAACTTAATGATGACACATTGATGGTGGGAGCTCTTTGTTGAGAATGTGGTCAGAGTATTGGGCTAGATCAGGGCTGTTAAATTCACGACCCCTGAGTTAGATGCATCACACTCTCGCCATGTCCACATCCAATTTAGCAAAAGGAAAAAAAAGTCATGATACGTCATGTGATGAGGTGAGTTTGACACTCCTGGGCTAGATTATCTCCAATCATGTTCCAATCCTTATAAATTGACTGTGTTTTGGCTTCTTTAGAATTCTGCACAAAGCAATCCCTGCAGCCAGAGAAATATCTGTGCAAAGAAAGTTTATTATTATACCTATTATCTTGTAATTATTATATATATATTTATTTTCCTAGATTTTCATGGGTACAGGTATGCAGGTTTTGGCATGTTCGGGGCTTTTCTCATGTAAGATTGAGAGTATATTATATTATGTAATTATTTTATTATTATACCTATTATCTTGGAAGCAATTGACAAATCAAATAAATAAAAAATAAAATTGCAGTATTGGGGTGTCTCTAAATGATAGGATATGACCAGGGGTGGGATTCTACCAATTCACACTTATTCTCTAGAACCAGTTGTTAACATTCTGAGCAAGGTTGGAGAACTGGTTGTTAGAAGAAATTACTGGCCTAATCCTGTAAGGAAGGCAGGAAGGAAACATTCTGGTGTTGCTTTCAGAAACTGCCTCTCTGTTAACCCTTATTACATTCTTGGCAGGACTAGACTTCCTGTCTCAGGAATGTCTCTGGAATTTTTTTCTACTCCTTTGCTGGTACTTTGCTTGTGTGGATTGACCATTCAAAGTTACAATGCCACTGAAAACAGTGACTTAAGACCATTTTTCACACTTACGACTGTTGCAGCATCCCCACAGTCATGAGAGGCCAGGTGAGGAGATGTGTGACTCGATGTGAGTGATATTGAGTTGGCCACGCCCAGCCAGTAACATGACCACCAAGCCACGCCCACCAATTAAGCCAAGAAAAAGTGGGCCAGCAGCCTTGCAGGGTCCTACTGGATGGGGCTGCTGGAGCCACCACCATGAGGTGAGGCAGGTATCGGTATATGGTTTCAGGGCCATGTACCATGCCTGGATACAGGGCCCTGAGATAAGCTGGTGTGAGGTGCATGGGGCAGCTACAGCCCCCCTGCCTCACATACGTGGCACTGATGTACCTCACAGCCTTCTGCCGCATTGTGGCCATGAGCAAGCAGAAGAAGTGGGCCACCCATACATGAAAAAAAGACATCCCCCAAAATAAGCTCTAGTTCTTATTTTGGAGCCCTGAAAATATCAGACTGGGCCTTATTTTTGAGGAAACATGGTTGCCTCATTGTTAGGAAATTTCTCCTTAATTCCAGGTTGCTTCTCTCCTTAGTTTCCATCCATTGTTTCTTATCTTGCTTCCTGGTGCTTTAGAAAATAAGTTGACTCCCTTTTTTTTGTGGCAGCCCTCAAATACTGGAATATTGCTTTCATGTCACCCCCCAGTCCTTTTTTTTTCTAGACTAGCCAAACCCAAATCCTGCAACAGTTTCTCATATATTTTATTCTCCATGCCTTAACAATCTTAATTGCTATTCCTTGTATTTTTTCCAAAGTCTCAACATCTTTTTTGTAACGTGGTGACCAAAACTGGATGCAGTATCCCAGGTGTGATCTTACTAAGGATTTATAAAGCGGCACTAATATTTCACGCGATTTTGATTCTGTGCCTCTGTTTATACAACCAAGGATTGTATGAGCTTTTTTGGTTGCCACTGCACACAGCTTTCAGATTTTAGGGGTAACATCATCCCAGCTTATGCAGAAATTAATGAATGGGCAGTTCAAATGAAAAATGTTGTGATTTCTGAATATATCATCTTAGCTTATGTGAGTTGTGCCTATTGTGAGCTGAAGTTCAGGGATGTTAGGAGGTCCCTACCACAGGATTTAATTGATCAAATTGTAATCCGGTGACAACAAAATTGTATTGTCTTATTATTTGAAGATTCAACCAGGCACATCTCTGTGCTTGTGATCTGTACAACATTCAGAGCAAAATGCTCTAGGCTCTTGCCCTTTGATCAAAATCAAAATCCTGTGGATTGTTATCACTTAAATGAACTGGTACATTCATGCAACCCAATTGTTTTTCACAAGGAAGAAGGTCAAAAAGAGGCAATTGTATCAGGGAAAATCAACTGTTCGTGTCAGGCGGAGCTCCATTCAAAATCCAGGAAAGAAATACTTAGACACTTTAGTTTAGAGAAAAGATATCTTTTACTGAAAGTGAAGTGGTAGCAACCAAAGAATTATGAATCTGAGAAATTAGGTGTGCAATTCACATATACAAAGTGATGGAAATGTTCCCACCCCCAATAGTTCAGATGACACTTCCAATTAGAAGTTGTGGATATGATCATGTGGGCATCTTCAGGTGATGATGAGGCCTCTGTCCGTTGACCTTGGCATATTTTGATAACGGGTTGCAGTTGCGCACAGAAAAGAAAGCTAAGCGAGAAATAGAAACCTAACTCTATTGTATGCTTCCCCCCCCCACTTACACAACAGAAGAATGTAACACCTCCAGCTCACTTTCCAGACCTATCCCTTCCTCCCCTTTCCCCCCCCCCCGTTACTTATGGCAGTCGAAAGATGCAAAGCGATAGTAGAAGATCTTGAAGGCTGACATTCGGCCCTCCTAGAAAAAGGAAAACCATCAGTCCTAGAGGAGAGAGAGGAGAAAATATAAAGACAATTATTAATCATTAAACAATTACAAAACAATACACTCCTAAGGCTTATCAGGATACTTGGAACGAAATGCTTTGACCAACTTAGGGGCTTTAACGTCTGTTTCGTTAACCCATTTGGCTTGCGAAGAAGGGAAATGTTTCCAGGCTACAAGATACTGGAGACGACCCCTCCATTTGCGAGAGTCCAGAATTTCTTTAACTTCAAAATGTTGTTCACCTTCAATCAGTATTGGTATGGGAGGGTCAGCCTGGATGGGTCTTAAATCAGAAGTACGTTCAGGTTTTAGCAAACTAACATGGAAAACCGGATGAATTCGTCGAAGAATTTTGGGTAAGTTCAGCTGGACTGTGACAGGATTTATAATCCGTTCAATCGTGAAAGGACCAACATACTTAGGACCAAGCTTCTTTGACTTTTGAGTGGTCTGCAGGAATCTGGTGGACAGGAAAACCTTGTCGCCCACTTTATATTCTTTCTGTGGGAATCTTTTCTTGTCTGCAAATTTCTTATGAGCTTGATGGGCCTCATCTAATGCTTTGCGTGTCACTGGCCAGTTAAGTTGGAGTTGAGTTATCCATTCATCCAATGAATGGATGTTAGGTTTTTCACGAGGAAGTTCAGGTATGGGTACAAAATCTTGTCCCGAAGCCACTTTAAATGGAGTGAATCCAGTACTACGATGCACGGAGTTGTTATATGCCACTTCGGCAAATGGTAATAATTTGGACCAGTTATCTTGTTGATAATTTATGTAACATCTAAGATATTGTTCTAACACTGTGTTAGTCCTCTCACAGGCCCCTTAGTTTGGGGGTGGTGGGCGGAGCTTAACCCCTGGCCGGAGCCTATTAACTTCAGGAACTCTTTCCAAAAATTTGAGGTAAACTGGACCCCTCTGTCAGAGATTATGCATTCCGGAACGCCATGTAACCTATAGATATGTGAAATAAACAGTTTAGCCAGTGTCTTAGCAGAGGGACTGTTGGAACAAGGTATGCAATGTACTTGTTTGGAAAACAAATCAGTCACTACCCAGATGACCGTGTTTCCACCACTTTCGGGTAAATCTACTATAAAGTCCATAGAGATTTCCTTCCAGGGAGCCATTGGTCTAGCTACATTTTGTAACAATCCTACTGGCTTACCAGGAGGACTCTTTGCCGAAGCACAAATTGGACAGCTAGCTACCTAAGCTTCAATGTCCTTCTTTAAAGTAGGCCACCAGAATTGCAGCTTAACCAGATGTAAGGTCTTCACCAATCCGAGCCTGTTGTAGTACTTGGCCCCTCAGCACCTGTGGCACATACAACATGGCCCCCACCCAAGCCAAACCATCTCTAACTGTATAGTCACTTGAATGAGGCAGGAACCATTCATCCAGTTTTAAAGCTTCTTTTAATTGTTCGGTTAGGTCATTCGATAAAACCACTTCTTGGTTCTTCTTTTGGGCTCTGGTGATCACTGGGGCGGCTAGATGTTTGGCTGAGACAATTGGGCTTATCACCTCCTGGCGAATACTATTATATTGAGGTAGTCTAGAGAGAGCATCCGCCATGAAGTTCTTCCCGCCTGGAATGTACTTCAATGAGAAATTGAATCGCTTGAAGTACTGGGCCCAGCGAACTTGTTTAGGGAACAGTTTCCAGGGCGTTTTGAAGGCTTCCAAATTCTTATGATCAGTCCATACCTCAAATGGGTGTTTTGCTCCTTCCAGGAAATGTCTCCAGGTCAGTAAGGCCCAACGAACTGCAAAAGCTTCTTTCTCCCAGACGGCCCATCTTCTCTCTGTTTCAGACAGCTTACGGGAGGTATACGCACAAGGCTGTAAGGTCCCTTTCTCGTTGATTTGAAGTAACACTGCTCCAATAGCCACATCACTTTCATTGGCTTGAATCACGAAAGGAGTGTCCATATCCGGGTGCTTCAGCACTGGTTCTGCAGCAAACAGTCGTTTTAACTTTTCAAAAGCTTCTTGGCACTCCATGGACCACTCCAGCGGCTTTCCTGGCCTTGGCTTCACCTCCCCTTTTGTTTTTAAGAGATTTGTGATGGGCATTGCTATCTTAGCAAATGTCGGGATGAATTGCCGGTAAAAATTTGCAAATCCCAAAAAGCTTTGAAGTTGTTTTCTGGTGCGTGGTGGAGCCCATTCCAGAATGGCACGTACCTTCTCTGGATCCATCTCTATGCCTTCAGATGAAATGCGATATCCCAAATAGTCAATTTTGTCTTGGTGGAATTCACACTTTGACAATTTAGCATACAACTTAGCAGCACACAGTTTCTGTAGAACCGACCGCACTAGTTTCACATGTTCATCCAGAGTTTCCGTGTAGATAAGGATATCATCAAGATAAACCAGAAACCCCCCTGTATAAATGTTCATGTAACACTTGGTTGATCATTTGCATGAATACAGCTGGGGCCCCTTGTAAACCAAAAGGAAGAACGTTGAATTGGAAGCAACCCATCGGGCAGTTAAAAGCGGTCTTCCACTCATCCCCTTCCTTAATTCGAATTCGGTAGTATGCTTCTCTCAAATCCAACTTCATGAAAATCTTTCCCTTCGCTAAATGGGCCAACATGTCCTTCATCGAAGGAAGGGGGTACACGTTTTCCACAGAAATAGCATTCAAATTTCTGTAATCCACCACCAAGCATTTGGAACCATCTTTCTTTTCCCGGAACAACACTGGGGCCACTTCCTGGGGTCTAGCAGGTTGAATGAAACCACGTTCCAGATTTTTATCTATAAATAATCTTAGCTCTTCCAATTCCCGTGGGTCATTTAGTACAACTTTGGTTTCGGGAGCGTCATCCCAGGCAAGATCTCAATAGCACAGTCTGTTGGCCGGTGAGACGGAAGCTCATCTGAGGCCTTCTCACTGAACACTTCTTTTAAATCCCAATACTCGTTGGGAATTTTCTCCTCCCCTTTCACGGGCTCAGTACCTGTGGAAGCTATTTCAATTAGGTCCTCAGGCTTTGGCTGGGATCTGGCCCTTCCTCTCGGTCGCTGCTTTGTGTGTATGTGCAACAGCCCCTTCCTCCAGTTAACCTGGGGGTTCCATTTCCGGAGCCAGGGCAGTCCCAGTATTAATGGATGCTCCATCCCAGGAACCACAATAAAACACAGGGTCTCATCATGCTCTCCCATGACCATTTCTATAGGTTCCGTGATAAAGCTTGCAGGGCAACCTCCAGCCACTGATCCATCTAACTTGGCAAAAGGAAATGGGCATCTTAAAAGGTTTTAGCTTTAGGCCCATTTTCTTCACTACTTCCGTGTTGATTATACACCTTGTGCACCCAGAATCTAACAGGGCTAGCATTTCCCCTTCGACCCCTGAATTGGGTACCCTCAACTTCACCGGAATGGTCATAGGGCCCATGCTTGGACTTACCAGGAAGTCGTCTTCTGAGTCGAAATCCTCCTCCTGAGGGGTCACTGGGGTTTCTGATTCCTCTCCTCTGGGAGGGGCGACCTCTGCCGTCTCTTTTGACTTTAATGCTGTTTCGCGAGGTTTCGCTGGGGATTTTTCAGGTTTCTTTCCTTCCTTTGGCACCCCCTTTGGCTCCAGCTTGACTCTGCAGTTCACAGCCCGGTGACCTTCCTTCCCGCATCGAAAGCAGGCCGAGGGGTTGGGTCTTTCTGCCACTCCTCCCCTCTGAGATTTAGGAGCCTCTTGAGGATGTGGGGGGGGGGGAAACTTGCTCCACCCATAATCTCCCCGCCGTTTGCTTCGGGTTAAATCAATCTCCACTTCTTCTGCCAGCAAGTACCACATCTGCAAGTCATTGGGGTCTCTTCTAGCAATGTATCTCTGGTACACATCTTCATGTAAACCATCTTTAAACAGTTCTATCAGGGCTTCTTGGGGCCAGCCTCGGAAATGGACAGTTAACTGTCTAAATTCTTGGATGTAATCAGCCACAGACTTCCGCCCCTGTTTTATGGTTTTCATCCTAATTCAGGATCCTCAAACCTAGCCCTTGGGTCCTCAAACCTAGCCCTCAGTGCAGCCATGAACAGGTTGTAGTTCAGCAACTGAGGAGCATTATCATTATGCAAGGTCACCATCCACTCTGCTGCTATTCACTCCAGAGCCCTGGTAACACACCTCACTTTGGCTGCTTCTGAGGGAAAGTCCTCCCCGTATTCTTCCATATGGCTCCAAACTTGAGCTAGGAAAAATCCCAAGGTTTTGGGATCCCCCCTGTATTTTACTTCTAACGGAGGCAGCCTAGGAACTCTACACCTTCTAGGACTCACACCTCCCGCTGAAAGCCCCGGGGCTGCTGCTGGATCGGGTTGATTTATGGGAGAGGGAGCTGCTCTGCTTCTTCTGGCTGGGGCTACTTCCCCTCCCCCTTCATACCTTTGTGCAGCTTGAGGTTGTTCAAAGGCTTCATTCAGGAGTCTCCTGTCTTGATCCAGTAAGAGTTCCCTCTTTTCCTTCTCTTGCCAAGGCTCCTCTTTTCCACGCCGGCGGGTAGTTGTGACCCCGGGGGGGGTGTCCTTCTCCGGATCTTTCTAACCAACCCCCATCGACCATCTGGGCTTCACAGCTGGATCCTCTTCCAGACTGAGCTCTACTAGTGATTGGGCTTCCTACACCAGCAAAGAATCTTGCCCTCCAATGGCTCCCGGATCCTCTTGGTCACTTTTTGAAGATGACATAATGTCCAGGCCCCCTCAGAAGAAAATTGGGCATTCTCTCCGGGTGGGCTAGTGGGGAGATTCAGAATAATGTCAGGTGGAGCTCCATTCAAAATCCAGGAAAGAAATACTTAGACTCTTTAGTTTAGAGAAAAGACATTTTTTTTTGCTGAAAGTGAAGTGGTAGCAACCAAAGAATTCTGAATCTGAGAAATTAGGCGCGCAATTCACATATACAAAGTGATGGAAATGTTCCCACCCCCAATAGTTCAAATGACACTTCCAATTAGAAGTTGTGGATATGATCATGTGGGCATCTTCAGGTGATGATGAGGCCTCTGTCCGTTGACCTTGGCATATTTTGATAACGGGTTGCAGTTGCGCACAGAAAAGAAAGCTAAGCGAGAAATAGAAACCTAACTCTATTGTATACTTCCCCCCCCACTTACGCAACAGAAGAATGCAACACTTCCAGCTCACTTCCCAGACCTATCCCTTCCTCCCCTCCCCCCCCCCATTTCTTATGACAGCCGAAAGATGCAAAGCAATAGTAGAAGATCTTGAAGGCTGACATTTCATGGCATTTGGGGTTTGGTTCTCTGTTCAGTGGGTTTAGTGTGTGACCTGTGGATTGAAAATATTACTGTGTTTCTCCAACAATGCACCCCCCCCCCCCAATAGGAAGTCCCAGCATGTTTTCTGGGCATAAAATGAAATTAAACCCCTCACCCCAAATTTAGGCCTATTTTAAAACATGTGAAATGGGGGGAATGGCAGGGGGGACTTGCCATTAGAAGTACCCCGCAGGCAGCCACGCCTCGCCATCAGCCACTTCTAATGGCCGATCATGACACAGTGTGGAGGGCTCCCTACCCCTGCCAAGTAAGTTTGCTGCAGTCCTGGGTCAGTGGGCAGGCGGCAGTGGCATGGATATCCGCTGGCAGAATTTCAGCTGCTTCTTGGGCCTCCATAGCTTCCACAGTTCCTGCCGGCACTGGCACCTCTCTCGCTAGCACCGTCTCCAATAACAGCATCTGAGTCGCTCCTACTTTTTCCCCTGTCCCCATCCCTGCAACAACTGGAGGAAAAACATTTTGAGGTACCTGGGAATGCTGCACAGTGTGTTTTCAAGTGGCTGGTTGGGTGTGAGAAAGAGCTGAGCGAGCGTCTCTGCCGCTGCTACCCTTGGTGCTCCAGCCTCGGGCTCTGCAAGTTTCCAAAAGTCCTGGTGCACAGTCTGGTCCTACATTCCAAGCACTGTCAGCACTGTCTCCAACAACAGTGGCAGCAGCGGCAGGAACCGGCATGGAAGTGACAGAGGGGGCTCCCCTGCCTGAGAAGCAGTTCAAACACTTCCATTGTTCCTGTCACTACTGCCATTGTTGTTGGAGACAGTGCTGGCAAGAGAGGGACAGCTGCAGCTTGGCCTGGGCATACTTAGAATGTAGGAACAGGCTGCGCACTGGGACTTTTGGAAACTTGCAAAGCCCGAGGCCTTGAGCACCAAAGGTAGCAGCAGCAGAGACTCTTGCTCGGCCCCTCTTACACCCAACCAGCTGCTCAGGATTAAATGAAAACACACTGCATGGCACTCCCAGGTACCTCAAAATGTTTTTTTTTCCTGTTGTTGTGGG
Organism: Laticauda colubrina; assembly: GCA_015471245.1. Classification (NCBI taxonomy): domain Eukaryota; kingdom Metazoa; phylum Chordata; class Lepidosauria; order Squamata; family Elapidae; genus Laticauda; species Laticauda colubrina. The sequence goes on from BLBF01000052.1 coordinate 2,593,652, forward strand.
GATGGGCGGAAAAGCGGGAGCGACTCAGACACTGTTGTTGGAGATGGTGCTGGTAAGAGAGGCACCAGTGCTGGTGGGAACCATGGAAGCCCAAGAAGTGGCTGAAACACTGCCAGCAGACATCCACGCCACCACTGCCTGCCTGCTGACACGGGTTTGCAGCAATGGTGCTTGGTGGGGGTAGGGAGCCCTCCACGCTCCGCCATGATTGGCTGTTAGGAGTGGCTGGTGGCAAGGTGTGGCTGCCCATGGGCCGCTTTAGGTGAGGGTGCATGGGGAGGGAGAAATTAATTTACCCCCCAAAAGACGTCCTAGCGTTTTTTTCCGAGCTAAAAAAAAAAAAAAAAGACCTGGCCTTATTATATGAGAAACATGGTATAAAACTCATTTTCCAAGAACTTCTATATCATCTGTGAAATATGATAATGCTTTGCAGTATTTAGCTCATTTTGTTAATCCTGGATAATCTGGCCCTGGTTACTTCCTGGAAGGACCATCACCTGGGAATTCCAGGGCGATAGGCAAGCTGAAAAAAATATTCTGAAACAAGGCAAAGTCAAACCAGGCATGCAATACTGCAAAGCAAATTATATGGATTTTTCTCTAAGAGTCTAGCTTGGATTGAGGGTGTCTTTTCTTTTTTATCTCTCAGTAAGGAACAACTATATCTATGGCATCAAGTCAAAATCAATATACTTTTATGAATCTGCATTTTTTAAAAAAGAGTAAAAACTGAAGGAGCTTGAATTTAAAACTGCAGGAACCACTTCAAAACCAGCATTCATCATTCTTTTGGTCAATTGCACTTGCTGAATAGAACATTTTGAAAATTTGAATTGTTTCCTATTGAACCAGATAATATCTTATTTTAAACCTGAGCTCGAAGCTGAACCGTATAAGAACTGATAGGGTCTACAGACTCTTTTATGAAGAACACACTGGACCTAAACTGATTTTTGCGACTGGTATCAAGTTGTCCATAATGAATATCACTTGCAGAGAGAAAAGGCTCTCTTTGATTGTGTTTGTACTTATGGTCTTCTTATGAAAGTATGGAATGGTACAAGGACTCCAGTTGGGTAGGAGTTTGGACTAGAAGATCCTCAAGCTCCTCCTCCTCTTCTTCTTGCTGAGTGTCAGGAGACAAAGGCAGAGCTGCTTTTTATAAAGTAGTGCTGCTGAGAGGGGAAGCAATGTGATATATTCTGAAAAATGCTTACATGTCAGCAAAACTCCTGCAAACTCTTTAGTAGATTAATCCTGTAGCTGAGCTGAAAGTGATGGGTTCCTAGCCATAACAAAAATAGGGGAAAAAATCGATTTCCATGTTCTTTCAGAATAAGATTTAAAAAAAAAAATTGACAGGATTAGTTTGGTCTGGAATTTAGACATAGCCTCTGTGTACCTGGGGTGTTTGTAAAATGCAATAAAACTGGCCCAGTCAAAATTAAGAAGATTGTTGAAAGATGGTGGTCTGCAGCGTCTCATAGTTGGGGTCAAACAAAATTGGCAGATGAAAGGACAATGACATGGTTGTTATTAAGGAAATGCTTAAGAACATTCTGTGAGATTATAGTGTTCAGAAATCTGATCCATTCCTTGGAACACAAAACAGCAAATAACCCTTGTCATATTCAAGGGCATATGAAAAGTTTAGAATAAAATATGCTCATGCTCAATTTATATCTATCTGCAAAATTAAAATTACTATGCTTTATTTACATTCCAGCAAAGGTAAAGCCAAATTACCAATAATAAATAAAAAAGCTGCAATTAATGTGTTCTCTATTTCTAGATCATCACAAAAATCAGATTCCTTTGATTCCATGTGACTAAATAAAAAAGCAGGCAGGGTTGTTTCATTGTTTCACTCACCACCTTTAGTGGTTGAGCAGCAGGTTAAGCCCATGTCACACTACACCAATGGATGGAAAGAGGATGTAAAACGGAGAGAAACAATTGCCATCCGTTGGTTAACACGATTCATCCGTTTTGTACTCACTGCCTCCGTTTTTCATCCTCTCTACCCGTCCAGCATCCGTAGACTGAGGTTCTATCCGCTCAAAATGTTTTGAGCTGCTCAAAACTTTTTGAGCGGAAAATGTATCCAATGTTTCCGTTCTGCATCCGCAACGCATACGGGGAACATCCGTTCATCATCCGTTACACATCCACTATATCTGCTAGGCATCCGCTGCGCATCTGCACAACTCAAATCCGCTCCAGCGGAAAGTGGACACAGGGAGAAAGCGAAACGGACGCGGAATGGACGGGCAGCGTTAGTAGTACGGACGGAGAAAGGATGAAAGTGGATGCAGCTCGCAAAGAAAGCATTTAAAATGGAAAAAACATTCACAGAGGGGACCTATCTCGGATATGAAGGATGTCTAGAGGATGTCTAGAGGATGCAAAAGGACACATAGTGGAAAACCTGTATTGCCTATGTTAGGGATAACATTGTTTACCCTAACTGGTTTAGATGAAATAATAACTATGAATCATAGTTGTGTATGTTAAAGTGTCTGCAGCTTTAACTGTGGGATAGTAATTAAGGGAGTGGTTATGAAAACACTATAAAAGTAGCAAGTCTACAGCTTGCTCTCGCTGGCTTTGATGATCCCTGATTACTGCTTGGAATCAAGACTGCATTGCTCGAACGGGAGAGACAACAAAGGACTGATCTGTAAGTGAACTGACATAGGATATTCTACATGGACTTTGCTAACTGAATATCCCTGAATGGACTGACTACTTGATACATGACTATTGGACTGTTATTTG
>BLBF01000052.1:2603011-2615731 GCA_015471245.1 Laticauda colubrina
CTCCCTCCCTCCCTCCCTCCCTCCCTCTCTCTCTCTCTGCCTCCCTAACCTTATGCCAGATCTGCCCATAATGAAATCATAGTTATAGATAAACCCAGCAGTGGGCTGCTGCTGGTTTGGACTGGTTCCAGTGAACCAGTTGTTACAATTCTGCGCAGTTCAGAGAACTGGCAAATCCCATCACTGGCTGGCCCTGCCTACCCCATCTTGCCCTATCCCACCTTGCCCATCTTGGACGGTGGTTACAGTCATTCCTGTGACCAGCTACTCTCTGGCTCGCTTGCTCAGACCATACGGCTCAGCTGATCTCCGCACCTTGCCTGCTCTGCTCACCATGGCTGCCTGCAAAGGTAAGGCGCTCGGCTGGAGGGCAGCCTCGGGGTGGACACAGCAAGGCTTGGCCACCTTTTGGACCTGGCTTACCATCTTTTCACCCACATGCTGCCCAGTCACCTTATCCTCTGCCTCAGGTTCCACATTCAGGCTACAATGGGGAGATGTGCCATTTCTGGGAGACTACCATGCTGAGGCCAAGACTACTGTTCTGCTGCAGTGCACATGTGCACCCCTGGGACATATGCCCACTTACCTACCCAGAGTGCCACTACTGCCAGGTGCTGGCCCCATTGGGATTTGATGGGCAGGATGCTTGGGCTGGCAAAGGCACATGGAAATTTTGGACGTCGCCTTTAGGACAGATCAGTTTGTCCAAGCCAGGTGTCAGGCGGTGCTCCATTCAAAATCCAAGAAAGAAATACTTAGACTCTTTAATTTAGAGAAAAATTATCTTTTACTGAAAGTGAAGTGGTAGCAACCAGAGAATTCTGAATCTGAGAAATTAGGCGCGTAAATCGCATATACAAAGTGATGGAAGTGTTCCCACCCCCAATAGTTCAGATGAAACTTCCAATTAGAAATTGTGAATATGATCATGTGGGTATCTTCAGGTGATGATGAGGCCTCTGTCCGTTGACCTTGGCATGCTTTGATAACGGGTTGCAGTTGTGCAGAGAAAAGAAAGCTAAGCGAGAAATAGAAACCTAACTCTGATGTATGCTTCCCCCCCTTTCATTTACACAACAGAAAAATGTAACACCTCCAGCTCACTTCCCAGACTTATCCCACTCTCCCCTCCCCCGTTTCTTATGACAGCCAAAAGATGCAAAGCGATAGTAGAAGATCTTGAAGGCTGACATTTGGCCCTCCTAGAAAAAGGAAAACTGTCAGTCCTAGAAGAGAGAGAGGAGAAAATATAAAGACAATAATTAATCATTAGACAATTACAAAAGAATACACTCCTAGGGCTTATCAGGATACTTGGAATGAAATGCTTTGATCAACTTAGGGGCTTTAAGATCGGTTTTGTTAACCCATTCGGCTTGTGAAGAAGGGAAATGTTTCCAGGCTACAAGATACTGGAGCCGACCCCTCCATTTGCGAGAGTCCAGAATTTCTTTAACTTCAAAATGTTGTTCACCTTCAATAAGTATTGGTATAGGAGGGTCAGCCTGGATGGGTCTTAAATCAGAAATATGTTCAGGTTTTAACAAACTAACATGGAAAACCGGGGGAATTCGTGGAAGAGTTTTCGGTAAGTTCAGCTGGACTGTTGCAGGATTTATAATCCGTTCAATCATAAAAGGACCAACATATTTAGGACTTTTGAGTGGTTTGCAGGTATCTGGTGGACAGGAAAACCTTGTCGCCCACTTTATATTCTTTCTGTGGGAATCTTTTCTTGTCTGCAAATTTCTTATGAGCTTGATGGGCCTCATCTAATGCTTTAAGTGTCACTGGCCAGTTAAGTTGGAGTTGAGTTATCCATTCATCCAACGAAGGGATGTTAGGCCTTTCACGAGGAAGTTCAGGTATGGGTACAAAATCTTGTCCCGAAGCCACTTTAAATGGAGTGAATCCAGTACTACTATGTACGGAGTTGTTATATGCCACTTCAGCAAATGGTCGTAAGTCGGACCAGTTATCTTGTTGATAATTTATATAACATCTAAGATACTGTTCTAACACTGCGTTAGTTCTCTCACAGGCCCCATTGGTTTGGGGGTGATGGGTGGAGCTTAAGCCCTGGGCGGAGCCTATCAACTTCAGGAACTCTTTCCAAAAATTTGAGGTAAATTGGACCCCTCTGTCAGAGATTATGCGTTCCGGAATGCCATGTAACCTATAGATATGTGAAATAAACAGTTTAGCCAGCGTCTTTGCAGATGGAATCTTGGAACAAGGTATGCAATGTACTTGTTTGGAAAACAAATCAGTTACCACCCAAATAACCGTGTTTCTACTGCTTTCGGGTAGTTCTACTATAAAGTCTATAGAGATTTCCTTCCAGGGGGCTGTTGATGTAGCTACATTTTGTAACAACCCTGCTGGCTTACCAGGAGGTCTCTTTGCCGAAGCACAAATTGGACAGCTAGCTACCTAAGCTTCAATGTCCTTCTTCAAAGTAGGCCACCAGAATTGTTGCTTAACCAGGTGTAAGGTTTTCACAAATCCAAAGTGACCAGCTGCTTTGGAATCATGAGCTTGTTGTAGTATTTGGCCCCTCAGCACTTGTGGCACATACAACTTGCTTAACTGAATAGTCTTTCAACTATACTTAACTTAACTGTATAGTCTTTCGAATGAGCCAAGAACCAATCATCAAGTTTTAAAGCTTCTTTTAGTTGTTCGGTTAGGTCATTTGATAAATCCACTTCTTGTTTCTTCTTTTGGGCTCTGGTGATCATTGGGGTGGCCAGATGTTTGGTCGAAACAATTGGACTTATCACCTCCTGGCGAATACTATTATATTGGGGTAGGCTAGAGAGAGCATCTGCCATGAAGTTCTTCCCCCCTGGAATGTACTTCAGTGAGAAATTGAACCACTTGAAATACTGGGTCCAGTGAACTTGTTTAGGGGACAGCTTCCGAGGGATTTTTGAGGCTTCCAAATTTTTATGATCAGTCCATACATCAAATGGATGTTTTGCTCCTTCCAGGAAATGTCTCCAGGTCAGTAAGGCCCAATGAACTGCAAAAGCTTCTTTTTCCCAGACGGCCCACCTTCTCTCGGTTTCAGACAGTTTACGGGAGGTATACGCACAAGGCTGTAAGGTCCCTTTCTCGTTGATTTGAAGTAGCACCGTTCCAACGGCCACATCACTTGCATCGGCTTGGATCACGAAAGGAGCCTCCATATCCGGGTGCTTTAGCACTGGTTCTGCAGCAAACAGTCATTTTAGCTTTTCAGAAGCTGCTTGGCACTCCATGGACCACTCCAATGGCTTGCTCAGCCTTGGCTTCACCTCCCCTTTTGTTTTTAAGAGATTTGTAATGGGCATTGCTATCTTAGCAAAAGTCGGGATAAATTGCCGGTAAAAATTTGCAAATCCCAAGAAGCTTTGAAGTTGTTTTCTGGTATGTGGTGGAGCCCATTCCAATACGGCACGCACTTTCTCTGGATCCATTTCTGTGCCATCAGATGAAATGCGATATCCCAAGTAGTCAATTTTCTCTTGATGGAATTCACACTTGGATAGTTTAGCATTCAACTTAGCGGCACACAGTTTCTGTAGAACCGACCGCACCAGTTTCACATATTCATCCAGAGTTTCCGTGTAGATAAGGATGTCATTAAGATAAACCAGAACTCCCCTGTATAAATGTTCATGTAACACCTGATTGATCATCTGCATGAATAGAAGCTGGGGCCCCTTGTAAACCAAAAGGAAGACCGTTGAATTGGAAGCAACCCATTGGGCAGTTAAAAGCGGTCTTCCACTCATCCCCTTCCTTAATTCGAATTCCGTAGGATGCTTCTCTCAAATCCAACTTCATGAAAATCTTCCCCTTGGCTAGGTGGGCCAACATGTCCTTCATCAAAGGCAGGGGGTACACGTTTTCCACGGAAATGGCGTTCAAATTTCTGTAATCCACCACCAAGCATTTGGAGCCATCTTTCTTTTCACGGAACAACACGAGGGCCGCTACCTGAGGCCTAGCAGGTTGGATAAAACCATGTTCCAGATTTTTATCTATGAACAATCTTAGCTCCTCTAATTCCCGTGGTGTCATTGAGTACAACTTTGGTTTCGGGAGCTTCACCCCAGGCAAAATTTCAATAGCACAGTCCGTTGACCGGTGAGGCGGGAGCTCATCCAAGGCCTTCTCACTGAACACTTCCTTTAAATCCCAATATTCTTTTGGAATTTTCTCCTCCCCTTTCACGGGTTCGGTACCTGTGGAAGCTATTTCAATCGGAATCTGAAGCTTCGGCTGAGATCTCCCCTCTTTTTCCAGTCACTGCTTGGTGCGTATGCGCAACAACCCCTTTCTCCAATTAACCTGGGGGTTCCATTTCCAGAGCCAGGGCAATTCCAGTATTAATGGGGAAGTATTAATCCCAGGGACCACAATAAAGCGCAGAGTCTCATCATGTTCTCCCATGATCATTTCTATAGGTTCCGTGATAAAGCTTGCAGGGCAACCTCCAGCCACTGATCCATCTAACTTGGCAAAGGAAATGGGCATCTTTAAAGGTTTTAGTTTTAAGTCCATTTTCTCCACTACTTCCATGTTGGTTATACACCTTGTGCACCCAGAATCTAATAGGGCTAGCATTTCCCCTTCGACCCCTGAATTGGGTACCCTCAATTTCACTGGAATGGTCATAGGGCCCATGCTTGGACTTTCCAGGAAGTCGTCTTCTGAGTCAAAATCGTCCTCCTCAGGGGTAACCGGGGTATCTGACTCTTCTCCCATGGGAGGGGCGACCTCTGCCATCTCTTTCGACTTTAGTGCTGCTTCGCGAGGCTTCGCTGGGGATTTTTCAGGTTTCTTCCCTTCTTTTGGCGCCCCTTTTGGTTCCAGCTTGACTTTGCAGTTCACAGCCCAGTGACCTTCCTTCCCACATCGAAAACAGGGAGAGGGGTTGGGTCTTGCTACCGCTCCTCCCCTCTGAGGTTTAGGGACCTCTTGAGGACGTGGGGGGGAATGCTTGCTCCACCCAGAACCTCCCCACCATCTGCTTCGGGTTAAATCAATTTCCACTTCTTCTGCCAGCAAGTACCACATCTGCAAGTCATTTGGGTCTCTTCTAGCAATGCATCTCTGGTACACATCTTTGTTTAATCCATCTTTAAACGCTTCTATCAGGGCTTCCTGGGACCAGCCTCGGATATGACCTGCTTCTAAATTCTTGGGTGTAGTTAGCCACTGACCTCCGCCCCTGATTTATGGTCTTCATCCTGATCCGGGCCTTGCACTCTGCCAATGGGTCCTCAAATCTAGCTCGCAGTGCAGTCATGAACAGGTTATAATTCATCAACTGGGGAGCATTATCATTATGCAGGGTCACCATCCACTCTGCAGCTGTTCCCTCCAGAGCCCTGGTAACACATCTCACTTTGGCTGCTTCTGAGAGAAAATCCTCCCCGTATTCTTCCATATAGCTCCAAACTTGGGCTAGGAAAAATTCCAAGGTTTTGGGATCTCCCCCATATCTTACTTCTAACAGAGGCAGCCTAGGAGCTCTACGCCTTCTAGGAATTACACCTCCCGCTGAGGGCCCTGGGGCAGCTGCTGGATCGGGTTGATTTATGAGAGAGAGGGCTGCTCTGCTTCTTCTAGTTGGGGCTACTCCCCCTTCCCCTTCATACCTTCGTGCAGCTTGGAATTGTTCAAAGGCTTCATTCAGGAGTCTCCTGTCTTGATTCAATGAGAGTTCTCTCTTTTCCTTCTCTTGGCATGGCTCCTTTTTTCCACGCCGGCAGGTGGTGGTGATCCCGGGGGGGGGGGTGTCCTTCTCTGGATCTTTCCAGCCAACCCCCACCGACTTTCTGGGCTTCACAGCTGGATCCTCTTCCAGATTGAGCTCTGCTAACACTTGGGCTTCCTGTACCAGCAAAGAATCTTGCCCTCCAATGGCTCCCAGATCTTCCTGATCACTAGCTGAAGATGACATAATGTCCAGGCCCCCTCAGAAGAAAATTGGGTGTTTTCTCCGGGTGGGCTGGTAGAGGGAGATTCAGAATAATGTCAGGCAGTGCTCCATTCAAAATCCAAGAAAGAAATACTTAGACTCTTTAATTTAGAGAAAAGTTATCTTTTACTGAAATTGAAGTGGTAGCAACCAGAGAATTCTGAATTTGAGAAATTAGGCACGTAAATCACATATACAAAGTGATGGAAGTGTTCCCACCCCCAATAGTTCAAATGAAACTTCCAATTAGAAATTGTGAATATGATCATGTGGGCATCTTCAGGTGATGATGTATGCTTCCCCCCCCCTTCATTTACACAACAGAAAAATGTAACACCTCCAGCTCACTTCCCAGACTCATCCCACTCTCCCCTCCCCCTGTTTCTTATGACAGCCAAAAGATGCAAAGCGATAGTAGAAGATCTGGAAGGCTGACATCAGGTTTGCTCCCTGGGAAGGGCTCCTTTTAGGGAAAAATATGATGGACTGGACGTTTCCTGGAAAAAATTAGGTTGCAAGCATTGCAGAAGATTTGAAATTTTGACCAAAGAAAAAAGTGTCCACGGAGCTAAGGAATGGAAGAATTTCCAATCTGAACCATCAGGAAAGTGTAAAGAAATGCAACAAGCTTCCCTCAGAAAGAAATTGAAGGAACATTTCTCATTTAAGGCTCACAACAGAGAAGTTGAAGCAATGTGAGCAGGATGTCATAAGCAAAGGACTGGAGAGGATGACTGATAAATATTTGGGTCGTACATGTTTACTACAGTGTATAGTCTGGCACAAACATGCAGACCATTTTCATATATAGAAGATCTGATTGAATTACAAATAACAAATGGTTTAGATTTGGGAACAGGGTTGCATTCACGTAAAACTGCAGTTGCGATAGTAAATTTCATTGCAAAAAATATTAGGAAACATTTATTTAGCAAAATTATTGAGAAAACTAATAAAATCTGTTTAATGAAGCTTCAATGATATCTTCCAAACCAGTTTTTATATTGTACTTAAAAGTTGAGGATCCAGTTTTCTCACCAACAATTTTCCTTGAACTAGTAGAATTAGATAAACAAGATGCAGAGACAATATGTTGTTCAGTTATAGAAAGTCTGAATAAAGTTGGGTTTAATAGGAACTATCTGGAGAAACATTGAATTGGATTTTGCTCTGATGGAGCCAGTGTTATGCTTGGGAGAAAATCTGGGATAAGCACTAGGATAGCCAAAGAGTTTCCAAATATTATAATATGGCATTGTTTAAACCATCGTCTGCAACTTGTTTTAGATGATTCTGTTAGGGAAATAAAGCAAATCAATCATTTTTAAATTTTTATTGATAAAATATATTCAATTTTCCATCAATCAAACAAGAACAAGAATTTAACAAAATTTCTGAACAACTTGAGATTGAAGTTATAAAAATTGGTAGAGTTTTTGGACCAAGATGGGCTGCCTATAGTTTAAGATCAACCCTAGCTGTGTGGCGTGCTTATCCAGTGCTACATCAGTTTTTCTGTTCAAATAAAAAATACTCTGGTATGGCTGCCTGTCTTGAAAACACATATTTTCTCACTGATTTGATCTTGATGATTGATGTGCTAACTGAAATATCTCTTCTTTCTAATGCATTGCAAGCGAGAAACATAGACTTTATAAAGGCTTAAAAACTTGTGGTAAATAAGATCATTTAGATCATTGTGGTAAGTTAGATCATTTAGATCAATTAGATCATTTGAAATGCTTATAGAGGAAAAGGGTGCATATGAAAAATTACTTACTTCAGAAACCTTTAAAAATATAAATTTTATAAAAAATCATTGATTTGTCGGACTTCCTCATGAAAAACTTATAGAAAGCATTGTAAATAATTTGAGGAAAAGATTGATGGATTGCAAACATTTAAAAACAGGTTGCCAATTTAAAGACACCGATCAATTAAAATTTCTAAATTATTTGGAACCAGATTATTGCAACATTGAAGAAGTGGTGGTTCCATGGAGAGTAGCTGAAGAACAATTGGTTGCATTTGGTGAAGTTTTCAATTATAAAATCAATATTAATGATTATCGTGATTTCTTAGAAAATGTATTAAAAGATCCAGAAAAATATACAATTCCTTGCAGCATTAAAAAGGCTAGAAATATTATTAAAACTATTGCAGTCAGTTCAGCAGAGGCAGAAAGAGGCTTCTCACAGATGAATATATGTTCAGAGGGCAAAAGTTGCCTTACAGTTTCCAATATTACAAACCTCCTGATGATCTATCTAATTGGCTTACCTATGCAAGAATGGGACCCTGTTCCTATAGTAAAGAAATGGTTACAGACACATCACACAGCTGATGATTCTCGTGTTAAACACAAAAAACTGTAACCCAGGACACTTATAGAAAAGCAATTTGGCAGTAATTTATTTTTTATTATTTAGTTTTATTTTTTTTTGTAAAATTTTGCTATATAATAGTTTTTGATTAATATTTTAAAATGTAACAATCTAGTTTTGTTTACCTTTTTATTATTTAAGCATTAAAGACATGACATAATAAACTATCTTTTGTTTTCGTATATCTTTTTGTAATACTTAAAGTCATTAGAGCAAAGAAATGATATTGAGTTGGCCATGCCCAGCTGGTCACATCATCACCAAACAATGGTCGGCTGGTCACGTGATCACCAAACCCTGCCCAACAGGTCATGTGATCACCAAGCCACACCCACAAATTAGGCCACAGAACTGGTTGTTAAAAAATTTGAATTCCATCCCTGGTGGTAATCATGAGTATCAGTGAAAACTATAATTGCTGTCTACATCTTGGGCTGTCCTGGAGGATAGGCAGGGTCAGGGATTATGGAGTAAATAAGGCCACTTACAATTACCATGTTTCCCTGAAAATAAGATCCACCCTGAAAATAAGCCATGGCCTGATTTTTTGGGGGGTGGGTCTAATATAAGTCCTATCCTAAAAATAAGCCCGGGGAATGGGCATGGCCAGCACAAGAGGCTGTGAGCACATGCGAGGCCAACAGTCCCTCACCTCCCCCACCCCTCAGGGCAGCCACATCCCTTCACCAACCTGCTTTCCAGCTGTGTTCTCCACTGCTATGTGCAGGGTAAGAAAAGTCTGTGGGACTATGGTAAAAAAAATAGTTCAGACCTTTCAACTTCACAAGATCTTTTTTTTTTTTTTGGTGAGAAGTTGGAAGGTCTGAACTATATTTTTTACCGTAATCCCACAGACTACTTTTCTTGCCCTGCAAATGCATCAGAGAACAGAGTTGGTGAGCAGGTAGGGGTGTGTGTGTGTGTCTGAGAGAGAGAGCGAGAGAGAGCGAGAGAGAGAGCGCACATTGCTGCCAGCCCTCAGAGATTAGATCGGATCACACTATCTCTCACTCTCTGCAGTGGCAGTGGCAGCAGCAATAGTTCAGTGCCTGGCCAGCAGGGCACTTTTCACCCACTCTGCCTTGCTAGCCCAGCTATTGCTGGCACATTTCTTGGCTATGGCGGGCCCTGTGCTGGCTGCCAAGTGGCTGCCCCTGTTGTTGCTGGCTTTGCAGGAGCTCTTTGCCCTCCTGGCAGGCCCTCTTGCCCTCCTGCTCTCAGCCACCCTGCTGGGCCACTGGCCTGCCGGGGCCCCTTTGCAAGCAGCTGCTGGTAGAACCATGCTGCCTTTGCTACCTTGCCTGATTCCTCCTTTGGGCTTCTGAGCACTGGTCTGCATGCCTATTCAGTGCTGCAGGCAATGGACTAACAACTACATTGAGCTCAGTGCTCTTTGGGCCCTGGAGGGTACTGCAACTCTCTTGCCAGCTATGTGTTGTGTCGCTCCAGTGGAAAGTACTGGAGGCTGCTGGGGAGCAGCCAGGGCTGGGCCAGGTGGAAGGTAAGGTGGCTGTAGAGCTGCTGCTGGTGAGGCAGACACCAAAGGCAACCAAGGGCAGCCCATGCCTGCCTTGCACAGCTGGTAAGAGAGGTGCAGCACCCGCCAGGGCCCAAAGTGTTCTGACTCAGCATAGCTGTATGCCTGGTGCCAGCAGATTGAGGCTGCAAAATCAGTCGTGCTTCTTGGAACCAGTGGCAGGACTGCACCTGCAGATCATTTGTTTCACAGGGGCACATGGGGGCTCCTGCTGCTTTTGCAGCCTAAATTGGCTACGAAAGCAACTGCATGTCTTGGAGCCAGCAACAGGAGCACATCCGCAGAATGTGCTTCTGCTGCTTCACTGAGACAAATGGGGCTCCTGCTTTTGCATCTGATTGAGACTGCAAAAGCAGATAAGCTTCTTGGAGCTGGTGATAGTAGATCAGCTGTTTTGTGGCCCAAACTGCTGGTAAGTCCATTAGGCACGGAGACACAAAGTGCAATGGCTGCTCGCTCCCGACCCCAATCCTCCTGGTACTACAGGAGAAACTAAGACCTCCCATAAAAAGTCCTAGTGCCTTTTTGGTGACCCAAAAAATATAAGTCCCAGTCTTATTTTCAGGGAAACACGGGTAATTTATGGTTGTCCCTAAAGAGGTTCTGAAGTTTCAATATGCCTTATCTGTAGTTAAAATTAGATTAGACCCAGCACTCCAGAGTTCAGCTTCATTGTCTCTGATACAGAGATTAAAATATTTGGAATGCGCTCAAGTCTACATACCTCTCAGGAGCTTACTAATGGGTTGGATTAGTAGGTGTTTAGAGTTCAATTTAATGCAAAAACAAGCAATAGAACATAATCCAGCCAAAGTCTTAAACTTTAAAAGAATTGATTTTAACAAGCTCAGAGAAAGCCTAAGAAAAATTCCATGGATGAAAATCCTACAGGCGAAAACAACTCAAGAAACATGAGAAACTGAAAAATATGATTATAAAAGCCCAGTGTAGTACAATACCAGTGAAAAAGAAAAACTAGAAATCTAAGAAGATACCAGCATGGATTTCACAAAAATCTTGTTAATAAACTGAAAGATAAAAAGGACAAGTACAAAAAATGGAAAGAGGGAGACATAACTAAGGCAGAGTATCAGCAGATATTTGATACTGATGACTATAAATCATCCCAGAGTTGTAAAGGATTTGATAGGTGATATCTAAGAACCATTGTACCATATATTTCAAAAGCTCTGGGAGACCAGGGAATCCCTTGGAGAAGATTGGAAAAGAGCTGATGTGGTTCCCATGTTTAAAAAACAGAAAAAACCCTCCACAGAACCAGCATACTACAGGCCAATCAGCCTAACATTAATACATGGGGAGATACTGGAAAAGATAATAAAAAAACCATCTGTGAATATCTAGAAACAAATAAAGTTATAACTAGAAGTCAGCATGGGTTTGTTAAAAACAGATAATGCCAAACCAATCCTAATACATTCTTTGAGAAAGTGACCAAATTAGTAGACCAGCAAAATGCTGTGGACATGGTATATTTAGACTTCAGCTAGGCATTTAACAAAATAGACCACCACCTATTTCTTGGCAAACTAGAAAAAAGTGGGATAAAAAGCATAACCACCAGATGGATTTGTAACTGGCTGACAAACCATATTCAGTGAGTAGTCCTTAATGGTACTACATCTACATAGAGGGAAGTAAGCAGTGGGGTTCTACAAGGTTCTGTCTTAAGCCCAGTTACTCTTCTATATCTTCATAATTTAGATGAGGGAATTGAAGGGAAACTCATCAAATTTGCAGATGACACTAAGCAGGCAGAAACAGCCAACACTCCAGAAGACAAGCTCAGGATCCAAAAAGATCTTGACAGACTTGAATAATGGGCCTTATACAACAGGGGTGAAATTCAATTTTCTTTCTCTGTGGCTATGGCTTGGTATAATAGTAATAGCAAGCGGGAGCAATATTTTTACCAATTCAAATTGTCCCTACCACCTCTCCTGAGCCAGACTGAGACAGTTGAATTTCATCCCTGCTATACAACAACATGAAATTCAATGAGGAGAAAAGCAAGGTTTTATACTTTGGCAGGAAAAACCAAAGGTACAAGTACAGATTAGGTGAAACCTGGCTCAAAAATAGTAATTGTGAAAGGGACATTGGTGTCCTAGACAATCACTTAAATTTGAGCCAGTAGTATGCATCAGCTGCCAAAAAAGCTAATAAATCCTTGGTTGTATAAATAGAAGCATAGAATCTAAATCACATGAAATATTAGTACTTAAAGGCTAGATCACACTGGCCGACGAATGCAAAACATATGCAAAAAGGACACAGTGGACGAGCAAAATTTTGGGGGTGGCTCCATCCGTTGTTATCCACTCTCAAAAGTGCCCCAAATTTGCATAAACAGAACGGAAAACAGCGGAAAGGAATGGACGTGGGTAGTATGTAGCGAGGATGGTAAGCGGATGTTCGTAGGAAGCCTAGTGGATAGAAGCAGATGAAAGCGGATGACACATCCGCAGGGCTTCCGGGGGAGAATAGCGAAGTGGAAGGAGTGGATGCGTAGCAGATGACACGGATGCATCACGGACGCCTATAAGATGCATAGCGGATACAAAGCGGATGCAAAGCATTCACTGTGCATGCAGGGAGGATGAATTGCATCAGCTCCGCGGATATAAAAGGATGCAGCTCGCAAGCAGTCACCATTCAGAGGAAAGACCTGCTGCCAGAGACATCTTGAAAGAACACCATGCTTCATCAGTCAGGGAAGAAGAGAAAGCCTGTGCCTGCCAGCCCTGGCAAGAAGGACAGAACCACCATCCCACTCCCTGGCGCTGACTCTGAAGCTGCTG
>BLBF01000052.1:2615741-2666175 GCA_015471245.1 Laticauda colubrina
TGCTGCTGGTGCTTCTCCTGCTGGTGCTGCTGGTGCTTCTCCTGCTGGTGCTGCTGGTGCTTCTCCTGCTGGTGCTGCTGGTGCTGCTGGTGCTACTGGTACTGCTGGTGCTGCTGGTGCTGCTGGTGCTGCTGGTGCTTCTCCTGCTGCCTGCTGCTGCTTCTCCTGCTGCTGCTGCTGGTGCTGCTGCTGGTGGTGGTGGTGCTGCTGTGGTGGACCAGCCCCAAGGCCCTCAAAGCCCTGCTGCTGAAGGCCCTGAAGCCCCTGCCAGAGGGAGGAAGAGGCAAGGGAAGCAGAAGGGAGAGAAGAAACAGTACTCCATTTCCGAGGACCATGAGGAGGAGGTGCTGGAATGGCTGAGGGAGAACGAGTACCTGTGGAGAAAGGGCCACAGGCTCTATTGCGACACCAAGAGAAAGCAGGCAGCGTGGCGAGGCAAGGCAGAGAGCCTGGGCTACACTTCAGATGTACTCCTGGGATGGTGGAAACACATGCACACCTGCACCTGAAGAAATCTGGCCAGGCCCCTGTCAAGCTCACTGACCGGGAGACCTATGTCATGGCCAAGTGAAGCTTCCTGGAGAGTGAGGTCCACCACCGAGGAGCAGCCCCTCTGTCAACCCTCTCCCTCAGACAGCCCACAGGCAGCCACTCCTCTTCCAGCCAGGATACAGCTACCGTGCCCAGGCAGGTGTCTTTGGAGGGCCCCATGGCAGAGACCCCCCCTGACAGCTGCACTCCCCATGCTAGAGGACATGGAGGATCCCCTGTCTCAAATGCAGCAAGAAGAAGCAGCAGCCAGAGACCAACCCACCCCCACCCCCAGCTCCACCTCCACAGAAAGCAGGCAGAGAGACAGACTGGAGGGCCAGAGCCACACTGTCCTGTTGGAGATCAGGGACACAATCAAGACCAGCACAGATCTTCTCTCTCAGCTGGTCCACAGCGATATACCATCCTCGAACCACAAGCCCTTCACCACGTACGTGAGCCAGACCCTCATGGACCTGCCCAAGGCCCAGTACCAGGTGATGAAGAGAAGATCACAGCACTGCTGCACGACCCTCCAGGCCCAGCTGAACCTGCTCCTACCCACTCCAGGTCTGCTCCTCCACCCCAGGCGATGTCACAGCCCTTCCACAGCTTTCAACAGCCCCTCACCTACCAAGGCTACAAGTACCAGGACTTCCCAGAGCAGAGACAGCCCTTCCCAGTCCAGGCCCAGGTACATTGCACACTGGAGATGCCTCACCTCACCCAGTTGTAGACCAGACAGCCCCACGACACTCCTTCCTCCACCCCACAGCCAAGCCCCTCAACAGAAAATCTGTCATCAGTACTGTGCCTGACATCCCAGGTCCTTGAGGAATGGCCTCTCAACCTCACAGGACTGAATCAGCTCTCTGAGAGCTTCCTGAACACACCATCCCCTGTTGTACTCTCGGGGCCAGGCACCCCAATGGTGCCTCAGATCAGCACTCCAGCCAAAGCCACCTCCACAGTCCCTGGCCACTTGACAGCTGAGACCATGGACATGCCTCAGAGTGACTGAGAATAGTGCCAGAGACTGAGTTGTTACCTGTTCACCTTATCTTTGCTTAAAGTCACTTTACTTGGTTCATTTTGCTTTTTTAATAAAGTCATACAGTTTACTTAAGATAGTTATTAATAAAGGTTATCTTTGCTTCACACACTTGGTTCATTTTATTTACTAAATAAAGTGTTGGTGAAAACTTTGAAAAAATGGTTAAGCCTTTGCATACTTGTGGGATGGGTAAGGATAGTTGGGGGTTGGGTAAGGGTAGCTGTGGGATGAGTAAGGATACTTGTGGGATGGGTAAGGATAACTGTGGGATGGGGAAGGATAGCTGTGGGATGGGTAAGGATAGCTGTGGGATAGGTAAGGTTAGTTGTGGGATGGGTAAGGATAGCTATGGGATTGATAAATCTCCAGTGCAAGCATAGTGGGACTGTATGATCCACCTTCCCAGCTGCCACACAGATGACCCTTTATTATCAATAACAATTTATTCATTGATCAACACATTTCAAAATAAACAAAGCTCTTTATTAATGCCCTATTCATTATAGGGCCACTCAACAAACATGGCACAATCTCATCAGTGTGATGAGACAGGCTGAAGGAAGCATCCATTAAGCATCTACCATCCTGTCTTGCCACTCCACTGCTCCAGCTGGGGAGTTGCACCAGTGTTTCAGGAGGTTGCGCTGCTTCTTCCCTCCACGTGATGCTCTGTTGGGGCCTTGCACATCCTCAGTGTCTATCAGGTTTCGTGCTTGCCTCCATTCACCAGGCTCCATGTCCCCATTGCCTTGTTGACGGTCCACAAGCCTGTTCTGCAACACTGGGTAGCGGGTGCTCATGAGACTGTGCAGGATGCAGCAAGCTTCCACGATGCTCCTCACGGTCTCTGGGTGATGCTGCATGGTGGTGAGAAGTACCTGGAACCTGTTGGCCAGGATGCCAAAGGCGTTCTCCACCACCCGTCTTGCCCTGGACAGCCTATAGTAGAAGATTCTCTCTTCATGGGTGAGGCATCTGGAACTGTAGGGCTTCATGAGGTAGGTTCTGAGGGAGAAGGCGTCATCACCCACGATGAAGTAGGGCACATCTTGTGTGTCGTTGGGTAGGAGGTCTGGATCTGGGAAGCCCATGATGAGGTTGCGTTCTAGCCCATCCTTGAGGTCACTGGCATTGTATACCTGGGCATCTGAAGCTGACCCGTTGCCTGAAGCATCGATGTACATGAACTTGTCATCAGCATCAACCATGGCAAAGAGGATGATACTGAAGAAGCCCTTGTAGTTGTGATAAGAGGACCCTGAGTTGGCTGCAGCTTTGCAGGCCACGCGCTTCCCATCTATGGCTCCAACGGTGTGGGGAAAGTTCCACTTCTGATACCACTGTTCTGCAAGTTTCCTCCAGCCTTCTTCAGTGGTGGGGCACTGGAGGAGCTCCTACATGTATTCTTCTATGATGGCCTGCACCACTTCTCTGACCACTCTGCTGATGGTGCTGTGTGGCACCCTCCAGGCATACTGCATGTTTCTGTATGTGGTTCCAGAGGCCAGGTGGCACAGAGTCAGTGCCACCTTCAGTCCAGGGTCCAGGCTGGTACGGAAGTTGGTGCTCAGCTTGGTCAACCTCGGTCTCAGATGCTCAACAAGTTCGTCAAACATGGCTGGTGGCATCCTCATGAAGTGCTGGAATGCACAAGTGTCTTCATTCCTCAGCTCCACCATCAGCTTATCATAGAGTCCATACTCCACTCTTCTCCTGATCCATCGTCGGACCCACACAGCTCTTGGACATCTCCTTCTTTTCATTTTGTAGAAATGGTGAAACAGTCTGAAGAGGGCTTGGTTCTGGTGTTGAATGATGGCAGCTACCATAAGGAGTGTGTGATGATCCATGGTGGAGATCAATGGATGATGTGGAAGAGCAAGACCAAAGCTGAAGAAGTCTGCACCACAGAGCTGCTGGACTGAAAGTGAGATCCAGGTGATTTCCTCCCCCTTTTTATAGGAAATATCGGTTTTCTGCTAGGTGTCCTTCCACATACTCTAGGCATACTCCAGACGTTCTAAATATCCCAGATACATCCCATATACAAATGTTTTGTCCGTTTTAATGCTTTATATATGAGATTCATCCGCTTACATCCTTTCTATTTCCGTGCTACTAACGCTGTGTGGACGTTCCGTGTACCTTTCGCTTCCTCCCTCTTTCCACTTTCAGGTGCAGCAGATGTGAGTTGAAGGGATGTCCAGAGGATGCCAAGAGGATACAGCAGACGTGTAATGGATGACAACGGACATAGAACATGTGTTGCCCGTATGTGTCGTGGATACATCGTAAGCGGCGGAAAGTTCATCTGCTCAAAAGGTTTTGTGCAGCTCAAAACTTTTTGAGCAGATGAAATAGCAGTAGATGGATGTTTGATGGATAGAGCATGTGAAACACGTATGCAGTGAGTACACAACGGATGCATCGCGTTTTCAAACGGATGGTAGGCTTTTTTGTCCGTTTTATATCCTCTTTGCATCTGTTGGTGCAGTGGGACATGGGCTTAAGTTTTTATGAAGAGACTGCATAGTCATTTGTCTAAAATGGTATAGGGTCTTCTGCTTGAGCAGGGGCTTGGACTAGAAGTCCTCCAACATTCAATTCTGATTGATTGTTTGGAACTGGCACAGAGCTCTTGCTGAGGAATAAGTATGATAAAATTAAGCTTGCATAGAAAATCCTTTTTGGATTACTTCAGGGAAGAAGAAAGAGGAAGAGAATGCTCCAAAATGCATCATATCATCATCACACAAAGTATGTGACTTATGCACTTGTTTAGTGCACCAATGTTGCTGTGTAATTTGCACAACTTCGTCACATGGCTGTGTGATTTGCACACTGACATCATTAAAATTTTACTTTGATGATGTCATAGCTTGTTACAGATCCTGCTGGTATAGGGAGTTTGTTGTAACCTAACAGTTTTGGAACAGGCTCCGACAGACAATATGCATGGTTTATTTCTCATATTGTCTTTGTGAAAGCAAGTTAAAACACACTATCAAGTGCCAGGGAAATGAAGAGATTTAAGCAGTTCAAATGAGAATAAAGATTTATTGCAAGCTTAAGCTCAACAAGAATCTGACTGACAAGCAGTCAAGGGAGATAAGAAAAGCATTCAGGTGTGTTGGACTTAGATCTCTTGCAGGCACACAGGGTGGCATGCCCTTGGTAGAGTCGGACTCTGAGGGAGAGGAGGAACACCCGACAGGGAGTGGAGGTGTGGTTCCAGAGGTTGTGGAGGAGGTTGTGGAAGGGCTGAGGCCAGCTGGGCAGTCAGAGGAAGAACCAGGCCCATCCCCTCTGCATCCTAGGACACACAGGGAGGAAAGGAGAAGGCAACAATTTGGCTTGCAAGAGAAGAAGCAGCAATGATCCTCCTCATTGGTTACAGCTGGGGAGATGAGTATATAAGGGAGACAATTACAACACAGCATTGCCAGAAGCAAACGTGTTTTATTTTGATCTGAAATTATCTTGATTGGCGTCCTTCCAACAGACTGTGCCTTGTTATCTCCTTGAATTTGGTAATTACTTATCCTGTTCTGTTGTGGACATTTCGTCATTGTAGTCTGTTTGGTTTTTTATTTCACCTTTATCTGCTCATTAAATTCGGACTGTATTGCTTTCTTTTCTTTTTTTTTTAAACAAGTTTTATTCAATTTTTCATATAAAAACAAAAAGCTCTTTTTAGTGGATAATATATTTCTGGATCATCACTTTTACATACAAATATGACAATAGTTATACATTCATATATGCATACTTAATTCTATTATTACCTTTTCCATTCCAAATTTTCAGAAAAGAGAAAAACAAGCAAATTAATCCTAATCTCTTACATTAATCTCAATCCAAACATCCTTTCATTTCATTTGAATTATTTTAAATATAATTCTTTAATATTTATTTTAAGAATAAAAATAACAATATATGTTTGCCTTATAAAAAAAGGTTACCAATGTCTCTCCTTCCTTTTAATAGTCTGTATTAGTTTATTGATTTAAATAGTTCTTTAATCTGTCATATTTTCTTTTCATGACACATTATTTCTATAAATTCTAGATTAATACAAGTTTTAACACAAGAGAAAAAGAAACAAGCATAGGTTTCCCCCCCCTTTTACTGCTTTGAGTGTGACACCTCAGTGGTTAAAATATATCCTTATTCCCTCATCTTAATTCCCAATAAACCTTTATTTTTAAGTAATTCCAATAAAAATCATTACATCTTTTCATTTGGATTCCACAATATATTTTTTCCTCTTAATTTTATTTCTAATTTCAAAAGAGTAAAAGGGAAAAATTGACTATTTAATTCCTGGTCACTGATATTGACCTCATTTTTAAACATCTTCACATTCATTTCAGTTATTACAATTTCTTCAATAGACCTTAACTTTTCTTTTAAAGATAAAAATAAAACTATACATTCATCTAATAAGAGTTATCAGTGTCTATCCCTCCTTTGATAATCTATATTACCCTATTTTCTAAGTATTTTTAATTGCAAATATATTGTTGTTACCCCTTGTCACCCAGGCAGAATCCCCTTTTTAATTCATCAGCCATTATCTCTATAAAAACAATTTCTTTTCATAATTTTATTATTTTCGTGTTTCTTTATTTCCTGCACTTGTTTCTTACTGCCTCTCCTCCCCCTCTTTTTCCCGTATCTTTTCTCATTCCAGTTTATATCCCTCTCTTTCTTGATATCTTCCTTTCCCCTTTTCTGCTGCTCCTTTCTACCTCTCCTGATTTCACCGGTATTCCCCTTTTTGATTAACTTCTTAAATCTCAACTTTTTAGCCTTCCTTCTTTCCCCTTGTCTTTGTCGTGTTTTTTGTGTGAATTGTCTATTTAAGATGGCTTCTCCTTGAGCCAATTCCTCCTCCTCTGAAGTTCTTTCTTTTTGTTCTTCAATTGCCATTTCCATTTCTTCTAACACAGAGCAAAGTGATTCGCCTCTTTCCTGTAGTAATTCATATTTTTAAGTTCCATTTTTAATTCCCGAAGAGATATCATCATTACACACTTATATTTTATAATCATTGAAATCCACAAAAAACACATTTACTTTCCTTCTTTCTTCTTCAAATTTTCTAAAGTTCTCAATTGTTCCAACCCAGGGTCGATACAAAAAACATCAATCAATCCTGCAGTCAAGTCTTTCTTTGTTTCTTCCTTTGTTCTGGTTCAGCATTCACTTTCTAAGATTCTTACTTTGTTTCAATATTTCTTTAACATTGTATCAACACAAGTTCATAAAGAAACAAGATGATTTCCCTTTTGTTTGAATTTGAAGTTTTTGCCCACAAGATGGCACTCTCCATTACACAAAGTCTTCACCTTTTCCCCTTATTTTATTATTTAGGGTTTTTTGAACCTCAATATTCTGAAGCAATCCAGTATCCAATTTGTAAATTTTATTATTATTTTTTGACAATCTTAAGTCCAGCTTTATTTTATGCCTGCTTATTACCAAAATATTTTAATCCAATTTAATTAAATCTTTAGTTCCGGCTTCTTCCTTTCCCAGTTCAAAGCCCTGCTTAGCTGTCAAAATTATTTTCTTATTTTTTCTCTGTCCCTTTGTATTTTCGCTGCTCACTTTTTTTTTCTTAAAAATTCCATGTTACCTTAATCCCAGGGTACTTTTGTTTAGTATCACCCAATTGTCCCGGTTCAGATGTTATCCACCTCTTTCTTCACTCGTGCACAAATCTTAGTCCAGCTGAGTCCTCCTCTTCGGGGTGGCCATTTTGGACCACCGCTTCAGTCGTCTTTGGGGATGTGGCTCCCCTCAACCTGGCTGGCGGCTTCCCCTTACTCCACCACCCCTCCAAGGCAGCTTCAGCCCCTAATCACAATGATCTGGGCTCTCCAACAAAAGAGCACGGACCATAGCCACGGACAATCGTAATCTATGGTCTGTCAGCAAGGAGGGCTCAACCCAGAAATCCTGCATTGCTTTCTTTTGAAGACTATTTTTGAGTATGTTTTCTCTCCAACTGAGTATTATTGAACAATGGGGCCAAGTTGGAGGCATTAAAGCACATTTATTTACATTTTGGATTTTGTTACGTTTGTGTTACACTCTGGGTCATCACACAGGGGCTCATGACTTATGATGCATTTGACTCCCTTCCTCAGGCTTAGCCTAGTCATCTCCTCCATAAACAAATAAATCAGGAGTTTTCATTTTACTGTAGGAGAAATAAAACATTAACAAAGACTTGCTAGAACTATATATTGAATTCCAGCCTGAAATGAGAGCTATATTATCATTCTCAAATTGATAGGCATTCAGCTGTGTTTTCTTTTTCTAGCACCTTTTCAACTGTACTTTGGAAATATAAAAAACCCTTCTAATCAGTATTTGACAAAATCTCAGCTGAGGTTAAATATCTTAATTAAAATTTTGATGTCAACAGTTTCTGGAAATGATACTAGATGCCTGGAATAATTAAATGCCATTATTTTGACTACATGAAACATACCACAAAGGACCACTGTCACTACCCAGTAAGCCCAATTAAATGAAACATATTTTTACATTTTCAAAGAAAACTTGCCACTTTTCTGTCCCAAGGTGTGTATCATCTCCCCAAACAGATTACAATGAGTAATTATAATAAATAAGGCTATTATTTAGTCCATCAATTTAGATGTAGCATTAAGGAATGAGATGAAGAAGTAATTAAACAACTAACAAAATAATAACAGGTAGCTCTGAATAGGATATCTCCAACTTTTGAAATGACTTGTACCTCCCATATCCTATATTTCGCCATTTTTCTTTTATGGCTATCTTATCTAAAAATGCCTCTGTTAAAAGACTCAGAAATAAGTTTTTCTTCCTTTTGGTCTGTCAATGACTCTAGTTTTCACACTTAATAATAATGAAGAAAATAGTTAGAACATTTGTATATATATTATAAATATTCTAGTGTACTTAATTAACAGACCCTTCAATCTTTTTGAAGTTCACCTGCAAAATACATGCACACATACACAAAATCATACATCCATCACCACCACCATACATTTAAAATTATTTTGAGCACTGTGCCCAAATTGTCAGCTTTACTGCTCTGTTCATCTGGACTTGAGAAGAATTAAATAGTTTGGAATGCCACACACAAGAAAACCTCCCCAGCAACTTCAAATCCCTTTAATTAGTCCTGGCAATGACAAGCACACAAAACAAAGTGTCAGCTATGACAGGTATGGAAAATAAGAAGGCTGATATATGCAAGTATGTGCAATTAAAACTGGGCTATGAAAATTAATGGAGTATTTTCCAAAATGATTGCAGAATAGGTCTTTGTCTACAGACTTTCCCGCAGAGCCTCTTTCCCATTTCCTTTTGCCAATTCCTTGGAAAAGATATCCTAGCTGGAGTTAGTTTGCTATTAAACAGAACTCTGTATAGTTTATGGATATTATTTATGTATTTTGAGTGAAAATCCATGGGATAAATTTTTAACCACTTACTGGAACGAAATGACCTTTCTAGTATTCATAGTGAGTGCTTTTTTACCACCCATTTCCTAATTGGAAACAACAGAGTGAGAAGGGGCATGAAGGCCACTTCTCAGAATAATTCCAAACTATACATGTACCTACTTTGATGGCAAAAGCAGGCAGAGATTTTTGGCAAATTTTGCCCTCTGCAGATTCTGCAGATTTGTGTAGCATGTTCAGTTTCAGTTCTTTCAGCATTACATAGACTGAAGATTGAAGTTTTGCTGCACCAAGCAGTCATTGATTCAGTGGTTGATCAGTGGTGGGATTCAATTTTTTTTTAATATTGGTTCCGTGGGTGTGGCTTGGTGGGCGTGGCAAGGGAAGGATACTGTAAAATCTCCAGTCAGAGGTGGAATTTTCCGGTTCTCCGAACTACTCAAAATTTCCACCATCGGTTCTCCAGAACTGGTCAGAACCTGCTGGATACCACATCTGTGGTTGATGTTTTGATTGGATGGGCCTAATTCTATCTCAGATGATCTTCTGTCTTTCTCTCTCTTCATCTGCATAAGCTGTGGTTCTTAATATAGTATTTATAAAATTCAGTGAATGGTCAGTGAATGAGGACTACTTGTATTCCTGTCTCCTAAGCAACAACAACAACCCTGTGAAGTGGAGTGGGCTCAGAGTGACTGACCCAAAGACCCAAAGACCCGGCTTCTATGCCTCAAGGATGGCCTCAGCCTCATTGTCTTCTTGTTTCTAGCCTAGCAGCTTTATTGTTACACCAAATTGGCTCTCTATGATCTCCACCTTTTTCTTTGAAGGGAGTCAAAACTTCCTTATCACTGAGCCATTCTACTGTTTTCAATGGAATCAAAATCCACTGAAAGTTTTGAGAAGAGGGAAACAGATCCCGCAATCTAAACAACCTACAATCTAAATAACAACAAGATATAAAGCTTGACATGGGTCTATATTTTTTATGTATGTGTGCAGATGGGTCAGCACCTTGTACAAGAAAAGGGTATATATGTAGATTATTTTTTACAGCATGGATTTATTATGATAACTTTTATGAGGGCTGTTATAGAGCCCTCATAGTTAGGATAAGGAACATCAGCACTTATATTTTCAGAGCATGACATTTGTTTTACAAAAGTCTGGTGACAGGATGACAATGACCATCTGCTTCCCAAAACTAAGTGTATTGTTTTCTAGTATATAGCAGGAGATTTATTGTTTCAACCCTGCTTACTATGCTGGGATTACAAAATGGAAGTTCATGTTTCTAAAAATCTTATAGATTTAGATATTTATACATTCTGCATGCAAAATGGAATCAGTTGTTGTAATACAGCAGATATAACCAGAAATTAGGACTATCCCTTTCTTTTTGCAAATATATTTTAAGTGCCTCCGAAGACTGTAGAGTTCCTTTTTCCAAAGAGAAAACAAGCTTTAAAAATCTACTAAAAACTGCTTAGGAGCATACATGACATTACTTTTCCTTTGGAAAGTAAATTCTTCTTGTTTGGCAAATGCTCCAAATATGTTTTGCAATCTGATGCTTTGCATCTTAACCTCAGCTTATTTGCATACAGAAGCAATAGATATGAAATGAGAATGTTGCAAATATCCTGAAACTTAGCAGAGTTCTGTATCTGCCAGGGTATTTAAAAGGAAGTGTGATGGTGAACATAATTGCTCAGACAGTCATAAAAGACCAGGCCTCTTGGTTGAGCAAAAGTTCAGGTGGCATTGGATTGGTAAGCCCCTCACACATGGAAACAGTTACAGAGTTTCTTGGGGTTTGCTGATTTCTACCGCCAGTTTATCCTCTATTTTGCCTATGTGGCCTTACCACTAACAAGACCTATTGCAAACTAAACATCTGTTGGGGAAGCCACATCCTGGGCAAACAATACAATGGACTTTAACCTGTCAATGAGCATTTGAACATTTAAAATAGTTGTTTGCCAAGGAACCAGTATTGAAGCACCCAAATCCAGCTCAGCCATTTATATTGTAGGCAGACGCCAGCAATGGGATGGTTGGGGCTGTATTGCTGCAAACCAATCATGAGAAGATATTGCAACCATGTGTGTACATGTCCTGGAAATTGACTAACACTGAACAAAAATGGGACATATTAGAAAAAGAGGCCTTCACCAACTTTCTAATCATTCTCTATCATAAGGCAATTAGAAACCGCAAATAAAGAAAATACTAGAATGTGCTGAAATGGATAGATTAACATTGAAATTAAGGATAAGCAGGAAACAGAATAGTTTTTAACTTGGGAATTATTCTATCAATGGTTAGAAAATAGAAGCAGAAGTTAGAAATTTAGAATTAAGGAGACATGTAAATAAAAATGAAGTAAATGTTAATTAAATAATGAATATTGAACAATGAGAATAAGTAAATATGATTAATAGACTTGGATGATAATGGTTACAAATGTGATGGTTATATGATATTTATAATGCTTGATATTGTAAACTAATTATAGAAAGAACCAAATAGACCATTTAATTAAATAACAGAAAATGTTTAATAAGGATATGTGAAGATTATGGTGAATAGATTTTGAGAATAATAGTTATAGCTATTGTATATATAAGATTTATTATCTTACTATTTATTATTTGTATTTAAAAGAGATTGTACCCAGTCAGTACATTGCCATTGTAGGTATGGAAATTTTATATAAAACAAAGAAAATTGCAATAAACAACAACAACAACAATAGTAATAATGATGATGATGATGATAATGATAATAATAATAATAATGCAAAAATACTGTGGGACTTCCGAATACAGACTGACAAAGTTTTGGAACACAATACCCTGGATATCACAATTATGGAGAAGAAAAAAGTGTGGATTGTCAACATTGCCATACCTGGTGACAACAGAATTGACAAGAAACAACTTGAAAAAATCACCAGATATCAGGACTTGAGAATCAAACTGCAGAGACTCTGTCATAAACCAGTGCAGGTGGTTCCAGTGGTACTCAGCATACTGGTTGATGTGTCTAAAGACCTAGGCAAGTACTTAAAAACAATTGGCGCTGACAAAATCACCATTGATCAGCTGCAGAAGGCCACCTTACTGGGATCTGCTTGCATAATCCACCGATACATCACGCAGTCCTAAACGCTTTGGAAGTGTTCAACTAGTGATTTGTGATACAAAACCCAGTATCATCATCTCATTTGCTGTGTACATCATCGTTTTTTGTGTGTATAATCCTTCATAGTAACTGGTTTCATTCTTGAAAAAAGAAAAATTAATCATAAGTTTAAGAATTGGAAACAAAAAACAAAAAGCGCAAGACTTTGATTTAAGTAAATTATAAAAGAGAAAGTTATAACTGAATTAAGGTGTTGCGTCTGAAATTGACATATATGTAGCCATTTTATTTAGTTCTTACATTCTCGTCATATGTTTCTTTTTTCCTTTCTTTTTGCTGGTTTAAGGGGGAAGGGGCTTGACACATTCTTAAGGTGGGAGGAGTGGTTAGATAGTGAGGATTGTTTTGACGAGGTGACTTTCCTTCCTGGGGGAATAGAAACTGTCCCTGCCAAGACCTGGAGGTGGAGATTGAAAACACCAGGCAATGTTGATTTAATTCTATTGGGGAATGTGACTTTTGTGGGTTATTTCTAATTTAGAATATTATGTGGTGTAATTCTAGTTTGTGTCAGATCCAGAATTACAACAGACTGCTAATTTGATGCTTCCCTAAATAAAAGAAATGTTTTGGAAGATAGACTTTGCTTAGTTCTTTTTGAATGAGTTTCATCACTTGGAAACATGACATATGGATCCAGATAAATTTGTAATATTGAGACTTATTATAAGATTTTGGAAATAATTTTAAAGTTTATGATTTCAGAAACTGGATCTTAGAATAGACTAAAGATTCCAGACAGAAAAAAAAGTAAACCTGCCTTGGGTTTTTGATTTAAAGATTTATAAAATGGCACAAAATATTACAATGTTTAAAATACCCCAAGAATGGGGCCAGAAATTAGTAATGTCTACTTCTATGGATAGTTTATGTCCAAAAGATACTAATGAAGGAATGACATATGTGGAACATTTTTTCTTGATGCAGAAATACTAGAATCAGAAATATTGGATAATAAAAGAAATGTGAAAGCTAAAGTGGCACACAAATCACAAACCAAGAGAGTGACTTCAATAAGAATGTTCTGGATATATAAAAGGAATTGGTTAAAGATTTGACAATTAAAGTGGAAATACAAATTATAAACCAAGGGAATGACCTGGATAATGACTTTTTGGTAGATTTACAAAAGAGATTTGTTAAAGCCTTAAAGAAGCCTTTGGCATGGAAAAAAGAAAAAATGAACTAGGACAAAATCCTACAATGACATCTGAAAAAGATCAAGATCATCAAAACTAAAAAAAAAAAAAAACAATATAAAAGTTGGTTGTGATGTTACGTTAAAATAAGACATTGTTCTGTAAAATTCTGGTAACCCATTATGGGCTTTTTGCCAACATCAGGACTGAAATGTTGGATGATTTATAGATTGCACGTAAATAAGGAATGAATTATTACCTTGTAAACTGTTGTAAAGAGCTATGGGGCAGTATATAAGCCTAAATACTATGGCTATTGCTATTATGGGAAGAAGAGATATTTGTAACTTTATAGTGGTGAAGAGTTATTAAGAATAATAATAATAATACTTCATTTGCAATCACAGACCAAAACACAAGTACAACAAAAGAAGAACATGGAAAAATTAATCATGAACAATTGGTCACCAAAAACTTGACTAAGGGGAATTATAGCGTTCTCCTCTGATGGTTGCAGCTCTTAAAAAAAAATTGGAAACCAAAGAAGTGATATATGAGGAGCCATCCCCTCGACAATATAAGAACAAATTACGAACATTGGATCTAGAAGGGTCTGTTTCAAGGAGAGACAGTAACTTAGATCTGCCTGCTATCTATCAATATAAAATTGCAATATAATTGCAATATCAAATTGCAATATAAAAATGCAAACTATCAATATAAAAGGACATGCTCCCACAGTTTCAACCTCAGCTCTGTCACAGAGGCATAGCCGCTCATTAATCGGGAGCCTCTTAAATCGCCCATCCAGTAGTGCTGAGGGCAAAACATTAAAGCGAGCTAGGGAGAAAGCTCTTCTGTACTTGGGAATGTGTAAAAATAGGAAGCCATCCTCAGTCCGTAATTATTAAATTGGCTGAAGATCAGAGGGGAGCAAGTTTTGTTAGCTCTGGCTTGTAGATATTGCAAGTCAATGTCCACAAGCCATTGGACTACCCTAAATTGGGCATCCTTAAGGCCATAATCTCCCAGGGCATCCCCCATAAAACCTAGCAGGGGTAATTTCTTCATCAGCTCCCTCGCCCAATGAGAAATATGAGAGTCAGCAAATGCCAGGGAGAGGTAGCTACCAGGAACTGTCAGAAAGAGCACCCAAAACCACCATTTAAAGGTGTTAATCCATGCCATACATTTGACTGATCAAGTGCCCAGTTCCAGGTACATCATAACAAAACCAACACAAGGAGGAAGACCCAGAAGTTTTCTAAAAAAGAGAGCCTGGGTTCTTTCAATACAATCCTTGAAGCCCCATTTCCATATGGGAATTCTGTAAAGAGTTTGAGCCAAAGTTTTGGCTTTGTAAATACCCAGAGCAGAAGGAATAAACTGGCCTCCTTGGGTATAAAAAAATCT
Source organism: Laticauda colubrina (assembly GCA_015471245.1). Taxonomy (NCBI): domain Eukaryota; kingdom Metazoa; phylum Chordata; class Lepidosauria; order Squamata; family Elapidae; genus Laticauda; species Laticauda colubrina. The sequence continues at coordinate 2,630,555 of BLBF01000052.1, forward strand.
TAAAATCTGCTGGTGACTAGGCTGAATTCAGCACCTGGGTTCTAGTCCAAGCATCGGTGTTCTGAAATTGAATACCTAAATATTAAAATTTCCATTAAAATGGAAAATCTGCTTAACAGCATGACCATTGATAGCCCAGTTAAACAATTTCCGGGCTCTAGAGAACACCAATACTTTGGAATTGTCGTAATTAATAGACAAGTGGTTCTCAACACAGTAGGATCCAAATGCAGAAAGTAATCTTTTCAGACTTGGCCTTGACAATGAAAGGAGGGCCACATTGTCAGCATAGAAGAGAAGCAGGATCTTTGTAGTTGACAACTTTGGGGTGTGGGACTCAATATGTCCAATGTGAAAGGCCAAGTCAGATAAGAATAAATTAAACAAAAAAGGAGCCAGAACGCAACCCTGCCTTACTCTGTTCTTAATCAGGATAGGATTTGAAAGTTCTCCCTGCAAACCACACCTGACCTGACTAGAGGTCTGGTTGTACAAGGATATAATTAGGAACAGAAGATGTCTATTGATAGAAATTTTGAGCAGTTTTGAAAACAGTCCCCTAGGGACTGAATCAAACGCTGACTTTAGGTTGATAAAAGCAGTAAAAAGTTTGCCACCTGGTATGGTAGTATATTTATCGACCAAGTGCGCTAAGACAAAGCAGTGGTCCAGTGTGGCACAGCCCGCTTTAAACCCAATCTGTTCAGCACCAATAATATTGGACTCTTCAACCCAAGTGAGGAATCTACATTGGAGATATTTAGCATACAGTTTCCCAATGATGGAGAGCAGGCTTGTGGGGCGATAGTTAGCTGGTTTGTTCCTATTTCCTCATTTAAAAACTGGAACAATAATTGCTAAGCTCCAGGAGGTAGGGATCCTGCCAGAGGTACTGATATGCGTGAAGAGTCTTGCCAAGAGAGGAATTCACCACTCGGGATTGGATTTTAGCAGATCAGGAGGTATAGCATCAGGGCCAGGGGCTTTGCCTGACTTGAGTTTGGAGATAAGTTCGGTAATCTCAGAAGAGTTATTAAGTTTATGTTGTACTTATGATGATTATAAATTACGTTTCTTTCTTTATCTTTTTATCTTTCTATGCAATTTTCATTGTTTCTATTTCCCCTTCTCTGAATTTAGTTTGTATTTATTTTTACTATATAATTACAATCCTCAAAAACTATTTTAAAAAAAGAAATGAAATGATCCATGAATTGAAACAATTGGAAAATTCACTAAGCCATCAAGTCCAACCTCTTGCTCAGTGCAGGAATCTAAGTGAAAATTTTCCAGGCAGATGACTCTCTAGCATTGCCTGAACGTAGTCCATAAAGATGACTCCACTACTTTTTTTTGTAATTGGTTCTATTTTTATCCCATAATTATCAGAAAGTAGTTTTCCTAATATCCATGTGAAATGTTCTCTTCCTGGAACTTAATATTTGGGATAATTAATAAAGTAGTAATTTTGTAAGTAAAATGTATAATAAACTAATTCTTAAAGTTAGGCTTGAAACAAGCTAAAGCTATATCCTTCAGTGTAAAGAATAAATTGAGCCTTCTAGTTGGGTATCCCATAGGGTTTCCGTGAAGTTCAATAAGGATTTCCTAGTACAGGGGTGTCAAACCCACATTGTCATGGTGGCATATTGGGACTTTTTTCCCCCTTCACTAAACCAGGCATGGGCGTGGCTACCATGTGACGCATCCAGCCTATGGGCCAGGAATTTGACAGCCCTGACCTAATAAGTTGTTTGCTATACATTGGCTAAATAACATTGTTATGCAGCTTGGAATCTGACAGAACAAGTATACAAACTGTCGATTTGTTCTTAAGCCACTGCTAGGCAGTCTAGCCTATGGAATGCAAATCAGCCCAATTCTTGAGTGACCACTCTTACCAGACACCTCTTCTTGACTGCTCTTGAGCCTCCAGGTAAAAGGAGCTAATCACTGGCTTATTTTAATTCAGTCAGCCACAGAGTCTGGGCACCTGAAGACTGTTAAGAATAGGACGTGAATGATTAAAGTTGTCAATGTTGGTTTGGTTTAAAATGTTGAGAAGAAATTTTATGTTTCATTGTTCCTAATGTAATATCATCCATTTAATAAAGTAACATTTCACTCATTTTAACAGATATATTTAAGTAAAAGCTTTGAATCTTCCTGCTCATCCTATTGTTAGATTCCCCCCCCCCCCAGCAGATACTATACAGAATACTTAAAGGAAAAGTTTTGTTTTTATAGTATCCTTGAACCTCCATTGAATGGGAGTTATTCTTGACAAATGGCTACTTAGTCTGAAATATTGGGAGAAGGAAAACTAACAGCTGGATAGGCTAATGAGTAAATAAACCATGTGTCTTTTTAATGATACTCATATGAATCTGTGCCACTGATGGAAATGGACAGCAATAAAAATGATTAGAATGGAGAGACCAGAGAGCAAGGGCACCTAAATGTTATGAGAACATGTGAGAGAAAGAGTGGATAAAGGTGCTTCTATTACTAAAGCAATACTGTTTTAAGAGTAACGTGTACTTGTTATCTCCTTCACAGTTCTTATTAAACTCCTATAGGAGATCAGAATAATGTTGAATTGCATTTTTAATACTGCCATCATTCCCTACTAATATCCAGTGAGCAGATAAGTACAAACTGTTATATAACATTTTTGATGCAGGTTTCCAATTGTCTTCTGCCTGGAGGAAATACCGTTCTGTTCCTCAAGTGGTCAGTCAAATTCCTGGGGATCAGAGTTGGTATTGAGAGTCAATCCATTGCTGGTCCAGGAGTACTTAACTGTCAGCCCCGCCAGGTAGATCAGACAGGGCAATCAACTCTGTAGGAAAATTAAAACTATTTTTATTGAGAATAACTAAAATAACAGAATCTTGTCAGTTTGAGCTATACCTTTCTCTCCTGTGAATTAGGGACATATCTGAGCTTCTCCTACCTATTTTCTACCTATTGTAAACTACAAATGGTTTTCCACTTGTTGCATTAGTAATGGAACTTGCATATCTCTGCCAAGGCAATTTTTCTGGCTCTTACATTAACCTTCACAATTAATAACCCATTAATGGTTATTTCCTCCTATGAGTCTACTTGTAGATAATGATGAAAATCAAACAGGGAAATTGTGGGCGCTTTACACATCACAACCATTTTCATCCTCATACATCAGAAACAAGACTATTGCTTATACACAATAATGCTGTCTGATCATCATAAAACTAAATCTAATTCGGTTGTGTTACACTAGAATCAAAGCTGGAAGAGATCTTGGAGGTCTTCTAAGTCCAACCCCAGAGTCCTTCTACCATACCGGACAAATGAATATCCATTATTTTCTTGAAAACCTCCAGAGATACAGCCTACAACTGAAGGCTCGTGTATTTAAGGGCAATTTTGGAGAAGATTGCTGTTTATGCTTTGCAGATGATCTCTCTGGGATTAAGGATTGCAGAATACAGTCTACCAGTCAGAGCCAAGGGCGAAAATGTATGTCAGTCTGAGAGAGAAAAGAGGCTGGTCATTATATGGTTAGTCTTTTCCTTAAGGCTAGGTCCCACTGGCCGACGGATGCAAAACATATGCAAAAAGGGCACAGCAGATGAGCAAAATTTTGGGGGTGCTCCATCCGTTGTCATCCGCTCCAAAAATTGGCAAAAATTTGCATAAACAGAACGGAAAAGAAAGGAAAAGAACGGACGTGGGTAGAGCCTAGAGGATGTATATAGGATGCAAACTGTTCACTGCTCATCCTTTCTATTTTCGTGCTACTAACGCTGTGTAGATGTTCCGTGTACCTTTTGTTTCCTCCCTCTTTCCGTTTTCAGCTGCAACGGATGTGAGTTGAGGGGATGCCCAAAGGATGCAGAGAGGATACAATGGACGTTTAATGGATGATAAACGGACATAGAACATTTGTTGCTCGTATGTCACGGATTTACTTCGTACACAGTGGAAATTTCATCCGTTCACAAAGTTTTGTGCAGCTCAAAACTTCTTGAGCGGATGAAATCTCAGTGGATGGATGCTCAAAGGATAGAGCGTATGAAACACGTATGCAATGAGTACACAATGTTTCATCCACTCCGAAAGTTTTGGGCTGCCCAAAACTTTTGCGCGGAAAATGTATCCAGTTCGTCCATTCTGCATCCGCTACGCATCCGCTACGCATCCGTTACGCATCCGTTACGCATCCGCTATATCCGCTTGGTGTCCACTGCGCATCTGCGCAACTCGCATCCGCCTGGACGCAGGGAGGAAGTGGAATGGACGTGGAACAGATGCAGAACGGATGCAGAACGGATGCAGCATGGAAACAAAGTGTTTCAAGTGGAAAAAACATTCGCAGAGGGGACCTATCTCGGATATTAAGGATGTCTAGAGGATGCCGAGAGGATGCCTAGAGGTTGCAAAGGGACACCTATACTGCCTATAAAAGGGGGGAGCAACTCGTCTGCATCTCACTTTCAGACCAGCAGCCCACCTCTGCAGACCTCTGCAGCCTTCATCTGACTCTTCCTCTTCCACAGCATCCAGTCATGTCCACCGAGGATCGTACCACAGTCCTTTTGGCAGCCACCATCCTTCTGCAACAGTACGAAGCCATCTACAGGCTCTGTGAACTCTACTACAGGAAGAAAAAGAGGCGGCCAAGCAGCGTCTGGGTCCGAAAATTGATCGGGAGAAGAGCAGAGTACGGACTGTACAACAAGCTGATGGTGGAGCTCAGGAACGAAGACACTCGGGCATTCCAGAACTTCATGAGGATGCCTCCAGCCATGTTTGATGAAGTTGTGCAGCGCCTGACACCCAGGTTGACCAAGGCAAACACCAACTTCCAGCCCAGCCTGGAACCTGGGCTCAAGGTGGCACTCACTCTGCGCCACCTGGCCTCCGGGACCACCTACAGGAGCATGCAGTACAGCTGGAGGGTGCCACACAACACCATCAGCATTGTGGTCAGAGAAGTGGTGCAGGCCATCATCAAAGAATACAAGGAGGAGCTCCTCCAGTGCCCCTCCACTGAAGAAGGATGGAAGAAAGTTGCAGAGCAGTGGTATCAGAGGTAGAACTTCCCACACACCGTTGGAGCCATAGATGGCAAGCACGTGGCCTGCAAAGCTCCAGCCAAGTCGGGGTCCACTTATTTCAATTACAAGGGCTTCTTCAGCATCATCCTCTTTGCCATGGTCAATGCTGACTACAAATTCATGTACATCGATGCTTCAGGCTACGGCTCATCTTCAGATGCCCAGGTATACAACGCCAGTCACCTCAAGGAGGGGCTGGAAGGCAACCGTGGGCTTCCCAGATCCAGAACCCCTGCCCAACGACACACAAGATGTGCCCTACTTCATCGTGGGGGATGAAGCCTTCTCCCTCAGAACCTACCTCATAAAGCCATACACTTCCAGACTCCTGACCGGTGAAGAGAGGATCTTCAACTACAGGCTGTCCAGGGCAAGGCGGGTGGTGGAGAATGCCTTTGGCATCCTGGCCGACAGGTTCCAGGTACTTCTCACCACCATGCAGCATCACCCAGAGACCGTGAGGAGGATCGTGGAAGCTTGCTGCATCCTGCACAATCTCATGCGCACCCACTAGCCAGTCTTGCAGAACAGGCTCGTGGACCGTCAACAAGGCAATGGGGACATGGAGCCTGGGGAATGGAGGCAAGGGCGAAACCTGATCGACACTGAGGATGTGCAAGGCCACAACAGAGCCTCATGGGAAGGGAAGAAGCAGTGCAACCTCCTGAAACACTGGTTCAACTCCCCAGCTGGAGCGGTGGAGTGGCAAGGATGGTAGATGCTTAATGGATGCTTCCTTCAGCCTGTCTCATCACACGGATGAGATTGGGCAATGTATGTTGGGTGGGCCTACAATGAACAGGGCGTTTAATAAAGAGTTGTGTTTGTGTTCAAATGTGTGGATCAATGCTTACATTGTTATTGATAAAAAAGGGCCATAGGTGTGGCACCTGGAAGGGTAGACCATACAGTCCACTGTGCTTTCACTGGAGGTTTATCTATCCCACAGCTATTACCCATTCCAAAGGTATCCCTGCTCATTCCACAGGTATCCCTGCCCACCCCACTGCTATCTTAACCCATCCCAAAAGCATGCAAAGGCTTAAGCCAATTCTAAAAGTTTCCACCAAGACTTTAAAAAAAACAAACAAATGAAGCAAGTGTGTGAATCAAAGATAAACTTTATTGAACAACAAGCTGTAAAAAAAAAATGACCCAAGTCAAGTGTCCAAATAAAGTCCACAGGTAGCCAGCTACCCGGTCTCTGGCACTCTTCTTGGTCACTCGGAGGTGTGCCCGGTCTCAGGGGTGAAGGGTCCAGGTACTGTGGTGGTGGGTGGTGCTGGAGTGCCTGGCCTCGAGAGGACAACAGGGGACGGTGTGTTGAGAAAGTTCTCGGACAGCTGGCTCAGCCCCGTGATGCTGAGAGGTCCTTCCTCCATGCCATGGGGTGTCAGCCCCAGTTCTGATGAGAGATGTACTGAGGCCGGGCTTGGCTGTGGGGTGGAGGAAGGAGTAGTGTAGTGGGGCTGTCTGCTCTGCAGCTGGGTGAGGAGTGGCATGGGTGGCATCATTGGCGTGGTTGGCATCGCTGTTGTCGGTGGCATCATTGTCGTGGGTGGCATTGGTGGCATCAGTGAAACAGGTGGCAACGGTGTCGCCCGATGACTCTGTGCCTGGACTGGGAAGGGCTGCTGCCTGTGCTGCTGAACCTCCAGGTAGCCGTAGCCCTGGTAGGTGAGGGCCTGTGGGAAGCCTTGGTATGGGAGGGACATCACCTGGGGTGGAGGTGGAGGAGCAGACCTGGACTGGGTGGGAGCAGGTTCCTCTGGGTCTGGAGGGTTGTGAAGCAGCTTGGTGATCTGGTTCTTCACCAGCTGGTACTGTGGATCCGCCATTTCCTTGAGGCTCTGGTTGACATAGGTGAGGAAGGGCTTGCGGTTGGAGGATGAGGAGTCAGTGTGGACCAGCTGAGAGAGGAGATCTATGCTGGTGTAGATGGTGTCCCTGATCTCCAGCAGGACAGTGTGGCTCTGCCCCTCCTGCTGTCCGGCTCTCTGTCTTTCTGCGGAGGCGGAGCTGGGGTGTGTGGATGCGGCTAGGACTGTGGTGGACTCGATGTCTCCTTTCTCCCACTGCACCAGGGAGTCCTCTTCACACTCCACCAGGCTTACCACATCTGTCCGCAGGTTCTCCGCCATGGCACGCTCCACAGAAACCTGCCTGGAGACAGGGACTGACTCTCGGCTGGAAGAGGACTGGCTCTCAGCAGGCTGCTGGAGAGAGAGGGTCGTGAGAGGGGCTGCTGGTGCTCCTCGGTGGTGGACCTCACCCTCCAGGAAGCTGCACCTGGCCATGACGTAGGTCTCTCTGTCTGTCAGCTTCACAGTGGCCTGGCCAGATTTCTTCAGGTGCAGCTTCCCATACCAGGTGTGCATATGTTTCCACCAGCCGAGGAGCACCTCCGAAATGTAACCCATCCGCTCCGGTTATGCAAATTTTTGCCCCTTTTAAGAGTGGATAACAATGGATGGGACATTTTGCTCGTCTGCTGTGTCCTTTTTGCATCCGTTGGCCAGTGTGACATGGGTTTAACTGATGTTGTTAGCTTTTTTTCACTTAATAAATGGAAAAGAAAAAAAAATAAAAGGAGGGAAAATGAATTGTTGCCCTGTGTCATTTGTCAAATACCCGATGAATGCATAGAAAACTCAGTCATGAGCCCTTACATTGAAGAATTGAAAAGGTGGGAAAGATCTGAAGACCAGGAAAGATCTGAAGGTACATTGGGGCATGAATCCCTGCTAATGGGGGAAAAATGATTCATAAAGTTCCTTATGCAGAGGGAAACAGCTGATTTTCAGAAATGAGGTATTTTACTTGCTTAATTCCACCATATTCCTGCACTAAATTATATAGCATTTTTCATCCTCTCCCAGCTTCCTGATATTTCTGCACAACGTAGAAAATGTTATAAGGAAAATGGACATAAAACATATTCAAAATTTCAATATTTTTCAACTTATGTTTTCATAAGAAGACAAAATTTATACTAACCAGAATGGAAAAAAAGTTTTAAAATACTGTATTAATATCAAAGATTCAATATTTGTGACCTTTGTTGATTGTGATTAGTTTCCATTATGACATCTGGCAAGCTATCAAATACTAATTACAACTGCATGTTGTCCATTAAATAACATACTATAAATTGAAAATGCAAGCATCGTTTGCAATTATATTAAATAATATACCATTGTTGCCCTCAAATATGCCCTCAAATATGATACATGAAGTGCTTTTCTTCCTGTCATCCAGGTCACTCTGGGTTCAGTTCAGTAATGGCAACAAGCTTCCATGAAAGACTGCTTCTTAAGTACTGCTACTAATCTCCCTCTGATGGTGTAGTCACATGGGAATGTTGAGTGTGTTTGTTGGCGGACTCTCAGTTCATGATGGATGAATTCCAGCACTAGCTCCATGTGAACTAGGTTTGCACCCTAGGACAAGCTCAGAATCTTCAACAATTTACAGAGGTTCTTTGGTAAACAGGTTGAAGTGACAAATGTTTCTTAGAAGGGTATTTGAAAATTACCTTAGCATTTACTTCCTAATAATACGAGATAATCTGTAATAGCTTGTTTACCAGCAAGCATCAATTGCTAACATCTCAGTGATTAAGTATGAGTTCGTAAAATAAATGTAGTTGCATTATAGATAGAATATATTCAATTAATTGCAATTAGAGCTTTAGAAAATACACTATCAAAATTTTAAAAGGAAATATTTTGAACATTTCTACAAAGCCACTGTAATATTTGCAATATTTGTGATTACATTTCTCTCAACAAAAGCATGTCTCATACATAAATGCTTGTATAGACAAATCCAAAATACCTATTAGGTTTTCTTCCATACAGTTTGTTTTAAATAATAAAATAAAACAGCATTTATACATCTGTAAGCACTTTGAATAAAAAAGGCCACAATATATTAAAGTTTAATGAAAAGCTGAGGAGTATATTCACAATTTGAGTTGCAAAATTTGTTTTCTAAGCCATTCTTCCAGCACTAAAACTGGACAAGGAGAACTCTCTGTATTTCTATTGCCAGTTCCCATGCTTCTTTTGCCCAATTCCTCAAATATAGTTTGAATCAGCCCATGTTCATCTTCATTACTGCTGACCTCAAGAACAATATTGTGGCAGCTGAACCTGAGAAGGTTCTCATAATAAGAAGGGGAAATGGTGGGGAGATAAGCATTTCCACCAATAGGAGAACAATATATCTGAAATACCTCAGTATTTATCATTTCAACTGAAAAGGCCACCAGAGATGAGCCACCAGTAACATGATTCTACTCATGTATATAGTTGATGTCGTGAGATCAAAGAGATTCAGAGATGTTTCTGAACTGACAAAAATAATTTTGGATGGAAGCAACCATTATTCCGCATGCATTTATTCAAATCATCTGAAGAAATGACCAGATGCACTAAGCATTGGATATTTGGAGATAGTTACAGGTGCTTTTAATAGAAATCAAATCTCTTAAATGTACAATATCCCCATCTACTTTATAGAGGATCCCATTTTCTCAATCTTGATCTTTTGAAATCTGTTCTTCTATTATTTTTGGCTTCCATAATGTGAAGGAAAAAATTTGGAATGTATATCTATTTTGTTCTAATTGCTAGTTTTTCTTTACTTGTCTTCAGGAAAATGGGATTCTATTGATAAATCTAGTATACCCTTGTGGATAGGGATCACATTGTAGAAATAATAGGGACTCTTAAGCTGATTTAGAATAAAAAAGTGCTTTCCAGAATGCTGTCTCCCAAATAAAATAAGTAACAGCTGTATTAAAAACAAAGAAAAAAGGACATGTATGGCCTCTCAAGGATATTACTGTTTGTTGTGAGTGGAATTGCTTCAAACAGTAAAATGATGTTTGCTATATCTAATATTATACCATGAACTCTTCTCTGTGCAGTCTAAATTCTGGCTGTCTTCTTCAGTGAAATGTCATTCAGACTTGTCATCCACTCATTTTGTGTTCCATATCTACAGCACAACAAGTAATTGCCGACAAAATAATTGCAGACTGATTTTCAAATGTTGTTTTTTTGCTTCTCACTGAGTTGCAAAATGAATAATGAATTAGATAATATAGTATGTCAACACTGCACCTTTCCCAGTATTTATGTAATGTCATTATCACTGGAAATGTTACCAACATAGCATCTGTATTTTCCTGATAAAAATTGTTCTTCTCTGCAGTTAGCCTGTATATTAAAATATTAAGTACTTTAGGTCAACAAAACCTGGAACAGGAGGAAGGTCATCAATGAGAATGAGTTTTTCCTGGCTTTTGATTTGTTTTCTCCCCACCTTCTGAGAATACTGCACACCTGGAAATCTGAAAAATATGTTGGGTGGTAGAATTGTTAAATATTTTTGCAATATGTGAGGATTCTCTTTTGAACCAAATTAACATTTATTGTGGTTGGTAACTATTTCATTCTATCAAAAAATTGAACTTTACAAGTTTAGTACTTGTTGTATATGCACAGGGTGTGCCAGGAGTTTTCCCTTCAGTCTGCTCAATGTGCGGGACAATAGTTAAATCCATTGGCTAATAGCTGACAGCTCTCTATAAAACAGAGCTGCCAGCCTGCAGCCAGGTTAGATGATATGATGTAACTTCTTGTTACTGCCAGCTCTGTGCCCATCCAACATCTGATTTAACACTGGTGACGAGTATGGGACCAGATGGAAACGAGAGCTGCATGAATTGATCACCACCGTAGAAGCTTGAAGGATGCCCACAGAATGTGACCACAACCTCAAGCATACAGATCTATTGGAGATGGCTCCACCCCTGCTGTTCACACCATTCAATTCAGCATCGGAAATGTGGGATGCTTATATTGTCCGTTTTAAGTGCATCTTGGAAGCCAACAACTTTACAAACTTCATGGACATCCGTAAATGGGCACTATTCCTAAGTTACTGCAGCACCAAGGTCTTTGATATGGTGAGAGTCCTCATCGCCCCACAACCCTTACAGATGACGCATTACAAGAAAAATTGCAGGAGCACTATGCACCAGGACCCTCCGGCATCACCCACCAGCACACATTCTACCATTGGAACCAGGTTGAGGTGAATCCATCAATAAATATATGGCGGCACTCTGGGTGGCAGCCAACTCTTGTGAATTCTATGACCTGGATGAAGTGCTCATGGACAGGCTGGTCTTCAGCATGAGAGATCTAAAGCTACAGCGGTGCCTACTAGCCCAGCCAATGCTCATCCTACAGTCGGTGCTAGAGGAAGCCCACACTGCAGAGTCATCAGCCAAATTGAAGGGGGAATACAATGATTAAGCAGCCGAATTTGAGGAAGACCGCATCTGTTCAACATGAGGAGATAGAATTGAAAGAAGGCACCGAGGAGGAGGACGTCCATCGGTTCCAGATGGCAGACAAGGGTCACAAGATGGCCACCAAAAGGAAGCTACCCATGTGCATTGGATGTGGCAGGAATCACCCTCAGGCCACAGGCAAACACAAGAATACTATTTGCCAGAGGTGTGAGAAGAAGGGGCACCTAGCTCGGGTGTGCTGCGTAACACTATCTGCCTTTGCCATCCTGAAACCTGGTTTCTCTAACACACACCAAGCTAGACCCAAGAAATCATACCTGAGGAGAAAGGCAAATGAGGATGACTGTTTCACCATGTATACAGACATTTGCCAAACAGAAATGGTCAGCAGGCAAGCGAGCACACCACTCAGAATAAATAAGATCCCTGTAATCATCAAAATTGAGGGATCCCCATGCCAGATGGAGGTGGACATGGGATTGGCGACAACCATCATTTCCTGGAGAACTATCCAATGCCTGGTGCCAAAATTGATGTAACCCACAGCCACATCCGACTCAGGGACTTTCAAGGGATGAGCATTCCCAGAACAGAAACTATAGTCTGCAGACCAGACAGTCAATCTAGGGAGGTATATAGTCTCCCTAGAGCAAAAATTGAAGTTGTAACTGAGTACCTTACTAAAATAATCAAACCCAGAGATTATTACCCCTTTCTTCTACATGGGGACCCATGACACAACAATGAATCTCAAAACAATAACAAAAGATTATGAACAGCAGAGAAGAAAGTTAAAGAATAAGGAGCACAAGTAGTATTTTCGTCTATACTTCCAACAAAAGGCCAATATCTAATGAAGAAGCAAAGGATTTTAGAAACAAACTATTGGCTTAAAAACTAGTGTTGCCAACAGAACTTCAGCTTCGTAGACCATGGTCTGCATTACCTAGATGAAGGCTATTGCAAGGAATGGACTGCACCTCACAAGAACTGGAAGCAATATATTCAGAAAAGGACTGGCTCATCTTATCAAAAGAGCTTTAAACTAAAATTGGGGAGGATCTTTACGACCTATAGAATATAATTCCAAGCAAAAACAATTACATAACCAATCACATAAGGAGGAAGGGAGTAAAGAGAAAGAAGAAATAAGAAGAGAAAAACATAATGAAATAGAAACTGATGGAAAGGATGGAAATCCCAGTTACAAAAGAGATATAAGAAACATACCCAATAAAGGACTCAGATGCCTACATACTCACACTCAAAGTTTAGAGAACAAAGTTTAGAGACCTAACAAAAGAGGAGGTGAAGTTGTATTATATAAAAAATCTCTACAGACATACATAAAACCAAGAATGAAAACCTCCTAGAATCCCTATGGGTCAATATAAAAGGGAAAAAATGATATTGCTATAGGCATATACTACAGGCCAACCAATCAAGCAGAAGAAATAGATGAACTCTTTGCTAATCAATTAATAAATGTATGTAGGAAACATACCACTGTAGTTATGGGAGTCTTTAACTACCCTGATATCAACTGGGAGACAAATTCTGCAGCAAGTGGGAGATTGAACAGATTCCTAACCAACTTAGTTTACAACTTTGTCATAAAAAAAAAATTCAATATAATGCAAACACAGACAATATAATATAATTATAATTTAATATATATTATAAAATATAAAATATAATCCAACCAGTGCCTTAAACTTTAAAAGAGCTGATTTAACAAACTCAGGAAAGCCTCAACAAGATTTCATGGATGAAAGTCCTAAAGGGAAAAACAACTCAAGAAGCAACAGAAACACTGAAAAATATGATCATAAAAGTCCAGTCCAACACAATACCACTGTCAACCATCTGACAAGTGAACTCAAGAAAACTAAGCACTCTCAGCAACTTTGAAATCCCAAAAGCAAAACTTTATCGGAGACACCGTTTTGATAATGAAGAATCAAAACCAACTCTGTTTTTTTCCATGCAATGCAAGCATAGTTAAACACTAGCTTTTTTCTTCCTCATCCTTGGTTGGTCACATTGTCCAATTATGAATTGTCCATTTATTTTGAGAACTGTTTGGTTTTCTGTCAGACACGTGCAATCAGTGACCTTTGTTGGTTCTTGACTCTTATGGTCTATCCCTGGAGTGTCTACATTCCTACTCCCTTTCCCTCCCCCTAATTCTTTGGCAAGTTGAATAGTGATAAGACCTAAACGTTTCAAAAGCGGTTCAATCTTGACATGCCAACCCCCAGGGAAAAAGGGGAGACCTGGAAAAGATATCAAACATAGATTAATATCAACACTCCTGTTCCTTGAGACTTCATTCCCCCTCCAGGTTTTCATGGGTGAAACTTTCATGGGTGAAAGTTTTTTTCATGAAACTTTCTCACTAACCTCTCAGCATCCATATCCTGCTTGTTTCACCTACTTCTGACATCAGGTACCCCTTCCATTGTGTCAGGTATTGCAATTTTCCCTTATAGTATCTTGAGTCTAAGATTTTATTAATTTAATGGTGCTCTTTCCCTTCCCCCCAAACAGGAGGTCGTGGTTTCCATTCAACAGGTCTCAGATTGGAGCCTTTAATGGGTTTCAACAAACTACAGTGGAACACTGGGTGAACTTCCCCTAGTAATTTTGTCAATTTTAACTCCACTGTAACCAGGTTAATATGTGCAACTGGGAAAGGACCTATGTATTTAGGATCCAGTTTTTTATAGGATTGCCTTAGTTTCAAGTACTTTGTGGATAAATACACTCTATCACCAATCTTAAACTCCCTCTGGGGGGGTCCACTTCCTATTTGCTTGTTTTTTCTGTGATTCTCCCACCTTTGCTGAAGCTTTCTGCACATTTCCCTAAGGTTCTCTTACGATGTCCAGCCACTCTGTTAGCATTAATGAGGAAGGGGGTTCCCTTGGGAACTCAAGCATGGGTACAAATTCAACCCCGTAGGCACTTTGAATGGGTGTTGCTGCTGTGAACTGAATTATTATAGACTACCTCTGCAAATGACAGAGGTTCCACACAGTTTGTTTGCTGATGGTTCACATAGCAACATAAATATTGTTCAACTATCGCATTGGCCAGTTCTGCCACCCCATTAAGTACTCGGATGGAACCCAGAACTAAAGCCCTTGGGAGGGAACCTATCAGCCTCAAAAATTTCCACCAGAACTTTGCAGTGAACTGTACCCACTGGTCTGAGATTATATATTTTGGAACTCCATGTAGTTGATACATGTGCTGTACAAACAGCTTGGCTAACTTCTGAGCTGATGGAAGCTTGGGACATGCAATGAAATAGGCTTGCTTTGAAAATAAGTTGACTGTGGTCCAAATCACCTTGTTTCTCCTACTCTCCAGCAATTCCACACTAAAATCCATAGTAATCTCTTCCCAAGGTTGGCTAGGGTCAGCCACATGGTGTAGCAGCCTAGGAGTCTTTAAAATTCAACACTAACATTTGCCACTTTTAACTATTTCAGTACTTTTGAACAATGTGATGAATCCTTTCTCATAGATAATATAATTCATTTCTGGCTCTCTTTTAAATTCAATTTTATTTTCTATTGGTTAAAATAATAAGCATACAAATGTGAAAAAACATATTCTTTGTAATTTGATCTGAATTTGCATGAATAATTTATTTGTTTAAGTGTTAAAAATAAATTATTAAATGATGGCTATTTATGTCATTATGTCATTTATGTCAAGAATGACAAAAGTAAGAGGCAATCAGGAATATCAAAGATTCAAAATGCAAACAGGCAGTGGTTGATTGTTCTGCAAATGCAGTGGCCTTGTGGGAAGCAGTTCCAACATTTTCTGCAGGGTCTTGAGAGAAAAACACAGATACCTTTTTTCTGCAATGGCAGAATTGCTACTGGGGGTGGGGGGATTGCTCTATGAAATTTCCATTGGATGACTTTTGGTGCCAGATAAAGAAAAATGGGATGAAATTCAGTGAAGCAAACAGGCCAGCCGTCTTGCCTGCACTCTGCCATTTAGCCCAAACACCTAGAATTACAAGGAAATAATCAGAAGCCTCACGGCAACAGGGAAGCATAAAACTCCAGTGGCTACTTTCACAACTAGTTAAAATGAGAACGTTAAAGGTAAATCATAACTCAGGCCAAAGGCAGAGCGAGGAAAGTTGCTGCTTGTCTGAGGTGATAAAAAGATGACTTGTTACATTATTTACACTACCTCGTAAAGGCAGGCCTCCGGTTGCCAAGTGGAAGGCAAGGGCAGGGCTCTGCTTCAGAGACACTGCACAGCTAGGCAGAGAAAGGGTTAAGATGTGCCCGGGGTGGGGGCGGAAAAGGTTCATCTCTTTGGGAATGAAATCCAGGTGGCCTGATGTGTGAACAGACAAAAGATAAAAATCACAGAGGAAATGGCTCTGTCTGAGCCCCCATTGTGACGCCTGATGCTGACCCTCCAACCTAAACCCCATCAGTCAGCTTGTCCTTCCTGTGACTTTTCACCTTGTGCTCTGTCGATCCAAGGACCTCATGTGGGCTGCGGGAGAAAATTTTCCCCTTCCTCTTTTCTATGCCTAAGAAAGAGGCATGACGTTCTTCCATTTATATATTTATTGCTGGGGGTGGACATTTCAAGCCCGAGTGTTTTAACAGACCCTTGAATGGTGTTTCTCTGGGCAAGCAGAACACCTCCTGAGCTAAGGAAAAATGTAGCAAAGAACAGGGTTGGCTGTGGGGGCAAGACCCCAAGGGAAAACACAGTTCATTCCCTTTGTCCATTGCTTGCTTGGTATATGAGCTATCTAACAGGTCCCAATTATATTTGTTCTGGAACCTTTTATTCATTTTTTTTCTCCTTTCAGAAGTAAGAAAGGGATTGAGCAAAAATGCATAATATTTGAATTTTATTTATTCAAGTGGGAAAAAATGGGGAAAGTATCACTGAGGGTGTTCCAAAAATGTGTGTGCATGTGTTTGTGTGCCCCCAACAGAACACTTTTTCAATGTATGCTTCCGCTTGTTGCAGGCATGATACTATCGCCAAAGAGCTTTGTTTGTGTAAGAAAATTGTTCCCAAATATACACCCCATTACAGCAAGAAAATAACTGCAGAGGAGTGCATTTCCAGAGTCTTTTAAGGGGAGAAAATGCCCAAGTGCACTTTTGATTGTTAAGGATAAGAGGAAGCATCTGTATGAGTTGCATACATTATATCATGAAGTTTCTGAAATGGTTAACTTTACAATAAAAGATAGAACGTGTCAATGAAGAGCAGGAAGAATGGTGATATTTCTGCTCACTCAAAATATTGGCAACTGAAACGGAAGTCCATATTTTCCCAGAATGGATTATCACCACTTCCTCCAAAGCACCCTACAGAACTCTGTGATTGTACATGCCAGATGCACAAGAATTGAGCTGAATTACTTTTGGCTTAGCTGCAACCCTGGCTTTTTTATTGCAATAGATTTCATTTTTTGATTTGACTGCAGTGTAATGGCTAGGTACCATTTCTTTAGTTGCAGGAATCCTTTCCTTATTTGACCCTCTAGTTCTTGAACTTTAGAGTTTCAAGTGGAAGGATTTCTGTCTGGCACTTTTTCAGTTCTTTCTTTAAGGAATTGGTGTTTTTTGCCAAGCCAAATGCACAGAACATGAAATGATGTGGCCTACTGTGTCAGTACATGCATGCATTGTACATGCATGCATGTACAATGCATGCAGTACATGCATGTACATGCATGCAGTACATGCATACATGTGCATGTACATGCATGCAGTACATGCACATGCATGCAGTACATGCATGCATGGGTGCTATTTTCTGTGCAAAATTTACTTTCTCTTGAAGCTGCAGTAGTTTGAATATTTTTCAAGGTGATGTTTTAGAATAAGTTGGGGAGTTTATACACATAATTGTATGACAAAAGATCTTGCATTTTTCAAAGTATTCTTCCACCCAAATAAATAATCCCGAAGTTGTTTTTCAGGAAATTATTTTAATGAAAAGATTGGCTGTTATGAGTTTTAGATTTTCAGAGTAAGGGGCTATCTATGTGGATTACGAGCATGATTCTAACAACAGTGATTCTGTGAGGAGATGTAATATACTGTACATGCAGTCACAACCAATCCCTTCAACTGCCTTTGGCAAGCTGTGTTGATTCTCAGTAATAACATTTTAAATATGAGAAATGATAGAGCCCTTGAAGTTAATTTGCACAAAGGCATGATCGTTTTGAATGTCAGCCAAAGTGCAAAAGACCTGTCTAGAATTCCTGGGTGCAGATATCTAGTCTAGAAAGAGAAGGAGAGGTTGAATGCAGTGCCTCAAATGTGGTGTCAATTGTGAAAAGCAGTTATTTTTTTCCAAAATCCTGTAATAAGAGGTTTCTATTAATGCTGCTCAAATATTTCTTCTGTTTTAATTTTGTAGTTATTGTTTTTTCCCTTCTTTTTATAGTATATTATTGTGTAGCACAGAAATAGTTGCAGGGCTATGGAGTTTAATAGAACTACTTCATCTAAAATCCTACCAAGTTTAGGAAACAGCAAAAAGTAGGTTTGAGCTTTAACCCTTTATAACTCTTTCAGATCATATTTTCCTGAACATGAACTATTTCTAGTCTTATTAATATAGTGATCAGTATTGTAAGGTTACTTCTATCCAGAAACAGCTGCAGTTGGTAGGCCAGCTAGAACTAAATAGCACTAGCACTTTGACTTATATACCATTTCACAGTGCTCTTGCAGCTGTCTCTAAGCAGTTTACAGAGTCAACATATTGCCTCCGACAATTGGAGTCCACATTTTACCAACCTTGGAAGGATGGAAGGCTGAGTGAGCCTTGAGTCTGTCAGGATCAAAATCCTGACTGTGGGCAGAATTAAGCCCTGGGTGGAGCCCAATAACTTCAGGAACTCTTTCCAAAAATTTGAGGTGAATTGGACACCCCTGTCTGAGATTACGCGTTCAGGAACCCCATGTAACCTGTAGACATGTAAAATAAACAGTTTAGCCAACGTTTTTGCAGATGGGATCTTTGAACAAAGTATGAAATGTACTTGTTTGGAAACCAAATCAGTTACCACCCAAATAACTGTGTTTCCCCCCACTTTCAGGTAATTCCACTATAAAATCCATAGAGATTTCCTTCCATGGAGCCGTTGGTCTATCCACATTTTGTAACAATCCTACTGGCTTACCAGGAGGCCATTTGGCTGAGGCACAGATAGAACAACTAGCTACATAAGTTTCAAAGCCTTCTTCAAGGTAGGCCACCAAAATTGGCACTTAACCAAGTGTAAGGTTTTCACAAAACCAAAATGACCAGCCGCTTTAGAATCATGAGCATGTTGTAATATTTGGCTCCTCAATTTCTCTGGCACATATAATTTGGCTCCCACCCAGGCCAGTCCATCTCTAACCATACAGTTATTCAAGTGAGCAAGGAACCAGTCATCAAGTTTTAGAGCCTCTTTTAATTGTGCAGTCAAATCATTCGATAGATCCACTTCCTTCTTCTTCTTTTGGGCTCTGGTAACTACTGGAACTGCCAACTGTTTGGTTGAGACAATCAGCTGTACCACCTCCTGGCGAGCACATTATATTGAAGTAGTCTAGATAGAGCATCCACCATGAAGTTTCTCCCTCCTGGAATGTACTTCAATGAAAAATTAAAACGCTTAAAGTACTGTGCCCAGTGAATTTGTTTGGGGGACAACTTCCAAGGTGTTTTCAAGGCCTCCAAATTCTTATGATCAGTCCACACCTCAAATGGGTGTTTTGCTTCTTCCAAGAAATGTCTCCAAATTAAAGGGCCCAGCGAACTGCAAAAGCTTCTTTTTCCCAGATGGCTCACCCCCTTTCGGTTTCAGTTAATTTATGGGAGGTATATGCACATGGTTGTAAAATCCCTGTCTCATTAATTTGCAGTAACACTGCTCCAACTGCTACATCACTCGCATCGGCTTGGATCACGAAAGGAGCATCCATGTCCAGGTGCTTGAGCACTGGTTCAGCAGCAAACAGTCGTTTCAGTTTTTCGAAGGCAGCTTGACATTCCATGGACCACTCCAGTGGCTTTGGTTTCACCTCCCCTTTAGTTTTTAGGAAGTTTGTGATAGGCAGTGCTATCTTCGCAAAAGCCGGGATAAATTGTTGGTAAAAATTGGAGAATCCCAAGAAACTCTGAAGTTGTTTTCTGGTGCATAGGGGGCCCCATTTCAACATGGCACGCACCTTTCCTGGATCCATTTTGATGCCCTCATGTGAGATGCGATAACCCAAATAGTTGATTTTTTCCTGATGGAACTCACACTTGGACAATTTGGTATACAGCTTAGCGGCTCAGAGTTTTTCCAAAATCTGACCGTACTAGTTTCACATGTTCATCCCGAGTTTCCGTGTAGATAAGGATATCATCAAGGTAAGACAAAAACCCCTTGTATAAATGTTCATGTAACACCAGATTGATCATCTGCATGAATACTGCTGGGGCCCCCTGGGCCTCCAGACACAGGCAACACAAGGGCCACCAGATGCCTAAGGAGGGGTGAACCGGCCCAGGTCAGAGCTGCTGTTGCTTCTGATGGTCTGAAGCTAATTTGTGGCTGGCCCCTATCAGGAGAGATTGGTGGCAATGGCCCAATGCCTATCATGATTTTCCTGTAACCGTCTTCCCATTTGATCATGCAGGCCATTTGTCTAGCCAGACAAGCCCTAATATGACAGAATCTAGGGCTACTATGAACCATAAGAGTTTTTGATGCCCATCTCCAATCTAACAAGTTCTGTGACTTGGGTAGCTTGGGCTCCAACCTATCAATGTCCCATCAACTTTTTTGAAATGAATTGGGTGCACCAAGTGTCTTGTCCTTATTCCTATTTGTGCAACAATAGGGAACCCAATTAAGCATCTGGTACAGTCTGTGTCTATTCCCCCTGTATCCTAGTCTCTGGTACCACCAACTTGATTTTAATGGCAAAAGGGCAAATGGCTCCACTCACCATTGGGCCATCTTCTCTGCTGTCAGTACCTGGAGGACCTTCCCTGGACAGAGGTCCCTCACATTTATTTTTAGGAATGGGAACCTCTATGGCTTGGCAGGCAAACCTGCCTGTGTCTGGAGGCTTTGTTGGGGTCCTTCCTCTGGTAGCCGTGGCTGGTCGACGTTTAGGGATGGGTGCAGGAGCTAGGCATTTGGAAGCTCTGTGACCCAACTGACCGCATCAGTAGCATAATTCTGAAAGGTTGTATTAATGGGGACTATAATGGCTTCTAGATTTACAGAAAAATATGTTTTCCTCCTTTGACATTTACAATTGTAAAGAAGGAAATTAAATAGTTTGCAGGTATAAGCAATCTCCACATTTTTAGTTTTCTGATGATATTACAACATTCAACAGTTGCTTCTACAGCTCATAAAGTAAGTTGCATTTTTGGACTGACAGCAACTTTTGATTCATTTATTTGAAAGGTGATCAGTACCTGTACCTGAGGCATTTGACTTTATCCTAAAGTAATGTTTTAAGTAAAACCTATATTTGTCAGAAGCTGGCTGCTCAGCATGATTTTCCTCACTGGAATAATTCAAATGCAGCCTCTAAACCCTGGTGGATTTTTGAATAAAAAGTGAGGCAGTTCTTTCTTCATTGACAAATATTCATCTATTACAACAAGAATAACCAACTTTTTTCTAAGTTTACTCTAGAGCATGGCCAAACATGTCCTCAGTTGCATGCATCTATCTGAGTCGCAAAATGCATGAGGATGTGGTTGATCAGTCAACAACGCTATTCAGTACACAACTTACATGGCAGTAGAATATTCCAGGGAAAAAATTAAAGTGAAATTCTAAAAGATGAAAATGGAATTGATACCCTGCAAATGTTTAAAACTCTAGAGGCTCAGGAGAAGAAAATAGGAATTATGAACAAACCCCCATTGAAATTACAGTATTGAACGAAAAAAACAGTTCTTTGCATAGATTGTGTTGATGTTGTTATAACATCAAAATCTTTATGGAAACCATGTCCAAGACTAGCGTAATTACTATATTTGTAGGAAAGAAAGGGCAGCAGTAAATGTTCTTCAAGATTTGCATATCAAGCCTGCAGTGTTTTGTTGGAAGAATTATCCTTCTGGGTTCAGTTCCAAGTGGGGAAAAAGACACTGGAAACATGGAGGCTGTTTGGAAGGTTTAATGGTAGACAAGACCACATGGCCTGGAGCTCCAGAGTGAAAAGGAAGGATGATCACATGCTTCAAGATGAAGGAAGAGATCAAGAAAGAGACTGAGGTGCTGAGAGTACCTGGGTTTTATAACCTTTGTTGGGATTTGAATTGGAGTTTGTATTCTGATTACTTGTCAGACTCCCATGAGGCCATGCAGGGCCAACTCTGTAGGTTGTCCTGAGTTCCAGGCTTGGTTGAACCTTGCTGGATGATGATGCACTGAAAAGGGCTTTTGGCAATTGCTATAACTTTACCTGGAGATCTTTGTTATGTAAAGTATTCTTGCCCAGACCTTAATGGTCCACCCAGTAACAAAGGTGGGATGAGTTTCTGCTTCTGAGTTTCTACTCTTTTTAGGGGAAATATTCTGCCTTTAAATATTTCCTAGGATATCTCATTTTTCTAGGAGAGGGGTGGGTGCTAACTTCGTACAGTTTCAAAGGCAGGCATTCCTTCTTGGTCTACTTGTAAAGACACCACTTGGAATGAAAAATTAGGATGGAATGCAAGTAGCAGCAATTGCAGCTTCTCCTTGTATCTATGGCTGGGTCACTTCTGGGAAAAATAGAAGATTCTTCACCATCCCAGATGTGATCAGGCCAATTTCAAAAAGCTTTTCCTGTTACCATCTGTGCTTTGTTCTTCCTTTATTCTACCCTACTCAGAAGAGGGGAAAGTGTGTTTTTGCATGGTTTGAAGGAGGAAGAGAAGATACAATCTGTTGATGTTACTATAATATTGGAATTCTAGAGAAACAAAACACCAAACATAAATAATTGGATGAGGGGCATCTCTATCAAGTGATTGAAGCCCAGACACATCCCTCCCAAGACCAAGTTTTGATTTGACAAACTATGGGATATTGTGAGTACAGGAAGCTCAATCTATAATGGTGAACAAGTCTGATCAAATGTTTATAGCTCTTGTGACACATACCATCACAGTAAAACAATATTGATCTTATTTCACAATTTCCTGTGTAATGCCTTTGAATTATGATATTTCTGGGATTCGTTGTTATTCTTATATGCAAATGAAAATTACTACAAAAAAAGAACACAAAGTGAAATATGAAGCCAATAACCAGTCTGCACATAGCTCACAGAATGAAAAATTCTTCACTGAACTGTATGGGGTGCAGTATCTCAATCACTGGTTTTGGAAAAAATATCCTTCTGAGTTCAGTTCCAAGTGGGGAAAAAGACACTGGATTCATGGAAGTTGCTTGGAAAGAAGGTTGGACAGGATCACATGCCTTGGAGGACATGGTGGACAGGATCACATGCCTTGGAGCTCCTGAGCAAAAAAGGGAGGAGATGCTGAGAGTGCCTTGGTTTTATACCCTATCTAAGCTTTGAACTTCCTGGGGCACAGGAAGAGTATCCTGATTGGATGCTGTCAGGAGTCATAGCTAGCTTATAGGTTGTATGTGTGCTAAATTTGGTTGAATCCTGCTGGGTGATGTAATCTTCCCAGGTGCCATGTGCTGAGGTGGATAATCCTATAATTTCCTGAGGGCCATGTCTTAATCCCATCACCCTGGAGCTGAAGGTGAGGGGCAGGGAGTTGCAGGAAGCTGACTTGTCTTTAAAACATGTTTCTCCTTTTCTCATCCAGGGAAATATAATATTCTGCCTTTTTAATATTTCCTAGAATATTTCATTCTTCTAGGAGAGGGGTGGGTGCTAATTTTCTACCCTGGTAATGAAGTCTGTGCCAGGAATGAAAGTCTTTCTTACAGACACACTCTATGACTGCATTACCAGATATTTAACCTGGCTGTTTAATCACATCATTCTCTATAGTTCACAATACATTGAACCAAGGTAACCAAGTTACTTGTTTCTGTTTGTGTCTATTTGCATCTATGTGTGTATGTGCAGGAAGCACAGGTCACAGTATTTTAGGCAGTCTTTAAGGTCACAGAATGGGTAGTCACTCAGATGCTAACATTTGTGTAAATTCCTCTTTTCCATTTTTTGCTTATTTCTTACTTAAAAGAGATCATTTGCCATAGCTAAAGATCTGCTCTGCCACTCAAGATCAAAAATATTATTTATTTCTCCAAACCTAGTGATAGGATAGCAGGATTGATTTCCTTCATATTCCTCCATTCTATTATTTATAACCACTGTGGCAGAATTGTAAACAGTCAGTGCTATTCCATTCAGGTCAAAAGTCCACTCAAAGAATGTGCCTTCAAGATATCCATGATAGCTGCGGCTGACTTTGTATTTTGGGAATGAAAAACAGCTGTTAGCAATTTTTGATTCTGGAAGTAACCAACACATTTTCCAAGCTGTTCTAATGATGAGATTCCATGATAATCGTCTCTGGCTATTTATAAAGGCATAAAATAGGATGAAAGAAGCTGGGGTATCTAGGATAACAACTGAATATTCTACATTGATAGCACCATGCAGATATACAACATCCAAAAGTGGAAGTTCAACAAAGCAAAAAAAAATTCCTTTCTGTTCAAAAATATTTACATGAAAAGGGTGGGAAAAACCAATAAAAAAGCATACCCCTCACCATTTTTCTTGCTATTACTAGAGGATGATTCCCGCTCCCCCCACAACAAATGTGCTTTAAATTATACTGTTTGATCAATTTTTTTTGCTTCCAGACTCCAGGAATAAAAGGTGTTCTGCTTGGAGCCAGATACATGGCCCTGCTACTTTATGCAAATTTTGATTACTGAACTGAATTGTAAAATCCAAACTCATATTCCTTAGAAAAAAGCCTTATTATTGTACTCCACATATTGTTTGTTGACTTTTGCTTAATTAATTGGGTACAGGAGTTGGCACCTTGCAGACCTCTAGACACTCCAGAACTAGAAGTTCTGCCAACATTATCCTTATCATTCATCATGCAGGCAGGGACTTCTGGGTTCTAAGTTTGGCACCATCTGGAAGGCTGCATATTCCTTGCTGGAAATTTGACAGGAAGGTAGGCCAAAGAATACCTTCAACAGCTGCGTGGGAGCAAGAGTAGGGAATAGAGAAATGGAGAATGAGATGGGGGAGACTGGACAAACAACTTTACCTTTTATCCTGTAAATAATTATATGTTACTAGTTATTTCCAACAGAGAAAGGAACAAAGTGGGTGGTACAGAATTTCTTCTCTTCTATTATGATATATGTATTTGTGTTTTTAAAAAATTCATTGCGATACATCTTTTGAAAATATTGGCATAATCTTGCTGCAGAGCTAAAGCAGAACAAACTTAATGATCCAATCAATGCTGTAAAATAATGATTTTAAAATCAATTTAAACATCATAATTTCCCCAAAAATCTCACAGTTCAGCTCTGGAGAATTTCTTCTGATGTCTAGCTGTTCTTCATAAAAATGAAATTTCCAGCATTATCTAGATCAGAAATTAACAAATGGACAAATCTAAACTGGTAATAATTATATCATCTTTCTTTTGAGACAATTGAAAATCGCCCATTTCAATCAAATGTTCTATGTTCAACCAGGTTTTGAACCATTGCATTTTTTTATTTTCTTTTATAAAGCACAAATAATTTAAAGTACTAAAACCCCAATAAAATACAAATACAAAATTTAAAATACTGGGGGGGAAAACAAATCTGAAACAATGAAAAATGAGAAGAAGCTACCACTTATAGCACCTTCTGCAATTCAATGTTTATAGTGGTCAGAAAATTAACTGGTTATGTTGGTCTAACAAAATAAGAGACTATAACCCTCTGGTGCCCACCAATCTGCTTGCTTCATCTGTTTTTTTTTTTTTTAAGGATTTCTCTTGCTATAAAAGGAATAAAAAAACCCTAGAATATTGCAAATCATGGTACCAGTCTCTTCTATCTTCTTTATATCTGCAGATGCCTCTTGGTGTCCACATTGGGTCCTTAGTACTTATTAGTAAATTATAGGACAGCCCAGGGGGGTTGCTGAAATCCAATATGCCCTCTTGGTTATATAAAATATGGATGCATAATGTTGTGATTTACTGACAAAACAAACTGGACAACAAATTGTTGCTAATTATTCCCTGCATTGTTCTACATCTATCATTAATTCATATCCAAATAAGAAATCTGGTGAATTGTCTGTTCAGTTTTGTGAGACCTAGTTCAGCTTTTGAAATGTGGGCACATTGGCACAGCCCATGGGCCAAATCTGGCACATTGCATAGATTTTCCTGTGTTTGTACAGCCTGCAGGGCTAAGAAAGGACAGTTAGTTGGCAGATTGCCAGGCCTGAGCATCAGCTGTACTCCGAGTGAGAAGCAGGGCTGAGGCCAGGGACAGGGTGCCCTGGGTAGTCTCCTTTAATGTAATTGAAGTATTTTACATAAGAACATTCAGAACTGGGATGTATTTATGATTTATTTACTATGTGCAAAGGCTTGCTGAAGTGTTGCATAATATGTAAATTGTTTTCATCTTTTTCTGGGGTATATTAGAGGAACACTAATGCTTAAGAAATGGTATCTATACATCATGGGAGGGATTCAATTTTTTTAACAACCGGTTCTGTGGGTGTGTCTTTGGTGGTGGGCGTGGCTTGGTAGTCATGTAACTGGGTGGATGTGGCTTGGGCATGTCCAATTCAATATCACTCACATCAAGGCATGCATCTCCTCACTTGGCCTCTCAAGACTGTGAGGATGCTGCAACAGTCGTAAGGGTGAAAAATGATCATGCATCACTGTTTTCAGTGCCATTGTAACTTTGAATGGTTACTCCACACAACCAAAGTACCAGCAAAGGAGGGGGAAAAAAACTCCAGAGACATTCCTGAGACAGGAAGTCTAGTCCTGCCAAGAATATAATAAGGGTTAACAGAGAGACAGTTTCTGTAAGCAACAACACCAGAATGTTTCCTTTCTGCCTTCCTTACAGGATTAGGCCAGTGATTTCTTCTTACAACTGGTGCTCCAAACTGCTTAGAATAACTACTGGTTCTAGCGAATAGGTGCAAACTGGTGGAATCCCACCCCTGCTGTACATCTTGGCCTAACTACATTCTTTTCATTTGATGTTCAGATCTATACATGACTGAATCATGCTTGGTCACTTTCCTAAATAACCTTTATATAGAGAGAATTTGCTTATTCTTTGTTGTTCATTTATTGTTTCAGCAACTTCTAAGAATGTCGATCACAATATTACTGTATGCTGAAGTGTGGTTTGTGAGTTGAAAACAAGGATTGGGCTCCTATATGCAACTTCATTTTTAAGATCATCTCAAATAACCCATTGAAATTATGTCAGATTTCCCAGGTTCTGGTCTTCCTCCAGAACTATTCAACAGCTTCAAGAAACCAATCTGAAGTAAAATGTCATTTGTATGTTGATACCTATATACTACTAAAACTGTCAATCTTCAAGATTTTCTTCCTTTGCTTTGCATCTTTATGCTGCCATAAGTAACAGGGGGAGGAGGGGGGAAAAGATTGGGAAGTGAGCTGGAGGTGTTGCAAACTATTACTGTATAAACTGAGGAGGGGGGAGAGTACATTCTTGCTTAGGTTTCTATTTCTTGCTTAGCTTTCTATTCTCTGCACAGCTGCAAACCTTTATCAAAATATGTCAAGGTCAACAGACAGAAGCCTCATCACCACCTGAAGATGTCCACATGATGACATTCACAACTTTTAATTGGAAGAACCATTTGAACTATTGGGGGTGGGAACATTGCCATCACTTTGTATTTGTGAGTTACGCGCCTATTTTTTGAGATTCAGAATTCTTTTGTTGCTACCACTTGATTTTCAGTAAAAGATATCTTTTCTCGAATTAAGAGAGTCTAATTAGACTCTCGCTTCCCAATCTTTTCCCCCCTCCTCCCCCTGTTACTTATGGCAGCAGAAAGATGCAAAGCAAAGGAAGAAAATCTTGAAGGCTGATAAAGATATTACCCCAACAAAATTGATATATGCTGTTGATGATGGAAGAATATTAGTGGTGGAAATGATAGACAATAATATAAAAACACTCCTGATTGCAATTTATGCCCCGAATGATAATCAAGAAGAATTTTACAAAAAATTACACATGAAAATAATTGAACTGGATTATGCCAATATAGTTTTGATGGGAGATTTCAGTGGAATTGTAGATAATAAACTGGATTACATAGCACAGAAAACAAGAAAACAAAACAGAAAGACTCTCCCCAAATATTTTTTTAAAATGGTGGACGAAATAAACTTAAAAAAATACATGGAGAGAAAGAAATGTTAAAACTAAACAATGTACTTTTTATTCAAACAGTCATTTATCATGGTCCAGAACAGATATGTTATGGATGTCAACAGAATTGTTAACTAATATTCAAGAAGTAAATATTGAAACAAGTACTTCGACAGACCATAATCCAATGACAATTAAATGGAAAGGACAAAGAAGAAGATCTGGATGGACATTAAACAATACTATTTTAAAGGAAAAATACTTTACACAGTGGATGGAGAAAGAACTGGCTCTCTTCTTGAGAGAAAAAAAAAAAAGAAGATACATCAATTCAGAATGTATGAAGGCTCCGAAGTCTGGACTGTCACCGATACTAAAAGCGAGTAAGTGACAACTTGTGAGATCGTATGAAAGACGTATGGCTGAGGGAGTAGAACGGTGGAGAGGTGAAGAGATAAGATTACCAACTGACAATTGATTAAATAAGTGACTTTTGAAAGCCTGAAAGAAAACAGCTGGAAAGCGGTGAAGAGAAGCGTGGGCGAAATGATTTGTTGAACTAAAGTGAAAGTGTGGATTGCGAAGAAAGAAGCTGTGTTACTGCATTAGAAAACTTTAAGATCGGAAGTGATATGGAACTTTTGATCTGACTACTAAGTTGATATTTTCTTTTGAAAAAACTGTATTGAAATAGTGAAGAGATCTGGGGCGAACTGAAGGGGACAGATTGGTGCTGGATGAAATGAGATGCCTGGAAGCCTCGGAGACTCAGTAACATTATATTTACACTGAATGCATAGACTTTTAATAGATTCCTGGGGAATTTTGCCTTATTTGAAGAGATATTGTCAAGAAGAAGAAATTAAAATTGATCCAAAAAAGCTTTTAAAAAGGGGAGATAGGTGGACTGGAAGATTAAGAAGACTGACTGATTGACTCATTATTCAGCATTTTCCTTCTCCCCACTTCCGGTGCATTTGAAGGAGGAAAATAATAACAGTAATATTCTTTTTTTTTTCTTTTTTACCAGAGATAAAGAATAAAGACAGACTTTGGGGTTGTTGTTTTTTTCCTTCTCTCCCCCTTTTCTTATTGCTCTTTTCTCTTTTATAAGTTTGCTAATTCTTTTTTTTTTTCTCTCCTCTGGTCTCTCTCATTATTTACATTTGGGTGTTATCTTTTCCTGCTCCTATTACTTCTTCAATATAATGATTGTAAATTTATTTATCGAGATAAGAAATATAGAATAACAGTCTAGATTGTTGATAATTGACTTGATTAATTTTTTGAGAATTGGGATAATCATATTTTGACAAATTATAATAATAAAAAAGAGAATATATAGTAAGAACATAAGGAATACTGTAAAGTAACTATCAATAATTATAGGATTTAATATTCAATATTGAGTATAGTAAAAGTTATATGTATGGTGTATATATAGGTATTATATAGATTGTAAAATAACGTGGCATAGTGATATATAGAAATTGAATACAAACTCATAAAATTTACTTACTTGATTTGGATTTAAGATTTGGAAAAATATAGTTTAATTGATAAATTAATTCTGCATAGATTAACTGTAATATTGAGGCTATAATATTGAATGGTAATTTGGGATAATATAATTAATATAATTCAACAACAGAAACAAATATTAAAAGAAATGACTTTGACAACTACCACAGCCCTGAAAACTGGCAGGAAAACTACTCCAACTTTAACAACTACATTGGCAACAGTTTCGCCTATGCCCCAAAAAACTATAGAAGAAACATTACCAGTAGAAGCACACCCCAATATTACAAATGTTAATATTCAATCAATTTTACTAACACTCCAAGAATCGATGAAGAAATTACAAGAAACAATGATAAAAAACCACAATGAAACAAGAGCAGATGTTAACAAATAAAGGGAGGAGATGGGAAAAATGAAATTAGAAATGAAAGTGGATATTTCTAAAGTAGAAAATAAAATTGGAATACTCCAGCAGGCCTTGGAGAAAAATGAAGCAACAATAAAAGAAGTAGAGAAAAGGACTGAACAAACTGAAAGGAAATTGGAAAGGGTAGATGAGGAATTAAAAAATGTAACCAAAGAAATGGAAGACTCGTTGGTTTATTTAGAGATTGACAAGGCGGCTGCATACCTAAGATTCCAGAATGTAGAGGAGTCCAGGGATGAAGACCTAGAACAATTGATGGCGAAAATACTGCCTGGACTATTAGATAAAGAAAAGGATGACATTTTAAAAGAGTTTGATAAAGTCTAAAGTCTATAGGCACTATTTCAATGTGAAGCGCCATAAATGCCCAAGAGAAGTTCACATATGCTTTATGAGAAGGACTATCCGCGATATTATTTTTAAGAGATCTAGAGATGGAACAATTGTATATAAGGGAAAAGAAATTTTGATCCTTAAATAAGTCCCGAGAAGAATAAGAGAAATAAGACGAGATTACAAATTTTTGGCTGCTTATTTAAACCAAAAAAAAAATTGTATTCAAATGGTTAATTCCAGAAGGGATGCTTGTAACATGGAAAGAAAGGAAAATTAAAATTGATACTATAGAAAGAGCCCAAGAATACTATGAGCAATTAGTAAGTTCAGAAGATTCGAGTAGTAGGAAGGAATTGGAAATAAACCCACAAGAAGACCAAAACTATCACAGAAATAAAAAAGAAGGAACTTTAAGCCAGCAAACATTAGGAGAGATTGGAGTTATTACAAGACAAAGAGCAAAACAGAATTAAGTAAATGGAAGAAGAAAGGAAACTTTTTTCAATGAACATAAATGGTCTAAATTTGACCTTAAAAAGAAAAAGGGTATTTACGAAACTAATTAAACATGATGCTGATATAATATGTTTACAAGGAACCCACATAAGAAAAGAAGATGAAAGATTTTTAAATTGCCTGAAACTAGGGAAGCTATTTACTGCGCCAGCAGAGATAGGAAAAATGAAAGGGATAGCAGTATATATAAAAGAGGATTTGAAAGCAGAAGTAGTTTGGTCAGACCCGGAAGGAAGAACTTTGGTTTTGCAGATCTGGATCAATGATATCCCAATTTTAATAGTGGTAATCTATGCCCCAAATGAAAACCAGAAAGAATTTTTTAAATATTTATACCGAACAATAAAAGGATTTGAACAAAGGAATATTTGCATTATAGGAGATTTTAACTCTATTGCCGATTATCAGAAAGATCATAGCAGAGGGGGGAAGAATAAAAAAAGGGAAAAGAGAGTTCCCTAAGATATGTAAGGAAATGATGAGAGAATTAAATTTGGTTGATTTATGGAGGAAACTATACTCAGAAAAAAAACAATTTACATTTTATTCAAATCCACATCAAACATGGACACGAATTGATATGGCATGGATGAATGGGGAAATAGCAAATGAAATAAAAGAAATTGAAATACTACCGAATGAATGGGCGAATCACAATCCAATTCAGATAATATGGAAAGGTAGGAAGAAACCAAAGAAAAGATGGACTTTAAATACCCAATTATAAAGAGAAAAGGATTATACTGATAAACTTAAAGAGGAATTAAATTATTTTTTAAAAGAGAATAATAATGGCGTAACTACAAAACAAAATATCTGGGACACAATGAAGGCAGTAATAAGAGGCATAACAATTTCTTATAATTCTAAGAGGAATAAAGAAAAATATGCCCAACAAAATAAACTGCAACAACAAATTATGGAATTAGAAATGCTACTACAGAAGACCCCAAAAAACCCAACATTACAAAACCAGATAATAATAACAAAACACAAATTGAACTTAATCGAACAAGAGAAACTGATTATAAATTTGAAGATGACAAAACAATCTTACTTTGAGAATGCCAAAAAGCCAGGAAGATGGTTAGCTTACAAATTAAAAAGAAAAAAAGAAAAGAGATTGATATATCAATTAATAGACGGTAACGGTGATATACAACAAGAGATAGGGAAAAAAAAAAGAAATTGTACATAAATACTACGAACAGTTATATAAAAAGGAAGAAATAAATGAGGATAGAATAAGAAATTATTTAGATGAAATTAAAGATAAAGAAATTGAAGAAGAAATGATAGAAACACTTAATGAAGATATATCGTGGTCTGAACTGAAATCGGCAATAGAGAACTAAAAAAACAACAAAGCCCCGGGCCCTGACGGAATCCCAGGAGAGTTATACAAAATAATTGCAGAACAGATTGGACCATTTATGTTGGAAATTTTTAATGAAGTATTATTGGCAGCTAAGATGCATGATTCATGGAGGGGAGCACTGATTTCATTGATCCCGAAGGAGGATTCTGAACCCAGATATATTAACAATTATAGACCGATTTCACTGTTAAATACCGATTACAAATTATTTGCCTCTATTATAGCTAATAGACTTAAAAGAATATTAAGCTTATATATAAATGAAGATCAAAATGGATTTCTTCCGACTAGACAGATTAGCAATAAGTCAAGAACAGTATTAGATATTTTAGAATTTTATGAAGCCCACCCCGAGAAACAGATTGAGCTTATGTTTGTAGATGCTGAAAAGGCATTTGATAATTTAAATTGGCAATTCTTAATACAAAAAATATATAATATGAAATTAGGCACCAAATTTGAAAATATTATAACAACTATTTATGACACACAACAGGCCAATATTATAGTAAATGAGGAATATACTTGTCCAATAAAAATAGAAAAGGAATTAGACAAGGCTGCCTGCTCTCGCCCCTGCTTTTCATATTCGCATTAGAAACATTACTAATTAAAGCCCATTTCACACTGAACCAACGGATGCAAAGAGGATGTAAAACGGACAAAAAACCTTGCCATCCGTTCGAAAATGCGATGTACTCACTGCCTCCCTTTGGCTTCCTCTCTATCCGTCCAGCATCCGTTTATGGACGTTTCATCCGCACCAAAAGTTTTGGGCTGCCCAAAACTTTTGCGCCGAAATGTATCCAGTTCGTCCATTCTGCATCCGCTACGCATCTGTTACGCATCCGTTATGCATCCACCATATCCGCTAGGTATCCGCTGCGCATCCGTGCAAATCGCATCCGCCCGGACGCAGGGAGGAAGTGGAACGGACGCCGAACGGATGCAGAACAGATGCCCAGTAGATGCAGCACGGAAACAAAGCGTTTAAAATGGAAAAAACGTTTGCAGAGGGGACCTATCTCAGATATTAAGGATGTCTAGAGGATGCCTAGAGGATGCCTAGAGGATGCCCAGCGGAAAACCTATACTGCCTATTAAAAGGGGGAGCAACTCGCCTGCATCTCACTTTCAGAACAGCAGCCCAGCGGTGCAGACCTCTGCAGCCTTCATCTGGCTCTTCCTCTTCCACAGCATCCAGTCATGTCCACCGTGGATTGTAACAAAGTCCTTTCGGCAGCCACCATCGTTCTGCAACAGTGCGAAGCCATCTGCAGGCTCTGTGAACTCTACTGCGAGAAGAAAAGGAGCCACCCAAAAAGAGTCTGGATCCGAAGATGGTTCACCAGAAGAGCAGAGGATGGACTGTACAACAACCTGATGGTGGAGCTCAGGAGCGAAGACACTCGGGCGTTCCAGAACTTCATGAGGATGCCTCCAGCCATGTTTGACGAAGTTGTGCAGTGGCTGACACCCAGGTTGACCAAGGCAAACACCAGCTTCTGGCCCAGCCTGGAACCTGGGCTCAAGGTGGCACTCACTCTGTGCCACCTGGCCTCAGGGACCTCCTACAGGAGCATGCAGTACGGCTGGAGGGTGCCATCCAACACCATCAGCATTGTGGTCAGAGAAGTGGTGCAGGCCATCATCGAAAAATACCTGCAGGAGCTCCTCCAGTGCCCCTCCACTGAAGAAGGATGGAAGAAAGTTGCAGAGCAGTGGTATCAGAAGTGGAAATTACCAAACACCGTTGGAGCCATAGATGGCAAGCAAGTGGCCTGCAAATCTTCAGCCAAGTCGGGGTCCACTTATTTCAACTCCAAGGGCTTCTTCAGCATCATCCTCTTTGCCATGGTCGATGCTGACTACACGTTCATGTACATTGATGCTTCAGGCAACGGCTCATCATCAGATGCACAGGTATACAACGCCAGTGACCTCAAGGGTGGGCTGGAACACAACCCCATTGTAGGCTTCCCAGATCCAGAACCCCTGCCCAACGACACACAAGATGTGCCCTACTTCATTGTGGGGGATGACACCTTCTCCCTCACAACCTACCTCATGAAGCCCTACACTTCCAGACTCCACACCCGTGAAGAGAGGATCTTCAACTACAGGATGTCCAGGGAAAGGCGGGTGGGGGAGAACGCCTTTGGCATCCTGGCCAACAGGTTCCAGGTACTTCTCACCACCATGCAGCATCGTCCACAGACCGTGAGGAGGATCGTGGAAGCTTGCTGCATCCTGCACAATCTCATGCGCACCCGCTACCCAGTCTCTCAGAACAGGCTCGTGGACCACCAACAAGGCAATGGGGACATGGAGCCTAGGGAATGTAGGCAAGGGCGAAACCTGATCGACACTGAGGATGTGCAAGGCCCCAACAGAGCCTCACATGAAGCGAAGAAGCAGCGCAACCTCCTGAGACACTGGTGCAACTCCCCAGCTGGAGCAGTGGAGTGGCAAGAAAGGATGGTAGATGCTTAATGGATGCTTCCTTCAGCCTGTCTCATCACACGGATGAGATTGGGCCATGTATGTTTGGTTGGCCTACAATGAACAGGGCGTTTAATAAAGAGTTGTGTTTATGTTGATATGTGTGGATAATTATTACATTAGTATTGATAATAAAGGGCCGTAGGTGTGGCACCTGGGAGGGTGGACCATACAGTCCCACTATGCTTGCACTGGAGGTTTATCTATCCCACTGCTACCCTAACACATCCCATAGCTATTACCCATCCCACAGGTATCCTAACCCATGCCAAAGCTATCCTTACCCATCCCACAAGCATGCAAAGGCTTAAACCATTTCTAAAAGTTTCCAGCAAGACTTTATCAAAAAAAAGAAATGAAGCAAGTGTGTGCTAAATAGACTTTATTAACAACAAGCCATAAAACAAAAATGAGTCCCTGGCACTCCTCTTGGTCGTTCAGTCTCAGGGGAGAAGGGTGCAGGTGCTGTGGAGGTGGCTGGTGCTGGAGTGCTTGTCATCAGCTCCTCCAGAAGCAGAAGCAGCAGAAGCCCCAGCCCCAGAAGAGTGAGCCCATGCTGCAGAAGCCCCAGCAGAACCAGAGTGAGGGCCAGGGTGCGGGATGGTAGCCCTGTCCCTCTTGCCAGGGCTGGGAGCAGATGGCTGAGGCTTGCTGTGCTTCCGCATGGTTGTGGGGTTGCTGGCTGGCAGGGAGGCTGGCAGGAACCAAGGCTGGCAGGAAGGCTGGCAGGGAGGCAGGCACCAAGGCTGGCAGGAAGGCTGTCAGGGAGGCAGGCACCAAGGCTGGTAGGGAGGCAGGCATCAAGCCTGGCAGGGAGGCAGGCACCAAGCCTGGCAGGAAGGCTGGCAGGCAGGCAGACACCAAGGCTGGCAGGAAGGCTGGCAGGAAGGCTGGCAGGAAGGCAGGCACCAAGGCTGGCAGGCAGACATGAACCAAGGCTGGCAGGAAGGCAGGCACCAAGGCTGGTAGGCAGCCCGGCTGGCAGCAAGGCTTGTAGGCAGGCTGGCAGCAAGGCTGGTAGGGAGGCTGGCAGGAACAAAGGCTGGCAGGAAGGCTGGCAGGGAGGCAGGCACCAAGGCTGGCAGGAAGGCTGGCAG
>BLBF01000052.1:2671175-2696906 GCA_015471245.1 Laticauda colubrina
AGTTGGACAGTGTTGAGGGAATAATTTGTTTAGCAGAGTGGTGGCGTTTGGGAAAAAAACTGTCCTTGTGTCTAGTTGTTCTGGTGTGCAGTGCTCTATAGTGTCGTTTTGAGAGTGGAATTGAAATAGTTTATGTCTGGGATGTGAAGGATCTGTAAATATTTTCACAGCCCTCTTTTTGATTCACGCAGTATGCAGGTTCTCAATTAAAGGCAGGTTGGTAGTAATTGTTTTTTCTGCAGTCCTAATTACTCTCTGAAGTCTGTGTCTGTCTTGCTGGGTTGCAGAACCAAACAGACAGTTACACAAGTGCAGATGACAGACTCAATAATTTCTATGTAGAACTGAATCAGCAGCTCCTTGGGCAGTTTGAGCTTTCTGAATTGGTGCAGAAGGAATCTCCTTTGTTGTGCTTTTTTGATGATGTTTTTAATGTTAGGTGTCCATTTTAGGTCTTGTGATATGATAGAACCTAGAAATTTGAAGGTCCCTACTGTTGATACTGTGTTATCTGGTATTGTAAGAGGTGGTAGAATGGGAGTGTTTCTCCTAAAGTCTACCACCATTTCAATGGTTTTGAGTGTGTTCAGTTCCAGATTGTTCCGGTTACACAATGAAGCAAATTGTACAACCTCCCATCTGTATATGAATTCGTCATTGTCTCGAATGAGACCAGTCCCTGTTGTATTATCTGCAAACTTCAGTATTTTAACGATGGATCGTTAAAATGCAGTCATTGAAATATAGAGAGAAGGGAAGTGTAGAAAGCACACAGCCTTGGGGGGAGGAGGGGCTGTGCTAATTGTACAGGTATCAGATGTGATTCTGTCTAGCTTCATCTGCTGCTTCCTGTCTGTTAGAAAGCTTATGATCCACTTACAAATGTGTTCATATACCTCTAGCTGGTTTAGTTTATTAGAAGAATGTCTGGAATGATGGTGTTGAATGCTGAACTGAAGTCTACAAAGAGGATCTTTGCGTAGGTACTTGGAGATTCAAGATGTTGTAGGATGTAGTGCAGAGCCACATTAATAGCATCATCTGTTGATCTATTTACTCGGTATGCAAACTGCATGGGATCTAACAGTGGATCTGTGATGGTTTTCAAGTGGGATAGCACAAGCCTTTCAAAGGTTTTCATAACTACAGATGTTAGATCAACTGGTCTGTAGTCATTCAGTTCCCTTCTTTGGTCCTGGGATGATAGTAGAGCATTTGAAGCAAGAAGGAACATAGCGCATCTCTGGTGATTTATTGAAAATTTGGGTGAAGATGGGGGCCAATTAGTCAGCACAGGCTTTTAAGCAAAAAGGAGTTTGTTTTTTGCCCCTTGGAGAAGTTATTTATTTATTTATTTATTTTGTCAAGCAATTATTAGATTATAAGTATAAATATAAACATAGTTATGAATACATGAAATGGATATGTATAAGAAAAAAAGAAACAATAGGACAGGGACGGTAGGCACGTTGGTGTGCTTATGCACGTCCCCTACAGACCTCTTAGGAAAGGGGTGAGGTCAATAGTATACAGTTTAAGGTTAAGGTTTTTGGGGTTTGGAGAAAAAACCACAGAGTCAGGTAGAGTATTCCAGACATTGACCACTCTGTTGCTGAAGTAGTATTTCCTGCAATCAAGTTTGGTGCAGTTTACCTTGAGTTTGTATCTATTTTGTGTTCTTGTATTGTTATTGTTGAAGCTGAAGTATTCATTGACAGGTAGGACATTGCAATATATAATTTTATGTACTATACTTAGATTGGACTGAACGTGACATAACCCTAGGTTGTCTAGGTCTAAAATTTAAAGTCTGGTGGCATAACGTATTCTGCAACAAGTAGAGGAGTGGAGAACTCTTCTTGTGAAATATTTCTGGACTTTCTCAACTTTATTAATATCAGATACGTAATGTGGGTTCCAGACTGATGAGCTGTATTCAAGTATTGGTCTACCAAATGTTTCGTATGTTCCAGTTAGTAATGTGATATTACTGGAAAAAAAGCTACGCAGGATTAGGTTAACAATTCTTAATGCCTTTTTGGCTATGTGGTTACAGTAGCCTCTAGCACTTCGATCATTAGAGATGAGTACTCCAAGATCCTTGACAAACTTTGGATCATCAACAAGGTCTTGATTATTCAGCTTGTATTTTATTTTCTGATTATGTAAGGCAGAGCATTTATTTGTTGAGATTTGAAGTTGCCATTTGTTTGTCCATTTTGATACATAGTCAAGGTCTTTTTGAAGGGAAGCAGTATTGTCTGTGGTGTTGAATAGCTTTACATCATCAGGGAAGAGATCTTGTCTGGCTCTGGTGTTTTTCCTGGCTTTTGTCTGTGAAATAGATCTTGCACTTTTTTTTATGTGATCACCAGAGGTTGTGAACCAAATGGGTTGGGGTCACCTAGTAGGAGGCTTGGCTTTTGTTGGTGTGTTTGAGATGGGGGTTGAGATAGATGGATGTAGTTTCCTTTCTAACCTGCAGTAAACAAATTTGGGTCATCTGCTAGTTGTTTATTTCCTTCTGCCTGGGAAGGAGGTTTGCTGTAGCTAGTGATGTTTTTAAGAGTTTTCCATATGTTTGCTGGTTCATTTGTTGAGAACTGATTCCTTAACTTTTCAGAGTAGCTTCTTTTTGATGCTCTGATCTCTCTTGTTAATATGTTTCTGGTCTGATAGTATAGCATTCTGTCACCTTTTGTGTAGGCTTCCTCTTTGGAACAATGTAGCTGCTTAAGCCCATGTCACACTGGCCAACGGATGCAAAAAGGACACAGTGGACGAGCAAAATGTTCCATCTGTTGTTATCCACTCTCAAAAGGGGCAAAAATTTGCATAACCGGAGCGGATAACACGGACGCAGAGAGGACGCAGGGCGGATGCAAAGCGGATGCGGAACGGAAGCCCAGCGGATGGAAGCGGATGGGAGTGGATGGCGCAACCGCTAGGCTTCCGGGGGGCCTCAGCAAAGCAGGCGCGGAACGGATACAGTGGATGCAGAGCAGACGCCGAATGGATGAAGTGGATGCACAGCAGAAGCCTAGCGGATGCACAGCGGAAGCCTAATGGATGCCTGGCGTTAATTGCGCATGCAGGGAGGATGCATTGCGTCAGCCCCATGGATATAACGGAAGCAGCTCGGAAGCAGGTCGCCATTCAGAGGAAAGACCTGCTGCCAGACACATCGACTGCCTTGCCTGCCCTGCCTGCATGTCTGCCTGCCAGCCTTGCTGCCTGCCTTGCTACCAGCCTTGCTGCCAGCCTCCCTGCCAGCCTTGCTGCCAGCCTCCCTGCCAGCCTCCCTGCCAGCCTGCCTACAAGCCTTGCTGCCTGCCTTCCTGCCAGCCTTGGTTCATGTCTGCCTGCCAGCCTTGGTGCCTGCATGCCTGCAAGACTTCCTGCCAGCCTTGGTGCCTGCCTCCCTGCCAGCCTTGGTGCCTGCCTTGGTGCCAGCCTCCCTGCCAGCCTCCCTGCCAGCCTTGGTTCCTGCCAGCCTCCCTGCCAGCCAGCAACCCCACAACCATGCAGAAGCACAGCAAGCCTCAGCCATCTGCTGCCAGCCCTGGCAAGAGGGACAGGGCTACCATCCCGCACCCTGGCCCTCACTCTGGTTCTGCTGGGGCTTCTGCAGCACGGGCTCGCTCTTCTGGGGCTTGGGCTTCTGCTGCTTCTGCTTCTGGAGGAGCTGATGACAAGCACTCCAGCACCAGCCACCTCCACAGCACCTGCACCCTTCACCCCTGAGACTGAGCGACCAAGAGGAGTGCCAGAGACTCATTTTTGTTTTATAGCTTGTTGTTAATAAAGTCTATTTATGATTCACACACTTGCTTCATTTCTTTTTTTTAATAAAGTCTTGCTGGAAACTTTTAGAAATGGTTTAAGCCTTTGCATGCTTGTGGGATGGGTAAGGATAGCTTTGGGATGGGTTAGGATACCTGTGGGATGGGTGATAGCTATGGGATGGGTTAGGATAGCAGTGGGATAGATAAACCTCCAGTGCAAGCATAGTGGGACTGTATGGTCCACCCTCCCAGGTGCCACACCTACGGCCCTTTATTATCAATAATAATGTAATAATTATCCACACATTTGAACATAAACACAACTCTTTATTAAACGCCCTCTTCATTGTAGGCCAACCAAACATACATGGCCCAATCTCATCAGTGTGATGAGACAGGCTGAAGGAAGCATCCATTAAGCATCTACCATCCTGTCTTGCCACTCCACTGCTCCAGCTGGGGAGTTGCACCATTGTCTCAGGAGGTTGCGTTGCTGCTTCGCTTCATGTGAGGCTCTGTTGGGGCCTTGCATATCCTCAGTGTCGATCAGGTTTCGCCCTTGCCTCCATTCACCAGGCTCCATGTCCCCATTGCCTTGTTGACGGTCCACGAGCCTGTTCTGCAAGACTGGGTAGTGGGTGCGCATGAGATTCCATGATCCTCCTCATGGTCTCTGGGCAATGCTGCATGGTGGTGAGAAGTACCTGGAACCCGTTGGCCAGGATGCCAAAGGTGTTCTCCACCACCCGCCTTGCCCTGGACAGCCTGTAGTTGAAGATCCTCTCTTCACGGATGAGGAGTCTGGAGGTGTAAGGCTTCATGAGGTAGGTTGTGAGGGAGAAGGCGTCATCCCCCACGATGAAGTAGGGCACATCTTGTGTGTCGTTGGGCAGGGGTTCTGGATCTGGGAAGCCCACCATGAGGTTGCGTTCCAGCTCCTCCTTGAGGTGACTGGCGTTGTATACCTGGGCATCTGATGATGAGCCGTTGCCTGAAGCATCGATGGACATGAACTTGTAGTCAGCAATGACCATGGCAAAGAGGATGATGCTGAAGAAGCCCTTGGAGTTGAAATAAGTGGACCCCGACTTGGCTGGAGATTTGCAGGCCACGTGCTTGCTATCTATGGCTCCAACAGTGTGTGATAAGTTCCACTTCTGATACCACTGCTCTGCAACTTTCTTCCATCCTTCTTTAGTGGAGGGGTACTGGAGGAGCTCCTCCTTGTATTCTTCGATGATGGCCTGCATCACTTCTCTGACCACAATGCTGATGGTGTTGGATGGCACCCTCCAGCCGTACTGCATGCTCCTGTAGGAGGTCCCTGAGGCCAGGTGGCGCAGAGTGAGTGCCACCTTGAGCCTAGGTTCCAGGCTGGGCCGGAAGCTGGTGTTTGCCTTGGTCAACCTGGGTGTCAGCTGCTGCACAACTTCGTCAAACATGGCCGGAGGCATCCTCATGAAGTTCTGGAACACCCGAGTGTCTTCGTTCCTGAGCTCCATCATCAGCTTGTTGTACAGTCTGTCCTCTGCTCTTCTGGTGAACCATCTTCGGATCCAGACTCTTTTTGGGTGGCTCCTTTTCTTCTCGCAGTAGAGTTCACACAGTCTGCAGATGGCTTCACACTGTTGCAGAACGATGGTGGCTGCCGAAAGGACTTTGTTACAATCCACGGTGGACATGACTGGATGCTGTGGAAGAGGAAGAGCCAGATGAAGGCTGCAGAGGTCTGCACCACTGGGCTGCTGTTCTGAAAGTGAGATGCAGGCGAGTTGCTCCTCCTTTTTATAGGCAGTATAGGTTTTCCGCTAGGCATCCTCTAGGCATCCTCTAGGCATCCTCTAGACATCCTTAATATCCGAGATAGGTCCCCTCTGCGAACATTTTTTCCGTTTTAAACACTTTGTTTCCATGCTGCATCCGCTAGGCATCCGTTCTGCATCCGTTCTGCTTCCTCCCTGCGTCTCGGTGGATGGAGTTCCGCGGATGCGTAGCGGATGCTAAGCAGATATAGCGGATGCGTAACGGATGCGTAACGGATACGTAGCGGATGCAGAACGGATGAACTGGATACATTTTCCGCGCAAAAGTTTTAGGTAGCCCAAAACTTTAGGAGCGGATGAAACATCAATAAACAGATGCTGGACAGATAGAGAGGAAGCAAAATGGAGGCATCGCGTTTTCTAATGGTTGGCAAGGTTTTTTGTCCGTTTTACATCCTCTTTGCATCCGTTGGTTCAGTGTGACATGGGCTTTAAGTTTAGCTGTGAACCAAGGTTTATTGTTACTATATATTCACAAGTTCCTTGTTGGTACACATAAGTCTTTGCAGAAGCTGACATATGATGTTACAGTATCTGTGAGCTCATCTAGGTCTGCAGAGGTATCTTCAAAAACATTCCAATTAGTGCAATCAAGGCAAGCCTGGAGCTTCAGCTTTGTCTCATGAGACTAAGTCCTCACTGATTTAATTGTTGATTTCATGGTTTTAAGCCTTTTTCTGCAGGCAGATACAAAGTGAATCATGCACTGATCAGAGTGTCCCACAACTACTTGTAGTAAAGACCTATAAGCATCTTTTACTGTTGGGTAGCAGTGGTCTAAAATATTTTTGCCTCTGGTGGGACAATTGACATGCTGGAAATATTTTGGGAGCTCTTTCCTTAAATTTGCTTGATTGAACTCTCCAAAATTATGGGAAGGGAAACTGGGTATTTGGCTTCAGCCTCCATAATATCATGAGAAACTGCATTACAAACAGGGCTTTTTATGTTGTTTACATTTACATTACTGTACCAGATGCAGTTGGATCTCTGAGAGCCTAGACATTGGTTTATGATTTTGAAAGATTGTGGTTGATGGGTGTCTTGGGCTGGAAATGATTGATTTGGACTTCACTTTTTATATCTTTAGATGTGAGGTACTATATAGATGTGGAAGAGACAAAGCAATAGTTTGGTAGTTATGACAGTTGGTATTGGATCAGAAGTGGCAATCTGCATGGGGAGATAGGTGTCATGAAGGAAGACAAGCAGGTTTATTTAAGTTGTTTGGTTGTTGTTGTTTTGGTGGGGGTGTCCAGTGAGAGGATATCAGATGGTGAAATCTGGATGTTGGATGGAGTCAAAAACCTGGGAGGGATAAGGCTGAGCAAAGCAGGGTTGATATGGTTGTGGGGGGGCTGAGGGAGATATTGCAGGGAATAAGGGTATTCTCAGGGAAGTGTCTCAAACCCCCCCCCCCTTTCTGGCTTTCAGCATCCTGGGTTTTAAAGGGAGCCTAGAATGAGTCAGAGACATTAGATTAGATTGCGCTCACATCCATCCATCCATATGCAGGCCCCAGGGCATCTCTGGTTCTCAGAGGGCCTCCAGTGGATGAAACAACAGAAAAGATACCTAGAGCTGTGATGGCATGCAGAGCCACTTCTGCCAGCATGTGAGAGGTCATCCAGAAGAGCCCCACTGCACATGCGTGCATGCCCTCTGCCAGCCAGCTGGTTGTCGGGTATCTGCCTTGCATGTGCGGGGGGAGACGTGCACATGGAAGATACGAATGCATGCGCAGAGGCATGAGGCATGCGGGGGGTTGTCACATGTGTATACGCAGGGGCGAGGGGAGTCCTGCACACATTGCATCATAGGTACAGGCATGCAAGCGCATGCACACATGCACACTTTTGGCACGCAGTGGAAAAGGTTTGCCATCATGACCTAGAGCATCACTGCAAAAAAAAGCTAGGAGCAAAAAGAAATCAATGGAAGACAAGTAGCTAGACAGAGCCACTGTTCACCTAGATTTCAGTATTTATAAATTTTCCTCCAGTGTTTTTCAGCACTTTGCAACAATGAAGCAGTGACAATAGCGATAGCAACAGCACTTAGACTTATATACCGCTTTACAGTGCTTTACAGCATTTCAAGATAAAGTATTGTGCAACCAAAAACATTCACTGGATTTAGTAGTGCTATCACTTTTAAGTCTCCCATGGGTTTTCATTTGCTCCCTCTTCTCCCTCATGTCTTACAATACATCGATGTAAGTTGATAAGATTAGAACAATAATGCCCCTGTCACACTGCAGCAACGGATGCAAAGAGGATGTAAAACGGACAAAAAAGCTTGCAATCTGTTGGTTAACATGATGTATCCGTTCTGTACTCACTGCATACGTTTTGCTTCCTCTCTATCTGTCCAGCATCCGTTTATTGATGTTTCATCCGCTCAGAAAGTTTTGAGCTGCTCAAAACTTTTGAGCAGAAAATGTATCCAATTCGTCCGTTCTGCATCTGCTAGGCATCCGCTAGGCATCCGTTCTGCATCCGTTAGGCATCCGCTATATCCGCTAGGCATCCGTTCCACATCCGTGCAACTCGCATCCGCTCGGATGCAGGGAGGAAGCGGAACGGATGCACAACGGATGCAGCATGGAAACAAAGCATTTAAAACGGAAAAAAAGTTCGCAGAGGGGACCTATCTCAGATATTAAGGATGTCTAGAGGATGCCTAGAGGATGCCTGGAGGATGCAAAGGGACACCTATACTGCCTATAAAAAGGGGGAGCAACACATCTGGATCTCACCTTCAGACCAGCAGCCCTGCTGCAGACCTCTGCAGTCTTCATCTGCCTCTTCCTCTTCCACAGCATCCAGTCATGTCCACCGTGGATCATAACAAAGTCCTTTTGGCAGCCACCATCCTTCTGCAACAGTGCGAAGCCATCTACAGGCTCTGTGAACTCAACTACAGGAAGAAAAAGAGGCGGCCAAGAAGCATCTGGGTATGAAGATGGTTCACTAGAAGAGCAGAGGAAGGACTGTACAACAAGCTGATGGTGGAGCTCAGGAACGAAGACACTCGTGCATTCCAGAACTTCATGAGGATGCCTCCAGCCATGTTTGACGAAGTTGTGCAGCGGCTGACACCCAGGTTGACCAAGGCAAACACCAACTTCCAGCCCAGCCTGGAACCTGGGCTCAAGGTGGCACTGACTCTGCACCACCTGGCCTCAGGGACCACCTACAGGAGCATGCTGTACGGCTGGAGGGTGCCACACAACAC
Organism: Laticauda colubrina; assembly: GCA_015471245.1. Classification (NCBI taxonomy): domain Eukaryota; kingdom Metazoa; phylum Chordata; class Lepidosauria; order Squamata; family Elapidae; genus Laticauda; species Laticauda colubrina. The sequence goes on from BLBF01000052.1 coordinate 2,680,021, forward strand.
CATCAGCATTGTGGTCAGAGAAGTGGTGCAGGCCATCATCGAAGAATACAAGGAGGAGCTCCTCCAGTGCCCCTCCACTGAAGAAGGATGGAAGAAAGTTGCAGAGCAGTGGTATCAGAGGTGGAACTTCCCCCACACCGTTGGAGCCATAGATGGCAAGCATGTGGCCTGCAAAGCTCCAGCCAACTCAGGGTCCATTTATTTCAACTACAAGGGCTTCTTCAGCATCATCCTCTTCGCCATGGTCGATGCTGACTACAAGTTCATGTACATCGATGCTTCAGGCAATGGCTCATCTTCAGATGCCCAGGTATACAACGCAAGTCACCTCAAGGGTGGGCTGGAATGCAACCTCATGGTGGGCTTCCCAGATCCAGAACCCCTGCCCAATGACACGCAAGATGTGCCCTACTTCATCGTAGGGGATGACGCCTTCTCCCTCACAACCTACCTCATGAAGCCCTACACCTCCAAAAACCTCATCCGTGAAGAGAGGATCTTCAACTACAGGCTGTCCAGGGCAAGGCGGGTGGTGGAGAATGCCTTTGGCATCCTGGCCAACAGGTTCCAGGTACTTCTCACCACCATGCAGCATCGCCCACGGACCGTGAGGAACATCATGGAAGCTTGCTGCATCCTGCACAATCTCATGCGCACCCGCTACCCAGTCTTGCAGAACAAGCTCGTGGACCTCCAACAAGGCAATGCGGACATGGAGCCTGGTGAATGGAGGCAAGGGTGAAACCTGATAGATACTGTGGATGTGCAAGGCCCCAACAGAGCTTCACCTGAAGGGAAGAAGCAGCACAACCTCCTGAGACAATGGTGCAACTCCCCAGCTTGAGTAGTGGAGTGGCAAGACAGGATGGTAGATGCTTAGTGGATGCTTCCTTCAGACTGTCTCATCACACTGATGAGATTGTGCCATGTATGTTGAGTGGCCCTACAATGAACAGGGCATTTAATAAAGAGTTGTGTTTATGTTGACATGTGTGGATCAATGATTAAATTGTAATTGATAATAAAGGGCCATAAGTGTGGCACCTGGGAGGGTGGACCATACAGTCCCACTATGCTTGCACTGGAGGTTTATCTATCCCACAGCTATTACCCATCCCACAGGTATCCCTGCCCATCCCACTGCTATCCTTACCCATCCCACAAGCATGCAAAGGCTTAAACCATTTCTAAAAGTTTCCACCAAGACTTTATTGACTAAAATAAATGAAGCAAGTGTGTGAAGCAAAGATAATCTTTATTAATAACAAACTGTAAAAGAAAATGACCCAAGTAAAGTGTTCCAAGCAAAAGTAAAGTCAACAGGTAGCAACCCAGTCTCTGGCACTCTTCTCAGTCACTTTGAGGCTTGCCCATAGTCTCAGGGGTGAAAGGTCCAGGTGCTGTGGAGGTGGCTGCTTCTGGAGTGCTGGTCTGAGGCGCCATTGGGGTGCCTGGCCCCGAGAGGAAACAGGGGATGGTGTGTGGAGGAAGCTCTCAGAGAGCTGGCTCATCACAGAGTCCTGTGATGTTGAGAGCCCCTTACTCCAGGACATGGGGTGTCAGTCCCAAGACAGATGACAGATGTTCTGAGGCTGGGCTTGGCTGTGGGGTGGAGGAAGGAGGAGTGTAGTGGGGCTGTCTGGTCTGCAGGTGAGCAAGGTGAGGCGTGTGTGGCATCTGTGGCATGGGTGGCATCTGTGGTATGGATGGCATCTGTGGCATCTGTGGCGTTGGTGGCATCAGTGGCATCGGTGGCACCGGTGGCGTACAATGAACCTTCGCCTGGACTGGGAAGGGCTACCTGTGCTGCTGGAACTCCTGGTAGCCGTAGCCTTGGTAGGTGAGGGCCTGTGGAAAGCCTTGGAAGGGCTGTGACATCACCTGGGGTAGAGGAGAAGACTTGGACTGGGTCGGAGCAGGTTCATCTGGGCCTGGAGGGTTGTGCAGAAGACAGGTGATCCTGTCCTTGATCACCTGGTACTGTGATTCGGACATGTCCATGAGGGTCTGGTTGATGTAGGTGAGGAAGGACTTGCGGTTTGAGGATGGTATGTCAGTGTGTACCAGCTGAGAGAGGAGATCTACACTGCTTTTGATGGTGTCCTTGATCTCCAGCAGGACAGTGTGGCTCTGCCCCTCCGGTCTGCCTCTCAGCCTGCTTTCTGTGGAGGTGGAGCTGGGAGTGGGTGTGGGTTGGTCTCTGGTGGAAGTGCCCTCTCTTTGCTCCCACTGCATCAGGGGGTCCTCCACGTGCTCTGCCACAAGGAGTGCAGCTGTCGGGGGGGTCTCCATCGTGGGACGCTCCACAGATACCTGCCTGGAGACAGGAGCTGACTCTTGGCCACAAGAGGACTGGCTCTCTGTGGGCTGCCTGAGAGAGAGGGTTGTCAGAGGGGCTGCTCCTCGGTGGCGGATCTCACCCTCCAAGAAGCTGCACTTGGCCATCACGTAGGTCTCCCGGTCCGTCAGCTTGACCGTGGTCTGGCCAGATTTCTTGAGGTGCAGCTTCCTGTACCAGGTGTGCATGTGCTTCCACCAGCCGAGGAGGACCTCAGAAGTATAGCTTCGAGGTTGTAGGGGCTGCTCCACCACACCACCACCAGCAGCAACAACAACAACATCAGTAGGAGCAAAAGCAGGACCAGCAGGACCAGCAGCACCAGCAGCACCAGCAGCACCAGCAGGACCAGGATCAACAGCAGCAGAGTAAGCACCAGCAGAAGCCCCAGCACCAGGAGCAGCACCAGCAGAGTAAGCCCCAGCAGAAGCCCCAGCACCAGGAGCAGCGCCAGCAGAGTAAGCACCAGCAGAAGCACCAGCACCAGGAGCAGCACCAGCAGAGTAAGCCCCAGCAGAAGCCCCAGCACCAGGAGCAGTGCCAGGAGAGTAAGCCCCAGCAGAAGCCCCAGCACCAGGAGCAGCACCAGCAAAAGCCCCAGCACCAGAAGAGTCAGCCCGAGCAGCAGAAGCCCCAGCAGAACCAGAGTCAGGGCCAGGGACTGGCAGCAGATGGCACTGGCTTCCTCTTCCTCCCCATGGTTGTTGGCTGGCTGGAGCTGTGTCTGGCAGCAGGTCTTTCCTCTGAATGGTGACCTGCTTGCGAGCTGCTTCCCTTTATATCTGCGGGGCTGACGCAATGCATCCTCCCCGCATGCGCAGTGAACACTAGGCATCCGCTAGGCTTCCGTGATGCATCCGCTTCATCCGCTTCATCCGCTAGGCATCCGCTCTGCATCCGTTCCTTCCGTTGTGCATCTGTTTCGCTGTGCTCCCCGGAAGCCCCACGGATGTGCCATCCGCTTCCATCCGCTTCTGTCCGCTAGGCTTCCATGGAGCATCCGCTTAACATCCTCGCTACATCCTCTACCCATCCCTTTCCGTTGTTGTCCGCTCTGCTTATGCAAATTCGGGGCACTTTTGAGAGCGGATAACAACGAATGGAATATTTTCTCGTCCGCTGTGTCCTTTTTACATACGTTTTGCATCCGTCGGCCTGTGTGACAGTCCCTTTAGTTCTGCTAATTCAGTTTGTTTCCAATAACTGGAAGCCTGTTGAGTGTTTCATTCTGTCAAAATAGCATTGCTGGCATGTCTAGAAGTGGAGTTGATCAAACTACAGCAAGCAAATGGAGTGCCTTCTCTGCTGTTGATTACATGAGATTCTCGGATAAAATTCAAATGTGAAATTAACTGGAGAGAGAATATTAATGAAAATTGTGTTTCAGTTCGCATTCTTTTTGTAATAACCATGTTAGCTGTAATTTTGTATCCCTGTGTTGTCGGCATTTTTATTACAATTTATTAAAAACAAAAGTTCAGAATAGTAGGGTTATGAACTGCCACAAGTAACTGTGGTAGTAAATATAAAGAAGCTTTTGTTCATGTGTACTGGGAGCTCAGAAATGGGAAAAAAATGCAAATTGTCTCCAGTTCAAACACTGAGTAAGCAAGCAGCAGTTCCAAAGCCTGGGGAAAAGAGAAGAGTGGAGGAAAGTATGAGAGGAACACTTTCAAAATGGAACCCAGGCAAAAAGGAGGGAGTTGACACTGCCGCTTCAACTATGTCCTGCCCAATGTATGAGAGGAACATAATTAAAGACAGATACCAAAACTGTATTGGTCTCCCCAAAGTTGGGAGTTGGAACTTGCAGTTGAAGAATGTTGCTAAAGGCCCTGTCACACTGCCCAATGGATGCAAAACGGACACAACGGACGAGCAAAATGTTCCATCCGTTGTTATCTGCTCTCAAAAGGGGCAAAAATGTGCATAACCGGAGTGGATAACACGGACGCGGGGAGGACGCAGAGTGGATGGAAAGCGGATGCAAAACGGAAGCCCAGCGGATGGAAGCAGATGGGAGCAGAGGGCACATCCACTAGGCTTCCGGGGGGGCTCAGCAAAGCGGACGCGGAACGGAAAGAGCAGAGGCATAGCGGATGCACAGCGGATGAAGCGGATGCAGAGCGGAAGCCTAGCGGATGCACAGCTGAAGCCTAACGGTTGCCTGGCGTTAATTGCGCATGCGGAGGGGATGCATTGCATAAGCCACGTGGATATAAAGGGAAGCAGCTCGCACGTGGCCAGCATTCGGAGGAAAGACCTGCTGCAGGATACATCGAGTCCTTGCCTGCCCTGCCTGCATGCCTGCCTGCAAGCCTTGCTGCCAGCCTTCCTGCCAGCCTGCCTCCAAGCCTCCTGGCCAGCCTCCCTGCCAGCCTTGCTCTCTGCCTGCCTGCCAGCCTTGCTGCCAGCCTGCCTTCCAGCCTCCCTGCCAGCCAGTCTGCCTGCAAGCCTTGGTGCCTGCCTGCCTGCCTTCCTTCCTGCCAGGCTTCCTGCCAGCCTTGGTGCCTGCCTGCCTGCCAGCCTTCGTGCCTGGCTGCCTGCCAGGCTTCCTGCCAGCCTTGGTGCCTGCCAGCCTCCCTGCCAGCCTCCCTGCCAGCCAGCAACCCCACAACCATGGGAAAGAAGCGAAAGCCTCAGCAACCTGCCGCCATCCCTGGCAAGAGGGACAGGGCCACCCTCCCACCCCCTGTCCCTGACTCTGCTTCTGCTGTGGCTTCTGCTGCTCGGGCTCACTCTTCTGGTGCTGGAGCTTCTGCTGGCGCTGCTCCTGGCGGTGGTGCTTCTGCTCGTGCTTACTCTGCTGAAGCTGCTCCTGGCAGTGGTGCTTCTGCTGCTGCGTACTCTGCTGAAGCTGCTCCTGGTCCTGCTGGTCCTGCTGGTCCTGCTGGTCCTGCTGGTCCTGCTCGTGCTCCTGGACTTGCTGGTCCTGCTCGTGCTCCTGGTCTTGCTCATCCTGCTCGTCCTGCTCATGCCTGGTCCTGCTGGTGCTGCTGCTGGTGATTATTCTGCTGATGATGATCCTGGTCCTGCTGATCCTGCTGCTGCTGCTGCTGCTGCTGCTGATGATGATGGTGATGATCCTGCTGGTGCTGCTTCTGCTGGTGGTGTGGAGGAGCAGCCCCGACCACCTGGGAGCCCCTCTGATGAGGGCCCATCTGGTCCTGCCAAAGGGAGGAACAGGCGTATGCGGGGATGGGAGAGGAGGCAATATTTCATCGAGGAGGAACACGAGGATGAGATGCTGGAGTGGCTGAGAGAGAATGACTATCTGTGGCGGAAGGGACACCGGCTGTACAGGGACACCAAAAGGAAGCAGGCTGCTTGGAGAGAGAGGGCGGAGAGTATGGGTTACACTTCGGAGGTGCTCCTTGGCTGGTGGAAGCACATGCACACCTGGTACGGGAAGCTGCACCTCAAGAAATCTGGCCAGGCCACGGTTAAGCTGACGGACAGAGAGACCTATGTCATGGCCAGGTGCAGCTTCCTGGAGGGTGAGATCTGCCACCAAGGAGCACCAGGAGCCCCTCTGTCTACCCTCTCTCTCCGGCAGCCTGCTGAGAGCCAGTCCTCTTCCGGCCGAGAGTCAGTCCCTGTCTCCATGCAGGTTTCTGTGGAGCGTGCCATGGCGGAGAACCCGCGGAAAGGTGTTGTAACCGTGGTGGAGCACGTGGAGGACTCCCTGGTACGGTGGGAGAAAGGAGACATCGAGTCCACCACAGTCGTAGCCACATCCACCCCCCCAGCTGCACCTCCACAGAAAGGCAGAGAGCCAGACAGCAGGAGGGGCAGAGCCACACTGTCCTGCTGGATTTCAGGGACACCATCCACACCAGTATAGATCTCCTCTCTCAGCTGGTCAGCACCGACTCCTCATCCTCCAACCTCAAGCCCTTCCTCACCTATGTCATCCAGACCCTCAAGAATATGGAGGAACCCAGTACCAGGTGGTGAAGGAGAGGATCACCGAGCTGCTTCACAACCCTCCAGACCCAGAGGAACCTGCTCCCACCCAGTCCAGGTCTGCTCCTCCACCCCAGGTGATGTCCCTCCCATTCCAAGGCATCCCACAGCCCCTCACCTACCAGGGCTACGGCTTCCAGGAGGTCCAGCAGCACAGGCAGCAGCCCTTCCCAGTCCAGGCACAGAGTCATCGGACAACACCGTTGCCACCGGTTCCACTGATGCCACCAATGCCACCAATGCCACCCACGACAATGATGCCACCGACGACAGCGATGCCACCCATGCCAGTCCTCACCCAGCTGCAGAGCAGACAGCCCCACTACACTATTCTTCCTCCACCCCACAGCCAAGCCCGGCCTCAGTACATCTCTCATCAGAACTGGGGCTGACACCCCATGGCATGGAGGAAGGACCTCTCAGCATCGCGGGGCTGAGCCAGCTGTCTGAGAGCTTCCTCAACACACCGTCACCTGTTGTCCTCTCGGGGCCAGGCACCCCAATGACGATACAGACCAGCACTCCAGCACCACCCACCTCCACAGCACCTGGATCCTTCACCCCTGAGACTGGGCACACCTCCGAGTGACCAATAAGAGTGCCAGAGACTGGGTAGCTGGCTACCTGTGGACTTTATTTGGACACTTGACTTGGGTCATTTTTTTTTTACAGCTTGTTGTTCAATAAAGTTTATCTTTGATTCACACACTTGCTTCATTTCTTTTTTTGTAATAAAGTCTTGGTGGAAACTTTTAGAATTGGTTTAAGCCTTTGCATGCTTGTGGGATGGGTTAAGATAGCAGTGGGGTGGGCAGGGATACCTTAAGATAGCTGTGGGATAGATAATCCTCCAGTGCAAGCATAGTGGGACTGTATGGTCCACCCTCCCAGGTGCCACACCTTTAGCCCTTCATTAATAAGCATTGATCCACACATGTGGGATGGGTAATAGCTGTGGGATGGGTTAGGATAGCAGTGGGATAGATAAACCTCCAGTGCAAGCATAGTGGGACTGTATGGTGCACCCTCCCAGGTGCCACACCTACGGCCATTTATTATCAATAATAATAATGTAATAATTATCCACACATGTCAACATAAACACAACTCTTTATTAAAAGCTCTGTTCATTGTAGGCCCACCCAACATACATGGCTCAATCTCATCCGTGTGATGAGACAGGCTGAAGGAAGCACCCATTAATCATCTATCATCCTGTCTTGCCACTCCACTGCTCCAGCTGGGGAGTTGTTCCATTGTCTCAGGAGGTTGCGCTGCTTCTTCGCTTCATGTGAGGCTCTGTTGGGGCCTTGCACATCCTGAGTGTCTATCACGTTTCGCCCTTGTCTCCATTCTCCAGGCTCCATGTCCCCATTGCCTTGCTGGAGGTCCACGAGCCTATTCTGCAACACTGGGTAGCGGGTGAGCATGAGATTGTGCAGGATGCAGCAAGCTTCCACGATCCTCCTCACGGTCTCTGGGCGATGCTGCATGGTGGTGAGAAGTACCTGGAACCTGTTTGCCAGGATGCCAAAGGCGTTCTCCACCACCCGCCTTGTTTGGAGGAACTTCTCCTCTCTTGGAGTACTTCCAACTGGGATCAGCACTTTGAAGAAATAATTAAACAATGAAGCAGAGGTGCGGGAAAAAAGCTTTTAATGCCAAGGAACCAAGATGAGTGACATTCAGCAAGGCTTCTTGGCTAGCTAGAAAGGTTGACATTCAAACGTAAGCTTACATACCTTTTCTGAGTTTTGGTCTAAAACTGGGTCTTGGTGAAGTTTAATTCTGTGCTTGGTGACGTTTAATCCTGTGTCTATTCAGGGGTGGGATTCTACTGGTTCTGTCTGATTCTATAGAACACCTTGTTAACTTCCTAAGCAGTTTGGAGAACCAGTAGTTAGAAGCAATCTCCTTTTGTTTTTTTCCACCCTTATTACATTCTTGCTGTCACCATTGCTGTCACCATTGCCACCACCATTGGTGGTGGCTGGGGTGGTAGTGGCCCGCCTGGTCTGGCTCCCCTGCTGCTCCCAGGGGAGGGTGCCATGGCATTGGCAGGGACTCCTCCTGCCACCACTGCTATGCTGTCACCACCTCAGGGCTCTGCAGGCCAGTTGGCCAAGAATATGGTTGGATGGTGGGACATGCAGAGCCCTGATCCTGGAAGTGTGAGGTGGTGGTGGCACCACAGCAGTGGCAGCAGTAGTAGGAGTGACAGCCACTGCTATAGCATCTTCTTCCAGGAGTGACAGGGGAGCAGGCCACCACCAGCATTGTCACTTCTCCCTCCTGTTGTGGTGACGGTAGCAGTGGTGGCTAGAGCAATTCCTTTCCTGTCTCTCCTAATGATGGTGGCCAGAGAAGTGCTTCCTGCTGCTGCTCCTGTCCCACCATCTGGTTGCTTGCAGCCACTATGGGGCAGGCACCATGAAATGAGGGAGGAAGGTCAAAGGGAGTGGAGCTACCCCACACTCCATACTCCTCAGGGCCCCCTCAGCCAGGTCAACCACACCCCACCACCTGCTTCACATGGAAGCACCAGTAGCCCTGTCCAGCAGAAGCCCATTCAACTGCCAGCCCATTCTGTCCTACTATCTGGTTGCTCATAGCTGCTACATGGCCATTGCCACTGCCACAAAGTCAGGTGAAGCAGGTCGCAGGTGGTGTAGCTGCCCCATACAACCCACACATGTGCACCTCAGGACCCCCACAACCAGGCCACCCACCCTTTGCCCTTTACTTGGGCAACCAGAAAGCAGCTGGAGACAAGTTGGCCCTTCCACCTGGAGGAAGGGTACAGCTGGCCAGGGAATCTCCTGGCAGCACTCTGGTCCAATGCTGCCCTACCATGGTGAACTGTTATGGATGATGCTGGGGGTGCTTGCTGCTGCCCTGGACAGGCACTGCTGCTGCTGCTCCCATCCAGGAAGGGCATCTTTGGAGTGACAGAGCAGCAGCTGGGGGCCCAGCTTTAATGACTTCAAGTTCCCACATTAGTTGCACCTGGTAAGCAGGTGGCAAAGTATGGGCAATCTCATGGCAGTGACACTGGCACATTGTGCAGCTGCCTGCCTCATTGTGGTTGTGACCAACCAGATGGTGGCCCAGAGTGGGTGGGCGGGTGCATGGGCTCCTGCTGAATGGGGTTGCTACTGGTGGTGCCAATAACACATTCCCCCAAAACAAACCCTAGCGTGTCTTTTGGACGAAAAAGAAATGACTCCGTCTTATTTTGGGGGAAACACAGTAACCTTGAGTAGACCTAAATGCTGTAAGATCTGGGTATTCCCAAAGGTTGTTATTGATTGCATGACACCAATCATAGCTTTCCTAGAAGGAAGTTGGATGTGGTAGGAACTGACTGCTACTTCTGGAATAGATAATGATCTCTAAAAAAAGTCCTGTAAAATTCAGCAGCCTCTGCATTAACAGCCAAAGAGCTTTCTCTTGGGGCCAGGAAGTAAAAGGCTTTAGGTTATTTGTAGTTATCTGGATTTCAGATTGACACCATAAATATTCAAACTCTGAACCCAGCTGAATGTAGCTGCTCCTGACTTTTGTACGACCTAGCTGGAAACTTTAAATCGCTTCAGTGGTTTATAACTTTCAGAAGACCCCACTACAGAATGGCCTCAATGAAAGGCTCTCCCTAGGATGCTGTACTTTTTGTTAACATTGCTAAGTATTAAGATTTCCCTCTGGGAAATTGAGTGCCCTAGATTGTGGCTGCATGTGGGACTTCTAATATAAACCACACGTGATTTATATAGAAGGAAGAATCTGAATATGTTCCAGATACAAATGCAGCTACACATTATTAATGGGTTAGCTATGATCTCTATCAGTGGGTTTTTGTCCACAAGATCTTGGAGGAGGGTGATTTTTTTTTTTTTTGAGTGATCATTTCTGTTTTGAGAGAGATCCTTGGGACTTTGAGGCTTAGGAGGCTGTTTTGAAGAGATGCTCCAGCTGTTGGGAGTTGCATGTCTATACTACAGAATGCTAACAAGATATAAGTAAAAAAAAGATGTTGCTTTCCTGAGATGTGTGTGCATGTGTATGTGTGTGTGTTTATGTATATATTTGCCTGTCTGCCTAGAGACAGGCTTCATTTATTTTTTCTTTTCCTGTTGCCCTAAGATTTATGAGAAATAAGACTGAAAATATCAAATCGACCATAAATATCTTTGCCTTTATAGAACAACAATAAAACAAATGCAGATAATTCCTTTTCCAGATAATACTGTTGAAAAAATAAATTCAGGGCATATGGGAAAGCACCTTCTTATCTAAGTCTGTTCTGGGGAGGATCTCAGAGGTAGCTCCTTTTATTCTATGACGGGGTGTCAAACTGGCAGTCCATAGGCTGGATGTGTCATGTGTAGGCCATGCCCACCGCAGATCCATGAAGGGGAAAAACGGCATGATACATCATGTGACAATAACATAACTGCAATTTGACACTTGTGTTCTATGGCGTCTGCAGATACAATCCTGTTTTGATATTTCTAAACATCTTATATTTTTATGCCTCTCAGGAGGTTTTCACGAATTGAGATATATCATATCCCTATGATTGTTTGGATTCTGAAAAAAGCTCCAGAAGGAAAATCCAATCCTTGGGCAGAAAACTCCCTGAAGCTTTTTCCAGTTGGAAATTAATAGCTAAGTACTATTTATTGATAAATATAAGTGAGAAATTTTTAAAGGTCCCTATAAAAAAAGGGTGGCAGAGTGGCTTTGTATGTAATGCAGCCAAATGCCTAGGAAGAAATTCATGACTTTATTGACCAGTTCTCAGCAAGAAAATAGATGGTGATGATGTTATCCAATCAGTCATGTCTGACTCTTGGTGATTCTATGAGCCAGATCTCTCCATAATTTTTGTTGTACTACTTCTTTGAGTTTTTCTATGCTCTAGCTGGGGTCAGCTTTGCTGTTAATAATTGGAGATTAAACAGATTTCTGACTTCCCTGGATGATATCCAGAGGTGCTTTTTCAAAAGATAACTGGACTTTCAAAGGCAACTGTGATATTTCCATTTTTCAAAAGATAAAGGAAACAGGTGAGCCAGCAATGGACCCAATCCTAATCAGCAGAAAGTAAATAATTAGTGGTCTGAAGATATCACACATTTTGGAGGAAAGCGACCATTTCCTGTTCAAGATAGTCAGGGAAGGAAAAGTTTAGAAGTATTTGGGACAAATTGCACTTCAGGAAGAAGACTTGAATGAATATTCAAAATCCAGAATGACCCTGAAAATACTAAAATTGCAAGGAGAATGACAAGAAAAAAATGGGAAAAGTTTAAGAAACCTGTATAGATGACTGTCATGTTTCCCGAAAATGAGACCCGATCTTGTTTCTTTTGGGCTTGAAAATAAGCACTTGGGCTTATTTTTAGGAAAGCCTTATTTTTTTTAAGTGTAAGAGGCAGCGAGAATGGGGGCTGATGGGAGTGGGAGCACAGCAATCACTGGCCCCACTCTTTCCATACCACTGACTTGCTGTTGGCCTGCTGCTGCAACAGACCAAGCTCTTGGCATGCTCCAGCCTCCCCTACCCTGTCTCCTGGCCCAGCTGCTGCTAGGACACTTCTTGGCTGCAGCACCTTGTGGGGGCTTTTCACCCTCCTAGCAAGGTGGGTGGAATCAGGGCATGCTGAGAGCTTGGCCCCAGTTGAGGCCATTGGCAAGCAAACAGTGGGATGGAGAGGGTACAGCTGGTAGTAGTTGCCCAAACACTTTTTGCCCAGAGGGAGATGAAGCTTTTTCTGCTTGCAAAGGAGATGCTTTGAAATGGAGCTAATCATTCCATTTGCTTCATTCCCAAGCACCTCATAGGTGATCAAACACTTTTCATCCAAACAGAGAAATGACAGAGATTCAAAACTTTGTATGCTTGCAAAGGGGATGCTTTGAAATGGAATGATTAGTTGCAAGCAGACAAATCTTTGTCTCCCTCTGGGCAAAACATGTGCAGAAGAGCCAGCATGCCATCCACTCTGTCCCATCATCTCTCACCTTGCCTCCTCATTTCCCATGCCTCTGACTCCACCTGCCGGTACCATTGTGGAAGTCTCCTGCAAGACTCCTGTGAATCAGGCAACTGCATAGCAATCCAGATCACTTGTCTTCTTCCCCCCACCGCCTCTGCCTCTACACTTGGACTTATCGATATTTGCGCTGCCTCAAGGGGCCAGCAGGCTATGACTGCTGCCAGACACTGTTGGCCTCCACACGCTCACTGCCTCTCATCCTGGCCATGCCTATCCCCTGAGCTTATTTTTGGATAGGGCTTATTTTGAGGGAAACACAGTAGTAAACTCACTGGGAAGCAAAAAAGAAATGCACAAAATTGATTCATTGGTATAAAGTGGATGCTAAAGCTAATACAGATAATGTCAGGAAGATTAAAACTCATCAGGGACTTAGGCTGATGGAAAAATCAAATATTAATATGGGTTCTATTTGAAATTAAGAAAGTGTCAAGAAGGTTGGACAGAGGATGAAAAAAAGGCTTAATGCTTTCTTGTGTATCTGTGTTCCTGTTTTTGAAGGAATAGCAGCTCTACTTAACATGATTAAAAAAGTGGGGGAAATGTTTAGTATTGATATAAGTACACAAGTTCTATACCCATGCTTCACTATGAAACAATGTGCTGAGTTTTTTGGGAGGAAAATAAGGTGGGGAAATTGTGCCTCTGCCTTCCAGCATCCATCCATATTCATCTGGCTAGTATCCTGTCAGTGTGTGAGAGTTGAGGGCTGTTTGGAAACTGAAACATGGAAACTGAAACAGTATTTGCTGTGTGAGCAAGAAAGAGATAGCAAGGAACCTGGGTATGGCTGAGCTCAACTGTTCTGTACTAAAGCTAGTTGCTGCTGTGAAACTAAAACTGAAACTGAAACTCCTCTGCTTGTGTTTTAAGGCTAGGTCACACTGGCCGATGGATGCAAAATGTATGCAAAAAGGACACAGCGGACGAGCAAAATTTCAGGGGTGGCTCCATCCGTTGTTATCCGCTCTTAAAAGTGCCCCAAATTTGCATAAACAGAACAGAAAACAACGGAAAGGAACGGACGTGGGGAGGATGTAGCGGGGATGTAAAGCGGATGTTCGTAGGAAGCCTAGCGGATGAAATCGGATGGAAGCGGATGACACATCCGCAGGGGTTCCAGGGGAGAATAGCGAACCAGATGCTTAGCGGAAGGAGCGGATGACACGGATGCATCACGGACGCCTATAGGATGCATAGCAGATGCCTAGAGCATGCGTAGCGGATGCAAAGCATTCACTGCGCATGCGGGGAGGATGAATTGCATAAGCTCCGCGGATATAAAAGGATGCACCTGGCAAGCAGTCACCATTCAGAGGAAAGACCTGCTGCCAGAGACATCTTGACAGAACACCATGGGGAGGAACAGGAAGCCTGTGCCTACTCCTGCCAGCCCTGGCAAGAAGGACAGAACCACCATCCCACCCCCTGGCGCTGACTCTGAAGCTGCTGGTGCTTCTGCTGCTGCTGGTGGTGCTCCTGGTGTTGCTGCTGGTGGTGCTTCTCCTGCTGGTGCTGCTGGTACTTCTCCTGCTGGTGCTGCTGGTGCTGCTGGTGCTTCTTCTGCTGGTGCTTCTCCTGCTGTTGCTGCTGCTTCTCCTGCTGGTGCTGCTGCTGCTACTGTGATGGACCAGCCCCAAGGCCCTCAAAGCCTTGCTGCTAAAGGCCCTGAAGCCCCTGCCAGAGGGAGGAAGAGGCAAGGCAAGGAGAAGGGAGAGAGGAAACAGTACTCCATTTCCGAAGACCATGAGGAGGAGGTGCTGGAATGGCTGAGGGAGAACGAGTACCTGTGGAGGAAGGGGCACAGACTCTATCACGACACCAAGACAAAGCAGGCAGCTTGGAGAGAGAAGGCGGAGACCCTGGGCTACACTTCAGATGTACTCCTGGGATGGTGGAAGCACATGCACACCTGGTATGGCAAGCTGCACCTGAAGAAATCCGGGCAGGTCGCTGTCAAGCTCACTGACCGGGAGACATATGTCATGGCCAGGTGCAGCTTCCTGGAGGGTAAGATCCACCACCAAGGAGCAGCCCCTCTGTCAATCTTCTCCCTCAGACAGCCCACAGAGAGCCACTCCTCTTCCAGCCAGGAGACAGCTACCATGTCCAGGAAGGTGTCTTTGGAGGGCCCCACTACAGAGACCTCCCCCGACAGCTGCACTCCCCGTGCCGGAGGATGTGGAGGATCCCCTGTCTCAGATGGAGCAAGAAGAAGCAGCCACCAGAGACCAACCCACACCCACACCCAGCTCCACCTCCACAGAAAGCAGGCAGAGAGGCACACTGGAGGGACAGAGCCACACTGTCCTCTTAGAGATCAGGGACACAATCAAAGCCAGCACAGATCTCCTCTCCCAGCTGGTCCACTTCGACATACCATCCTCGAACTGCAAGCCCTTCATCACGTACGTGAGCCAGACCCTCATGGACATGCCCAAGGCCCAGTACCAGGTGATGAAGGAGAGGATCACAGCTCTTCTGCACCACCCTCCAGGCCCAGCTGAACCTGCTCCTACCCACTCCAGGTCTGCTTCTCCACCCCAGGTGATGTCACAGCCCTTCCACGGATTTCAACAGCCCCTCACCTACCAAGGCTACCACTACCAGGACTTCCCACAGCAGAGGTAGCCCTTCCCAGTCCAGGCCCAGGTTCTTCGGATGCCACCGACGCCACCGATGCCTCACCTCGCCCAGCTGCAGACCAGACAGCCCCACTACACTCCTCCTTCCTCCACCCCACAGCCAAGCCCGTCGTCAGAACATCTGTCATCTGTCTTGGGCCTCACATCCCAGGTCCTTGAGGAAGGGCCTCTCAACCTAACGGGACTGAGTCAGCTCTCTGAGAGCTTCCTGCACACACCATCTCCTGTTGTACTCTCGGGGCCAGGCATCCCAATGGCGCCTCAGACCAGCACTCCAGCCACAGCCACCTCCACAGTCCCTGGCCCCTTTACATCTGAGACAATGGGCATGCCTCAGAGTGACTGAGAAGAGTGCCAGAGACTGAGTTCTTACCTGTTCACTTTATCTTTGCATAAGACACTTTACTTGGGTCATTTTGCTTTTTGAATAAAGTCATACAGTTTGTTATTAATAAAGGTTATCTTTGCTTCACACACTTGGTTCATTTTTTTTACTTAATAAAGTGTTGGTGAAAACTTTGAAAAAAGGGTTAAGCCTTTGCATGCTTGTGGGATGGGTAAGGATAGTTGTGGGATGGGTAAGGATAGCTGTGGGATGGGTAAGGATAGTTGTGGGATGGGTAAGAATAGTTGTGGGATGGGTAAGGATAGTTGTGGGATAGATAAACCTCCAGTGCAAGCATAATGGGACTGTATGGCCCACCCTCCCAGCTGCCAAACATATGGCCCTTTATTATCAATAACAATTTATTCATTGATCAACACATTTCAAAATAAACAAAACTCTTTATTAATGCCCTATTCATTGTAGGGCCACTCAACATAAATGGCACAATCTCATCAGTGTGATGAGACAGGCTCAAGGAAGCATCCAATAAGCATCTCCCGTCCTGTCTTGACACTCTACTGCTCCAGCTGGGGACTTGCACCAGTGTCAGTTGCGCTGCTTCGCCCCTTCACGTGAAGCTCTGTTGGGGCCTTGTACATCCACAGTGTCTATCAGGTTTCGTCCTTGCCTTCATTCACCAGGCTCCATGTCCCCATTCCCTTGTTGACGGTCCAGCCTGTTCTGCAACACTGGGTAGCGGGTGTGCATGAGATTGTGCAGGATGCAGCAAGCTTCCACGATGCTCCTCAGAGTCCCTGGGTGATGCTGCATGGTGGTGAGAAGTACCTGGAACCTGTTGGCCAGGATGCCAAAGGTGTTCTCCACCACCCGCCTTGCCCTGGACAGCCTGTAGTTGAAGATCCTCTTTTCACAGGTGAGGTATCTTGAAGTGTAGGGCTTCATGAGGTAGGTTCTTAGGGAGAAGGTGTCATCACCCACGAAGAAGTAGGGCACATCTTGTGTGTCGTTGGGTAGGGGGTCTGGATCTGGGAAACCCATGATGAGGTTGCGTTCCAGCCCCTCCTTGAGGTGACTGGCGTTGTATATCTGGGCATCCAAAGCTGACCCATTGCCTGAAGCATCGATGTACATGAACTTGTAGTCAGCATCAACCATGGCAAAGAGGATGATGCTGAAGCAGCCCTTGTAGTTGTAATAATTGGACCCTGAGTTGGCTGGAGCTTTGCAGGCCACGTGCTTCCCATCTATGGCTCCAACGGTGTGGGGAAAGTTCCACTTCTGACACCACTGTTCTGCAACTTTCCTCCAGCCTTCTTCAGTGGTGGGACACTGGAGGAGCTCCTGCAGGTATTTTTCGATGATGGCCTGCACTACTTCTCTGACCACTTTGCTGATGCTGTTGTGTGGCACCCTCCAGCCATACTGCATGTTTCTGTACGTGGTCCCAGAAGCCAGGTGCTGCAGAGTCAGTGTTAAGCCTGGGTTCCCCAACCAGGGTTAGGTAGACAAGCTAAACAGAATGTGCA